>SJYX01002730.1:0-81944 GCA_006410675.1 Oreotragus oreotragus | reverse complement strand
TGCTGATTTTAGCTCCTGGTTCCAGCCTGAGCTACTCTGAAATCCTCATTTGCTTGGCCTACATATTATCGGTCCCTCTCCAGTTAGGAGATCAAAATGTTAACAAGACACACATCTGTCTTTTTGCCCTTTTTATTTCCCTGCCCTCTTATCAGATGTCAATTAGTCAGTACGCTCTGGGACCAGCTTTGGGCTTGCTCTACATGCTTAAGGACTATACATATTCAGCTCTGTTTTTTCCACCCTGCCTTTGAATTGATATAGTAAGCAAGGTTGCTTCTACCCCTCCCTGACGCCCTGCCAGCTCTTTATATCTCAGAGATTTCTTTGATGACCCCCAGAGTGAATAAAAAGTCCCCAAACACTCAATGCTGATAAGAGTCACTGACACAATTTTGGGCTTAGATGGACTACCACTGGTTTTAGGCTTAACTATGTCATGAATGTTTCATGCTTAGAATGACTTATGGTCAGAAGAGAACGTTTTTTCTCTCTCTGTTATAGAACTTATTCTGGGTCCTTTGTTTTTTTCCTTCCTGTTGTTGTAAATCCCTGTGTTTGTTTATCTTAATCCATACAGAATTATGCATGTATTGGCTAGCCTGTTAGCTGTAGCACAGACTAAATAAAGTTTTAGGAATGTTACTTGAAAAGACATTTTCTCCTTCTCAGATATTTTATTCCTAAAAAGGAAGTACCATTCATGTATCCAGCTTTTAAAAAGAAATGGTACACAGTTGCGCTTCTTCAGCTTTGGGGTTGAAATGCTTTCCTGTAAGGATTTCTTAAGGAATAAGAAAAAATCCTGAGGCCTGTGAAGGCTGAAGTTTTCCTTTTTTGAAGCTCCAGGATCCAAAAGGTCCCCAGCTTTTACCCTACTGCTGATGCAAGTATGAAGCTCAAGCCAGTCGTGGATATTTTAGCCAGTCCTGGGGAAAGAAAACTGACCCTGCCTCTCCTTTGACTCTTTCCAGAAACACATACCAGCTGTTGTGTTGGACTTTATTTCTGGGTAGCTCATTTTAGATACCTTGACTTCAGATCTTATTCTTCAGATAATCCAGTTATCCAGAGAAGCAAACTTTCTCCTGAATTCTCAGGTCATATTTGGGGCTAATAATAGTTCCCATCGTTCAGATGAGGAGGCTGAGAAGTGGAGAGGAAGTTACCGCCACCTCCCTTGTGTACTCAGGCACCAAGTGGCGCACCCCAGCCTGTTGTTAACAGACAGGCCATCTAAACAAGTTAAATGCCATGTAAAGTGAAAGTGAAGTGAAAGTCGCTCAGTCGTGTCCGACTCTTTGTGACTCCATGGACTGTATAGTCCATGGAATTCTCCGGGCCAGAATACTGGAGTGGGTAGCCTTTCCCTTCTCCAGGGGATCTTCCCAACCCAGGGACCAAACCTAGGTCTCCCACACTGCAGGCAGATTCTTTACCAGCTGAGCCACAAGGGAAGCCCAAATGCCATGTAAGTGGTACCTTATTTGTTAGACTCTTGAGAAGATGAGAAATAGAGTGTTTTGTGAGTACCTTTGTGCTTACAGGATCGGTTGCTCGTCTGATATCCTTGGTGAAGATGATCCCATTGGCTGGTTTGAGCTGGAAGAAGAGTGGGATGAAGCAGATGTCAAGTTGCAGCAGTGCAGAGTTGCCAAAGTAAGCATCAGTGAATCGTGGCCTTCACGTGCCTCCCCTCCCCCCCCCTTTCGTCTGTTTTTTCCTTCAGATATGTATTCGTTTGCCTGGGCAAGTCTTAGTTGCAGGATCTTTGAGTTGTGGGAGCACGAGTCTTAGCCACTGGACCACCAGGAAGTTTCATCCCTTCCTTTTGTCTTATGAGTGTTTCTTGACTGGTCATTGTGTGCCAGATCTAGGCCAGCACCGGTACCCTGGAGGTGAATCAGAAATGATCGTGACCCTCAAGGGCTTCAGAGTCTAGTGGAGACACAGACATGTGAGACACTGCGACTGGGCTGATAAAGAGATGTACAGGGTGTTGTAGCCCAGAGGAAAACATTTACCCAGTCTGGAATTCACCAGGGAAGGCGTCCCAGGAAAGTTGGCGTGATGCCAAGTGTTGAAAGTTGATTAAGCTGCCGTCTTCAGCCAGGCTGAGAGGTGTGGAGAAGGGCATCTCAGGCTGAGAGGACAGTTAAGTCCACAGGAATAAGTGCAAGAGAGATGTCTTCCTGTAGCTGTGAAAGAAGTAGTGATTATCTGACTACTTAATTTTTTGTAGCCTCCATTGTAAATCTTAGGAAGAAGCTCAAATAAAAGAAATAATTATCTTTAGGGTTTATACATAGTAGCTGCTCAGTAAATATTTTTGCAACCTAGTAGTGGATTCTGAAAGATCCTCAACAAAGGAACTTTCACTACACTAAGCAAAGAGTGTGATAGAAGTCGGGCTTTGAAAATGACTTTAGCTTTGCGAAGACAAGGCTGTGTCCTAGGCTCCCCGCACATAGGTTACGTGTAGTTGGAGGGCTTTGAGATGATCCGCTGGGGCTGTCACTGACTGTTGTCACTATAGAGCTGTTTTCTGTTTCAAATGACTGTGCTGGGCTTCTCTGGTGGTGCAGTGGTTAAGACTTCTCCTTCCAATGCAGGGTTTGTGGGTTCAATCCCTGGTCGGGGAGCTACGGTGCCACATGCCTCTTGGCTAAGAAAAAAAACAAAAACAGAAGCAGTATTATAACAGTTCAATAAAGACTTTAAAAATGGCCCACATTTTAAAAAGAAAACTTCAAACAAGAAACCAAAATGACTGAGCCACAGAGCAGACATCTTTCCCTTATTTATCCTGTCTTATAGCATATTCAAAAGCAGAAACATTACTTTGCCGACTGAGGTCTGTCTAGTCAAGGCTATGGTTTTTCCTGTGGTCATGTATGGATGTGAGAGTTGGACTGTAAAGAAGGCTGCACGCCGAAGAATTGATGCTTTTGAACTGTGGTGTTGGAGAAGACTCTTGAGAGTCCCTTGGACTGCAAGGAGATCCAACCAGTCCATTCTGAAGGAGATCGGCCCTGGGATTTCTTTGGAAGGAATGATGCTAAAGCTGAAACTCCAGTACTTTGGCCACCTCATGCGAAGAGCTGACTCATTGGAAAAGACTCTGATGCTGGGAGGGATTGGGGGCAGGAGGAGAAGGGGACGACAGAGGATGAGATGGCTGGATGGCATCATGGACTCGATGGACGTGAGTCTGAGAACTCCGAGAGATGGTGATGGACAGGGGGGCCTGACGTGCTGCGATTCATGGGGTCGCACAAAGTCGGACACGACTGAGCGACTGAACTGAACTGAACTGATCCTGTTTCTGCCTTGAAGAGGAAGTAATGCCATTTTTCATATTGTGATCTTGCCCAGAGCCTGACTCCAGCATTTGTATTGTCTCTTTCCTGTTTGCTGTAGATTCTAGACTTATACTTTATGTCCCCAGTGCTAGGCGTCGTGGGACCTCGTTAATCATGAAAGTCATAGGGAGACCTGCCCAGAATGACTTTCACCTCCCTTTCATCAGTACCTGGAGCTTCTGAGTCCTTCTCATCACGTCTTTCTTGTTCTTTCCAGTATTTGATGGTGAAGTTCCTCTGCACCCGCCAGGAGTCGGCAGAGCGCTTGGGAGTACAAGGCTTGAGCATCAGTGGGTACCTCCGGCCTTCGAGAGCAGAAGCTGAACAGAGCATCGTCTGTGCTCACTGCAGAAAGGGCACGGAGGAGAGTGTCTGCGGGGCCACACTGCTCCTCAAGACCCTTCAGTTCATCCAGCAGCTCGCCCATGACCTGGTAGCGTTTACTCAGTTGTTAGACCTCGTTCCTTTGGGAAAAGTAAATGGTGTGTTTGGGGGAAGGAACACCATCCCATGAAACCTGGCCCNGGAGAGTGTCTGCGGGGCCACACTGCTCCTCAAGACCCTTCAGTTCATCCAGCAGCTCGCCCATGACCTGGTAGCGTTTACTCAGTTGTTAGACCTCGTTCCTTTGGGAAAAGTAAATGGTGTGTTTGGGGGAAGGAACACCATCCCATGAAACCTGGCCCTGCTGAGGCCATGCAGTTTGAATGAGGATGGCAGGCGTCACTGCTGTGATGCTGTTGGGATTTCAAGGGGAGTGTGGTATGGGGCATTGACGGCATCAGTAAGCGGAAGAGGAAGTGGCCTGGGATCAGCTTCTCGAGGTTTCCTGGAATAGGCCTAAGATGCCCAGCTGTGGTTGCCAGGGGTCACTGGGGAGCCAAAGCACATTTGTGGGATTTGTGTCTTCTATCAGTCCTAGAAGTGCTCCTGCAGTGTAGGTGAGTTCTGTCTCTTTATTTGAACTCCCGAAATAATAACAGGAGTTTTTAAAAGTTGAAATATAGTTGACTTACAGTATTAGCTTTAGGTGTACAACATAGTAATTCAATATTTTTATAGATTACACTCCATGCAAAGTTATTATAAGACATTGGGTACATTCCCTGATATGCATTATATTCTTATAACTTAAAAGTGATTTTATACTTGATAGTTTGCACCTCTTAATCCCCTTCACCTGTTTTGCCCTTCCTCTCACTCCTCTTCTCACTGGTAACTAGTTTCTTTCTGTGTATCTGTGAATCTGTTTCTGTTCTATTATATTTGTTTGTTTCATTTTTAGATTCCACATGTAAGTGAAAGCTTACAGTATTTGTCTTTTTCTGTCTGACTTACTTCACCGGAGTAATACACTCCAGGTCCATCCATGTTGTTACAAATGGCAAAATTTCATTCTGTTTGTGGCTGACTAATATTCCACTGTGTGTGTATGCATATATATGTCAGATCTTCTTGACATGTTCATCTGTTGATGGACAGTTAGGTTGGTTCCACATCTTGGCTATTGTCAGTAATGCTGCTGTGAACATTGTGTTGTCGATACCAACTTTTACAGTCACTAATAAAAGCACAGTGACAACCCACTCAAAGATTTTTGCAGTTGTCGCCATAGAGAATGTGGCTTATGTCTCAGGAACCTGATAGAGCCCTCTCGTGTGTGGGGTGCGCCAGTGTCTGCTCTTCACCTCCGTCTGCTTCGTGGCACGTTCAGAGACTGATAACTCAGTGTGTGTGTGCATTGTTTGGTGTTTGGAGCTCTCCTGTCACAGCAGAAAACAGCAGATGGGAGAGAGGTGCTTAGATGTAGCAAGAGCGTTTACAGCAGGATTGATCTTTCAGCCTGTGTTCAGGGAAGGATGAAAACAAGCTGCAATACGAATCTGGACAGCAGTCATCACCAAGTAAAGGTTCCCTCATGTCCCAGGTGTCGTATCTGTGAAGTCAGGGAGCTTTCACAGGGATATGTGTGTGTGTGTTACATGTATATATACACTCACATGCATGTGTCATACACACACACGTATTTTATAAAGTTTCACATCCAAAAATCGTTGTCCTAAGGTTGTCACTTAAGGATCACATCAGTTAATGTTGGGATTTTCACACGAGGAGCTACCTTACTGCTTAATAATGAGAAGTAAATGAAGCCGTTACGATATTTCTCCAAATGCATTTTTCCATCTTATTTTTTCTGGTCTTTATTATTTTTTAGGTACAACAGAAGGAAAGTGGCTTAAAATACAAATCTTTTCTAGACTTTGCGGGTCTTGACTTGCAGATCTTCTGGAATTTTTACAGTAAATTAAAGCAAAAGTAAGTTGGAATCTATTACAAGATGATAGTCATGTGGAGATTCCCTAGTGGCTCAGATGATAAAGATGATAGTCATATAAACACAACTGAAAACTCTTGAGTTTTGCTATTCTAAATGAACAGTTTTTTTTTTTTTAACCCCCCAGGATTTTTTTACTTCCTACTAGTTTATCTTGTTCTGATTTGAGAAATTTGGTTATTGTTGAAAATAATATCTTACATTTCTGTAAAACACTTTATTTGGGCAGTGTTTTTGAAAGCATTTTGTCCTTTATATTACCTTGTAATGAGAGCCAGATCAAGTATTATGGTGTCTTCATGTTTACTGCTGATGAAACAGAGTCAGAAATACATTTCTTTGCCACAGAGTAGGCAGTCAGAGAAGGTCTGTGTCTTCAGACTCCATACTTCGTACACTGTTCTCTCCTTTCCACCTTCCTGCCTTCAGTTGGCATTTTTACTGAGCCTGATGCCTAGTGGGGAGAGTCCTTCATAGATAGCTGTGGAACTGCCCGGGAAAAGCAGCTGGCCCTCTTGCTCGCTGACAGTCTGTGCCTTTCTGTAGCCCCAGGGAAGAGTGCGTCTGTGCCCAAACTCTGCTTCTGCAGCTCCTCCAGAGCTGCTTCTCAGTGCTGCAAGGAGATGCTCCCGCCACCACTGAGGATGCCAAGGCTCCAAGCCCACGCCCTAGGCCAGTGGAGGCTGCCAAGGAGCTCTACACACACCTGTGCAATGGTAGGATTGGGCTTCCTCTTCACTGTGACCTTGTTCTGGTGGCCTGCAGGGCCTCTCGCTGTAGAGAACCTGGGGTTCTTTGACCCCCAGTAAAAGGTTTATGTCTTTGGAAAATGAGTTTCCTCAATCTTCTTTGAATCATTGTTTGGAGTTCAGGATTTAGTCCTCCTCAATGCCTTCCTCCTGGTTTCTGACATATAGTTGTGTTATACTGAGAGTAATTATTATCACACTCTCCAGTCTTTTTGCCTTTTCATACTGTTCATAGGGTTCTCCAGGCAAGGACACTGACGTTGTTTCCATTTCCTTCTCCAGTGGAGAATGAGCTGGTTAGATAGCGTCACGGACTCAATGGACGTGAATTTGAGCAAACTCCGAGAGACAGTGGAGGACAGAGGAGCCTGGCATGCTACAGTCCGTGGGGTCGCAGAGTCGGACATAACTTAGTGACTGAATAACAACATTCGGTCTTTACTTCAGCCAAGACATAGGGATAAGGCTGATTAAAGGGGGGAAATGGTGATGTTGATTGAGAATGAGACGTGACTATCTGAAGTTATTTTTAAGGCTTTGTAAGTTGTGTCTCAAAAGAACAGAGGAATAATGAAAGAAAAACTGGAACATAGAGTCTTTATTTTTGTTAAATATTAAAAAAAAATAATTTCTTTACACTGCCTAGTTTGTGCAGAGGTATTTCTTTGTTCTAGTAGTGAGTTTACGGGCTAAAGCAAACATATATATATTGTAAGTGAATAGATGGGCTATATTAAAGCTGATTGTTCATTTTTATCAGTGGTGGATAGGTTGGATGGAGACTCTGTGCCCATGGAAATACTAAAACAAGAAGTCAGGAATACCCTTCTCAATGGGGCTGCCATCTTCTTTCCTGATCGACTGACCCGGCGGAATCATCTCTTCACCATGATGGTAATTATTTATGTTAAAAGTGGAGAGTCCACTCTTGGCCTATCTTGGCATGAAACTTAGTAGTTTTTGTTTTCTCTGATGTCCTCTCAGTTTCAGTTTCCCAAAGGTGTATTTAATTCTCGCTATATGCAAACTTTTGTGTGGGACACAGGTATCTAAGGACATAGCACTATACTCAAGACGGGGATGACAGATAATCCCAACCTCCATTTCAGAACCTGTCGGATCACAAGGGGAGGGTTTAGTCTCCTTCATTTTTATGACATGCCTGCCACCAAATGTTCTTTTTAACAGTTTAACTTTTTATTATGGGAAAATATAAATATAGAACTAGGCTAAATAATACATATCAGTCCCTCCAACCCCTCAAATGTACTCATCACCTAGATTCAGTAATTACAAACTCAAGCTAAACTTGTTTCACCCATTATATACCTCCCATACTCCTCCCCCCACACCATTATTATGTCAAAGTAAATCCCTGACTTATCCACTAATATTTCAGTTTATAAAGAAAATACAGTTAAGTTTCAATCCTCAGCTGCATCCTCTCACCCAAAATCATGATTGAGCTGGAGTTATCCTAGGAATGAAAGGATGGTTTAACATTAGAAAATCAGTCAATGAAATCAGAGAGGAAAAAAGTCATATTGACAGCTACAGAAGATAATTCTGATGATGACTAAAACAACAAAACCTGTGCAGACTGCCCTAATCTGGTGGAGGGCATGTATCTAAAACCTACAAAAATCAATGTACTGGTCTTTGGATCACTTACTCATCCCTTTCAAAATGAGCTATAAACAAAGGGTGCTTACTGTCACTGCTTCCCTTGATATAGTATTAGAAGGCCTAGCCACTGCTGTAGGACAAGGAAAAGAAATCTTAAAAATAACAGAAAGAATAAAACATACAATCATTATTAGTCTGTTTAGACAAGCAACTAAATAGAATTACTGAGAAGAGTTGATGAAGCAAACGAGATGCAGATTTTAAAAAGGCATTTCTATATGTAACAGCTACTTAGCACGTGCAGCAGAAGTGCCCTGTCAGATGTATAAAGCCCTATAGAAACAAAAAAGGGAGTAGAAGAAGCATAAAATGTGGTCCCTGTTGCCAGATGACTGCAGTACAGTTGGGGACACTGCTGCAAGGAAGAACTGACCCCAAGTTGCAATAGGCATTTTAGAGGAGAGTTCTGTTAAGTGGTTGAGGAGGGCTTCAGAGAGGAGAGAGGATCTTGGGTTGTTTTCAGCTGTCTATAAAACGTGCATATCAGCTTGAGGGATCAGGCGTTCTTTTTTTCTTCCAGTTTTATTGAGATATAATTGACATACAGCATTGTATAAGTTTAAGATATACAGCATAAAGATTTGACTTACGTACGTCATGAAATAATTATTGCAGTCAGTTGAATCAACATCTATCATCTCATATAGATATAAGATCAAGGAAATAGAAACAAGTTTTTCTCCTTGTGATGAGAGCTCCTAGGACTTACTCTCTTGTCCACTTTCATATGTAGCAGACAACAGTGTTGATCACATTTGTCATATTGTACTCTGCACCCCTGGTACTTATCTATGTTATAACTGAAAGTTCATACCGTTTGACTGTTTTCATCCAATTCTCCCCATCCCTGCCTCCACCCTCTTTTTCTATGAGTCTCTTTGTTTTTGAAGTATAATCAACCTACAACACTACATTATTTCCTGTTATACAACATAGTGATCAGTATCTTTATACATTTTAAAATGATCACCATGCTGTCTATGACTTGTCACCATATGAGAATATTATTTAGTTATTGACTGTATTCCCCACACTCCTTTTCATACCTGTGACTAATCTGCAGCTGGAAGTCTGTAGTCTTAATCTCTATTATCTACTTCTCTCCTCCTTCCACCCCTCTCAGCTCTGGGAACCACTGGTTTATTTTTTGTATCTATAACTTTGTTTCTGATTCATTCTGTTTGTTCATTTTTTTTTTTTTAGGTTCCACATATAAGTGAAATCATATAATATTTGTCTTTCTCTGTATGACTCATTTCACTTAGCATAATGCCCTCTAGGTTCATCCATGTTGTCACAAATGCAAGCTTTTATGGCTAATATTCATACATACATATATGTATGATGTATGATGTATCAGTTCAGTTCAGTCACTTAGTCATGTCTGACTCTTTGTGACCCCATGAATCGCAGCATGCCACGCCTTCCTGTCCATCACCAACTCCCAGAGTTCACTCAGACTCGTGTCCATCGAGTCCCCGATGCCATCCAGCCATCTCATCCTCGGTCGTCCCCTTCTCCTCCTGCCCCCAATCCCTCCCAGCATCAGAGTCTTTTCCAATGAGTCAACTCTTCGCGTGAGGTGGCCAAAGAACTGGAGTTTCAGCTTTAGCATCATTCCTTCCAAAGAAATCCCAGGGCTGATCTCCTTCAGAATGGACTGGTTGGATCTCCTTTCAGTCCAAGGGACTCTCAAGAGTCTTCTCCAGCACCACAGTTCGAAAGCACCAATTCTTTGGCGCTCAGCTTTCTTCCCAGTCCGACTCTCATATCCATACATGACCACAGGAAAAACCATAGCCTTGACTAGACGGACTTTTGTTGGCAAAGTAATGTCTCTGCTTTTGAATATGCTATCTAGGTTGGTCTTAACTTTTCTTCCAGGGATTAAGTGTCTTTTAATTTAATGGCTGCAGTTACCATCTGCAGTGATTTTGGAGCCCAAATGTATGTATATTTCACATCTTCTTTATCTGATCATTGATGGGCACTTAGGTTGCTTATATATTTCAGCTTTTGTGAGTAATGCTACAATGAATATTGGGGTGCATATATCTTTTCTCATTAGTGTTTTTGTTTTTTCTGGATAAATACCAAGGAGTGGAATTATTGTATGATGTAGTAGTTCTGTTTTTATTTTTTTGAGAACTTTCAAAAGCTGTTACTGTTTTCCATAATGGCTGCACCAGTTATATTCCTACCAATAATGCATGAGGGTTCCCTTTGAATCAGTTTTCACTTTGTGAGTATAGCAGCTGACAGCATCAGCTGACAGGACCCATTGGATTGTGGGTGAGTCTCTGTCCTACTTGTTTGCTGGAAGCGTTTACCAGGCAGCTGAGCAAGTTTTTCTTTTTTTTTTTTTGCTAGCCTGAGTCCCACACAGAGAAATAGAAAGAGGATGCGCGACCTTTTGAATGACATTGTTGTCTGTCAGTAGAGCAGCAGCTCATTAACTTTTCCTTTGTCCATCTATCTTAAGGGCTGTATTTTTTCTCTCTTCTCGTGCAGATGAATTAAACTGCTATCCTTTGTTACCATATCTTCTCTCTCCCACCCTCTAATACCAGGCAGGGCCTTGGGTCTTAAATTCTCTGGAAATTGCCCCCCACTGTGCCTTGCTAGCAGTAGATGTTCAATACATTTATTGAATTGAGAAGAGGAAAAAAAAACCCTGCAAAGTAACCCATAGCCTCATCAGGGGGTGTGATTTCTGTAACTGTCACCATTGGCTGTTTGGACTTATACAGAGAAAGCCTAGATCCTGTTTTTTTTTTTTAAAAATAGGAAGCTCATAAAAAATGCTCTCCATTTCTGCCCCCTCTTCTCAGGATGGCAGGCCCAGTGATGAAAGTACACATCTTTTGGAAGTCACCTTCCTAAACACTTGCATCAGGCTTTCCTGCAGGAGAGCTTCAGCATGTCAGCTTCAGCAGTGAACAGAAGTAAACCTGCCTGCCCTCTTTTGTTGAGGCAGGGAGTTCTGCACCCTCTTAGTGCTAGGCCAGGTCTCAGTCCGGCCCGTGAGGTGGTCTGCCGACCCCAGCGTTCATCATGTTTGGGAACAGTGGGGCATGGTATTTTGTTCTGCTCAAGTGCTCTGGAACGTCCATGGAGCAGATTTCCTGAATGTGCAGTTTCTTGTTTTCTAGAAGAATGTCACCGAGCAGGAACACAAGCAGTCCATGCAGCTCACTTTCCGCTCACTCTGCACGTATTTTAGGTGAGTTTATAATTCTTCTCAGTTGTCCGAAACTGCAGATCTTCACAACGTTGTTTTCCTGAGCTCTCCCTTCCTTTCAGGTGCTTCTGGAGTAACCATGTACTTTCCTCACTCAGCCAGGTTTCTAGAATGAGGTATCACTGGCCTTTGACGTGACTAAAATAGTGGTGGAAAGATAGTCTTGTCAAGAGCTTGCTCCAAGTCCCAGTCACTGTAAGACGATTTAGAGTGGAGCTCATTGGGAGTCTCCTTGAACACTTCAGTTTCTACGTAATTTTTTGAAGAAAAAAATAGAAACCGCAGGAGTTTGGGCTAAAAACCCAACTATGTGAAAGCCCAACTACAGAGGCACAGAGCGGTAGTTCAGCAGTGTGCTGGGAGCGGAGACGTGGAGATTGCTGCCTGCTTTGACTACCAGAGAAGCTTATGAGCCTATAGCTTGCATTATTGGAGGTATAAAGTCTTGAAGGAGGGAGGGGATTAAAGCCTGAGCTGTCTACAGGTAGACTGTGCCTTGTATGGACACCAGGCTTAGAGAACTCTATAAGATGTCTTCAGAATCAAGTATCAAGAATGATGAAAGGACCTCAGGTTCATGTGAAGAGCCTTTGAAGATGCAGGGAATATTTAGCCTGGATTGTCAAATTAGCAGTCATGAAATTAGGTGTATTTCCTGTTGGTAGCCAAGGTGATTTATTCATCATATTTATTCCCTGGCATCTTTTCTAAGGACTCGAAGATTTATGGGCCTGTGCTTACATAAGGACTTATGGATGGACAGTGACACAGACCCCACTGGAACCCGGACCCTTTTCTGACTCAAACCCCTCACATGCCATAGAACTGACACTGAAAACTTGCCGGGTTCTCTTTTGAGCTAGAAAGCGTGAAAATCCCCTTCCTAACACGAGGTGTCACAACTCCTTTGTGTCCTTCCAGTGATAAGGATCCGGGCGGCCTTCTGCTGTTGCCTGAGAAAGGTGACCTGGCTGACGTGGACATCAGCGAAATGCTGGCGGTCATGAACACCCTGCTGTCTGTTGCCGCTCGAGAGGTAAGCAGTGCCGCTCCGTTTCCTTGGCTCCTTTAGGAGACAGGGAGGAGCAGTCATGGCTCCTTCCGCTTTAGCCCTCGTTTTTGGTGTGACTGTAACTCCATGCCTGTGAGCACAGAGCTTTCCCGCCTGCCTTTGCTCCAAGTCAAGTAAGGGGATGCTTCCCTGCCTCTTGGCAGTTGGCCAGCAATAAATACCCGAACGTGCCCATGAAGACTCCCTTTGAAGAAGAGGAATGGGTGCTTACTGAGTGCCCTTGTGGTGTCAGCCAGTGAACCCAGCACAGAGTCATGTATTTGTGGTATGAATTCTGTGGGAAATCATCTATAACTCTTGTTAAAATTTATGATTACTTTGCAAATCTGCAGGCTGATCAAATCTGAAAGGATGATCTCTTTTCTGTGCTAATGATTTTTAAAATACTTTTTTCCTTTTTTTTCTTTTTTAACATGAAGGGGAAAAGCTTGAGAAAGGCTTTTTGGAGGAGGTGGTACTGGAACTCCTCATGAGCCCATCAACAGCATCTGACCAGGCAGAGAGGGAGGGGTGTTCCTGCTAGAACAGCAGGTGTAACCAGTGACAAGATGGGGAGGAGCCGGTATTTGAAGAGGAGAGTGATAATGGCTAGACTTTGAGCATGTTGAGTTTCTGGTCTGACAGGACCTCACGTGACAAAGTCTGGTTGGACACTCAAGCTGAGTCAGTGCTGGGAATGGAGATTTGCCATCATTAACCAACCAGTGCTGGTTGAAGCCGTGAATGTCGGTGTCCTCTCTTCACCTGTGGGCATCTACATAGATAGGGTGGCCAGGAGTAAGAAAGCCTGGCAGGAAGAAATTCAGGAGAGACAGAAGCAGAGCGAGGAGAGAGTTTAAGAAGGACAGTAGTCAGCAGAGCCCTCAGGACTTAGGTCGAATGGGGAGGCTTTCTCTGGGCAGTGACCAGTGCCTTTGAGGAACAGTATCAGTGAGTGGTGGGGCCCGAAAGGGTAGAATGACAGGGCGGGAAAAGGCCAGGGCAGCAGGTGTGAGCAGCTCTTTCAGATGGAATACATGTACCAAAAAAAATGTGTGTGGATGGACAGTTTGAAGGAACGGCTATTTTAAGAACCCGCATGTTCGCAGTGCTCTTGAAGTCCATTCCCACCCACTGTGCCCTTCCATGGCTCCCCTTCCTTCTTCCTCACCAGAGGGAGCCACCATTTTGAAGTTTAGTCATCACAGCCTTGTTTTCGTTGCTAGTTACCCCTACGTAGCAGGCTCGTTCTGCCCGGTTTGGGCTTTAATGGAATCACGGTGTACGGTCTTCTGGGACAAGTTTTTTTTCACTCAGCATTTTTGAGATTCATCCATGTTGATGTGTGTGCTACAGTTCGCCCTCCTCCCCCACCCTTCACTGGTTCACAACATTCCCCGTACGCATCTGCTAAAATTTATTTATCCACTTTATTTTGGAGGGATAGTTGGGTTGTTTCCAGTTTGGGGCATTTACATGGAGATAACGTATTTTGTGCTTTGTAGATATAAGAATTTATCTCTAGAGGTTAGGTGATTCTCCAGAGAAACTGGAGAATAGAGATGATGGTTAGAGAGCCATAGAGGGATAAAGAATTGTTTTGTAAAATGGGTGTTTTTTTAGATTTTTTAGTTTGGATTGGTGTATAGCCGATTGACAGTGTTGTAATAGTTTCATGTGTGCTAAGTCACTTTAGTTGTGTCCGACTCTTTGTGACCATATGGACCAGAGCCCACCAGGCTCCTCTGTCCATGGGATTCTCCAGGCAAGAATACTGGAGTGGGTTGCCATTTTCTCCTCCAGGGGATCTTCCTGACTCAGAGATCGAACCCATGTCTCGTATGTGTCCTACATTGGCAGGCAGGTTCTTTACCACTAACACCACATGGGAATAGTTCCACATGAACAGCAAAAGGACCCAGCCATACATATGCATGCATCCTTTCTCCCCTAAGCTCCCCTCTCGTCCAGGTTGCCACATAACATTGAGCAAAGTTCCATACGCTATATAGTAGGTCCTTATTGGTTATCTGTTTTAAATATAAAGATCTGTCCATGACCATCTAAAATGCGAGAGGTTTGATTGAAGGCTCAGAGGAAAGAGCCAGAGAAAAAAGGAATTTTTGAAGATGAGAGAGAGGAGGAGAGACAGAGAAACAGAGAAAGAGAGAGAGAGAAAGGTGAGATAACTAGGGTGTAGGGTTCCTAAGGGGCAGAAGGGGATGGCCCACAGAGTCGAAACCATCTGCGAAGGTTCTGAAAAGCCAGAGGGCAAGAGGGGAGTTTTCATACTACCATCTTTCTCAGTCACTTTGGGGTTGAAAGCTCTCTCATAACTATTCCCCACTTGCCTAAATCTCTTCATTCTGACAACCACTCTCTTAGAGAACGCCCCAGCTGTGTTTTGCGAGTGACCTTGTAAACACTCTCCATTTGTCTCCTCTTGTGCAGTGTGAGCTGCTGATGGTTGATGGAGCTCAAAGGGAGGTGGGCTCTGTGCTCTCCTCCCTGTTCTGGTCTGTCCAAGGCAGCCTGCTCTCCTGGTGCTACCTGCAGCTGAAGAGCACGGACTGCGAAGCCAAGGATCTTGCCGCCGACCTCACTGACAGATGTAAGTGTCAGTACAGAATCCATGAGAACAGATGGGTGTTTGGGTTGGCTCTGTGTGTGTGCTCTCATCTTAGCACTTCATGCACATTGTAGAGTGTATGTGGTTTTCATTTCATCATTACAAGTCAGATCTGTCTTCAGATTGTTGTTGTTGTTTTTCCTTAAAATAGAATTTTGTAGCATGTCTTTTTGCTCTGAGTATCCTTTCTGAATGTGGTAGTATGCCCAAGTGTGTTTACTGAAGGGCTGAGTCATTTCCCAGCCCAAACATTACCTCTGCAGTCACACAGCACTCTGAGATGAGTGTACCATCCTCTTCAGTACAGTCTGTCTTCCCTCTTTTAATCAAGTTATCCAAAAAAGGAAGTCTTGAACTTATGGTAGTGTGCCCAAGTGTGTTTACTGAAGGGCTGAGTCATTTCCCAGCCCAAACATTACCTCTGCAGTCACACAGCACTCTGAGATGAGTGTACCATCCTCTTCAGTACAGTCTGTCTTCCCTCTTTTAATCAAGTTATCCAAAAAAGGAAGTCTTGAACTTTCAAAATCTATGGTATATGTGAGCATTTCTGTGATCCTTGCTGATACTGAAATTTTTCAGATTCATGTCCCATAAATCCCCAGAAAATTATAGGAAACCCAACAAGTTCTGGGAATTTTTATGCGGAAAAAGCAGTTCCATCAAACCTGATCTCATAGCTGTGTCAAAAATGCTTGTAGTATTGAGTCCTGACTCTTCAAGTTTGGCCTTGGCTTGGTCAGCCACGTACTTTCATATAAAAATCATACCTCTACCCCATTGAAAAGTAGCAAAGACAAAAAAAAAAAAAATCCCTCACTTTTAAGAGTAAACTTCTACTGAGGTTCGCAGTGGTTTTCCCTCCCAGTGGAAAACACTTGTAGGACACTTGATGGTCTCACGGACTTCCCTTGTGGCTCAGCTGGTAAAGAATCCGCTTGAAATGCAGGAGATCTGGGTTCGATCCCTGGGTTGGGAAAATCCCCTGGAGTAGGAAAAGGCTACCCACTCCAATATTCTGGCCTAGAGAATTCCATAGACTATGTAGTCCATGGGATTGCAGAGTCAGACAGGGCTGAGTGACTTTCACTTTCATCGATGATCTCATGGTCTTTCTGATGAAGTCCCTCTCCAGCTCCTGTGACCCTCTCCAGCTTTGTCCTTGATGGTGACCAAGCAAGTGATGTTTCTACCATAGAAGCTATTAACTCTTCTCCTTATGTTTTGGCAGATGTGGGGCAGTTTCTGGCACACATGAGAGTGATTTTGGAGTCCCTTTTGTCACAGTATAGCGGGAAAACCATAGTAGAAAAATTATGTAACTCGGTGTTTTCGATGGCAGCTCGCCAGCTGGTAAGACCGAGCGGCAGTCGTTTGTAAGAGGCGGGAGGGGAGTTGGTCATCTGCATCCCTGGCTGACTCTGAGGTGGACGCTGAGTTCTTCATTCATCTTCCTTCAGGTGATCTTTCTGCTGGACTTTTGCACGTTGGACATTTCACACTGCACACTCTTGAGAGAGTTCAGTGCCCTGACAGAGCTGCTGAAGGAGCTCTGCAGTGACCCTGATGGAGGAGTGAACAAGGTACCTCGAGCTGGCATTTGAACATGCCTCGTCGCCCCTCTCAGGAGCCGTGCCCGTGCGTCATGATACATACCACTCAGTACAGGTCTACACAAATAAGTTGCCTCTAGAAGAGCTCCCTCTGTCTTACCAGTAGTTTTTCAGTGGTTATCAGCTTTATCAGTGTTGGTTTTGCCAACAAGGATAATTGCCAGTCTGGGTTGATTTGGCATGGTCAGCATTAGACAGGAGACACCGAGGAAGCTGTACATAGATTACTTTCATCATTGTGTAGCACATGATGTTATATAAAAACCATATAAATGATTAATCAGATTGAAATCCAGAAGGGAAAATCTGTTGTTGAAAGGCAAACTAGAGGGTTTATTATTTGAAAGCATTTTCTTCTTTACTCAACCTGACAGGAGTTTTTTCAGTGTCTTATTTGGATGTCCCAACTCTGGGGAATTCAAAGGGCATATATTTAAAAGCCCGTTTTAAAGAAAAAAAAAGCAAAGACTGAAAAAAGGAGGGAGAAGACAGGATAGGCTCAGGTTTGCCAACGTCCCAAATAGGGGGGTCAAGTCTTTACACCACTAGAAATTCACACTAGTACTGGTTTGTAAGAAATAGTTCTCAAAGATAGTCATAATTAAAAAAATAAAAGCTAATCAGAGTTACTATAGTGCAATAGAAACCCCATGTCTACTCTGCTGAATAAATGTACAGTGCATCTTGGTCGATATGTATAGATGAGAACGTCAGGTGTAGTTTTAGCCCATGTGGTGATTTGTGTGGGGGTGTCAAAGGCTGCCATCGGGGGCACTGATGCAGGACACAGCTTCCTGTGTGTGGATGGACATAGAGTGACAAAAACCCTCCTCTCTTGACTCGTTTGTCTCCTTAGCTGGATGTCGAGACTTGGCAGCAGGAACGCCCTGTGGTGTTACATACGTGGACCAAGGAGTCTGCCCACAACTATGAAAATAACTGCCATGAAGTGTCTGTCTTTGTCAGCCCAGGGGCAACCTATTTCGAGGTGGAATTTGATGAGAGATGTGAAACTGAAAAAAGGTATAGCTCGTCTGCTCTTTTCTCCCCAAGCAATAATGGATCAAAAATGAGAGAAGGAAAGTGATAGAGGTTGTGCTTTCGCAGGTATGATTATCTGGAGTTTACCGACGCCAGAGGTGGGAAAACACGCTATGACACAAAAGTTGGCACTGACAGGTGGCCCAAGGTGAGTGGCGTTTCCAGAGACTCCCAGGAGGCCTGCTTCTGCAGCAGTTCTCCTGTTACCGGCCTCACGGGATGACAGAGATAATGGTCTTTGAAGGGAAGCACTTATATTACACTTTTGTGAAGGGAAGTGTTCGTATCAGAGTTCAGCACCTGTTTTGTGATTAATGTTTTTGGGGGCACAGCCATGGCAATCTGTTTATGTTTCGTCTGTAGCTGCATTGGCGTGGCAGGGGAGTGGTTGAGTCACCAAACAGAGACTCTATGACCCAGAAAGTCTAATAACTTGCTCTCTGGTTCTTCATAGGAACAATTTGCTGCCTCTGGTCTGTATCACATAGTCCAGAGTACATGGCGAATTGTTATCCTTAGTAAGAAGGGCCGATCGGTCCAGGAAGGCCCCAACCATGGTGGTGAAAGCCAGGATTCCCTCATAGTTAGGGCCACATGGTCTCTGGGGCTGGGAAGTTAAGTGTTGCTTCACTGTCAGCGGTCTTGGCTGACAGCAGAGGAGCAGGCAGGATGGTCTCTGGCTGAGTAGGTGGTGGGCAGATGGGCATCTGAGACTTAGGAAAGCGACCCGCAGTTTTCAACTTTGCTTCTCCATAAGGTGCAGTGGTGAGTTTTCTGTTTCATTACTCCGTTGTTCGTTTCTCCTTTAGTACTTTCAGAGGGGGTGATGAGACATAATGGTGAGAATATAGGCCAGTTTCAAATTTAGTCTTTTTTGAGTCAAGAAGAACACACTTCTTAATGAAATGCTGCCTTCTCTAATTGGTTTGACCACATGACTTTGTTTGTCTCTAGAAAGTGACCTTTAAGGCTGGTCCCCGGCTGCAGTTTCTCTTCCACTCCGACAGCAGCAACAATGAGTGGGGCTACAAATTCACCGTCACCGCCTACGGCCTGCCTGATGTTGCTGTGTCTTGGGGGCTGGATTTACAGCTCCTGGTGTCCCGGCTGATGGGACGCCTTGCTTCCCAGTGCATGGCACTCAAGTCTGTGCCCCGTAAGTCCTCGAACTGTCCCTTCTCTCCTTGCTGCAGCCACACTGAAGAGCAAAGCAGTACCCCCTTCCTGTAAGTTGTTTCCACGTGATGGCAGAGCAAAGGGACTGATAAAATTCCCTTTCAGTTTCCTTGCTGCTGCTGCTGCTAAGTCGCTTCAGTCATCCCCGACGCTGTGCGACCCCGTAGACGGCAGCCCACCAGGCTCCGCCGTCCCTGGGATTCTCCAGGAAAGAACACTGGAGTGGGTTGCCATTTCCTTCTCCAATGCATGAAAGTGAAGTGAAAGTGAAGTCACTCAGTCATGTCCAACTCTTAACGACCCCATGGACTGCAGCCCACCAGGCTCCTCTGTCCATGGGATTTTCCAGGCAAGAGTACTGGAATGGGGTGCCATTGCCTTCTCCATCAGTTTCCTTGAAAGCCAACCAAAGTAAAATGTCCCTTCGGCACCAGTCTTGTCAGGTTGCTTGACTCGGACACTGGGCACATCACCAGGGCCATGGTGTTCTCCCTGTCTATGCGGAACAGTCAGGGAGGGGCTGGTTTTGGCAGCACTGTCCTCATTTTTTTTGTTAAGTTTTGCTACCCTCCAACAAGAAGGTAGAAATTCAGAACAAGTTAATTGTATATTCTCTGATTATGTGACTGTTTATGTGAATATATAAATATGTGAACATGGATTTTACCTTAAAGTGATTTCTTCAACTTACGTGTTAAATTCATCTAAAAATGAATGAAACAAATAGAATGAAGCTTTCTAGTGTAATCTTTTTCCTGTATCATTTCTTGAGTTTTTCTCCATTTTAAAGTAAAATGTCATGGAAAAAAATTGCATAATGGAAAAAGGCTAAGGGGAAAAGGCATTTTTAATCCTAATACCCAAACACAGCTATTATTAACATTTTAATCTATTTCTACCTAGTCTTTTTTTCTTTGTTTATTCATAAACACATATATGGTGGGTATTTTCTATTACTATTATTCTTTTTAGAAGCTTGAAAGTGAAAATGAAGTTGCTCAGTCATACTCTTTGCGACCCCTTGTACTATGCAGTCCATGGAATTCTCCAGACCAGAATACTAGAGTTGGGAGCCTTTACCTTCTCCTGGGGAATCTTCCGAACCCAAGTCTCCTGCATTGCAGACAGAATCTTTACCAGCTGAGCCACAGGGGAAACCCAAGAATAGTGGCGTGGGTAGCTTGTCCCTTCTCCAGTGGATCTTCCCAACCCAGGAATCGAACTGGGATCTCCTGCATTGCAGGTGGATTCTTTACCAACTGAGCTATCAGGGAAGCCCTTTTACAAGTTTACAAATTATGAACATGGCATTTCTAAGTGGTCTCCTGTTGTACCCAAGAGATGGTTCACATTCTGTTTTCGGTTTGCTTCATGGCTTAGTTATTTCAGAGGGATCTGTACCTGAACCTGTCATACAGAATGGCAGCATTTTGGGACTGCCTGATGGTTTCAGTTCACCAGGGTATGTGTTTATGAAGCATCACAGTTAGGTTCTGCTACATGTGGGTAATTCCCTGCAAGTCTTAATAGCCAGGTTTTTTTTTTTTTAAGCCTTTCCTTCATCAGTTCAAAGGTTCTCAGTATATTAAGGGAAAAATAGTACTCTCATAAGCCTTCTTCTTCTCTTTGCAGAGTTAGGCAGTAACATGGCAGTACCTCAGGCAAAAATGTCATTAGTCCTAAACTCCCCCTTGTGGAAACCTGTCTTCAGGCACCAAATACATCCAGAGTTGGGATTAGAAGCAAGCTGGCCCACTCACCCACCCCACGATATTAAGGAGGTATTTACTTTTCGCTTATCTTTGTATTTGGAATGATAAATGTTTACTAATGTTTGGTACTTTAAATTATAAACATTTGTGTATGTATCTTATCACCCCCCACGAAGCTATTAGCTCCTCGGGGGCAGAAACTATCCCTTGTTCATTTGGGGTCCTCACAGGGGCCAGGGTAACGGGTGTTCAGAACTATCAACTGACAGACTCTGCTGTGGTAATACAGTAGGTGCTCAGTAAATCTCTCTTGATGGCCTTGTTTAAATGAGTTGAGTTTATTTCCTGTGCCTGCTGAGTCACACTTAAGAACAGATGGTGCATGCTATGCTTATGTGTTCTCCATGGGACAGTAGCACATGATTTAGGCTTATAATAATATAAACTAAACAAGCTTGCCCACTATGTCTTTTTCATCTCTCTGTCCCCCTCTCTCAGTTCTGCTACTTTTCTCCCTTCTTCCCACTTTCCCCCACCCCAGTTCTTCAGTAATTAGTGGCTGAATCCAGGGACTCTTCTTAACTTCTCTGCTCCTTCAGACCCTTTCTTCTTGTATTCCATGGCAGTCCACTGTCTTCTCTTACATGTCTCTACTCCCCTGGCCTCCTTTATTGACCTCTCTTTGTCCTTCTTCTATAAAAAATGAGCTTCATTCAGGCTTTCTCTCCTCTCTTCTGTTGCCACATCTGTGTGGGAAAAACCTGAATAATGAGTTTCCAGCCCTGGTTCTTCTACCAGGCTCCAGTCACATATGCCTATCTTCCTGTTAGGTGTTTCCATTTCAGTGTTCTGACTCCCTTTAACTAAGACGTGTAGAACCAGGATGTCTCCCCGGACTGTTTGCTCCTGTTACTGTCATTATTGTTCTCCCAGGCATAAGCCGCTGCGACCTAGCATCACCTTTATCCCCACCTTTCCTTCCAGTCAGATGCAAGCCCTGTGGATTCTTCCTTGAGACCTCTTTCCGTCTCCTCTGTCTCCATCTTTATCCAGGCCCTCATCTCGCACTTGCATTGTTACATTGGTACCTACCAAGTTTGTTTGTTTTTTTTTAAATCACTGCATTATCTTGTCATGCCACTGCCAAGCACCATTAATGGCTCCCCGTTGCCCACAGGGTGAAGTCTAAACTCCTCAGTGTGACAGTCAAGGCTCTCTACAGTCTCCTTTCACCTTACCTATCTGACTCTAGTTCCCACCACTCCCCAGCTGAGACTTCAGGCCAGGTCAGTCTCCCCACTGGCTCTTAACTTCTGCTAACGGTTGTGTTCCTCAGGGCCAAACCTGCCCAGTCTTCAGGGTCCAGACCAAAGCCCATCCCCTCCAGAAGGCTTTTCTTAATTACTTTAACCTGCCAGGAGCTCTCTCCTGTGAATTCTCAATATTGGTATCCCTTCTAGGCATTTGGCACTCGATAATCTCTATGCTTTATGGTAGTGGTAGTTTAAATGCTTTTAACGTTTTATTTATGTTTACTTTTTTTTTTTTTTTTTAATAACCCGTGTGTCTGTCTGATCTCCCCCAAATAGACTGAAACGTCCTGAGAGTATGCAATGTGTTTTATACTTCTGCTTTGGCCTAGTAGTTGTTCAGTAAACTTAGTTTTTTTAAATGAATATGTTAAACATGATGGTTTTTCTTGTTTTGTTGTTCCTAGGTTAAGAACATCCCTGATGATCCCTGCCATCAATTTCTTCTTGACTTTGCACAGTCAGATCCTGCCCAGAACTTCTGTGGGCCATATTCAGAAATTTTCAAAGGATTCATACAGGCATGTAGAAAACAGGCCCCAAAGACAGATATAGTTGCTGGTTCCACTATTGATCAAGCTGTGAACGCCACCTTTGCTGCTCTGGTGTATCGCACTCCAGACTTATATGAGAAGCTGCAAAAATATGGTAACTTATACTACAGGGAATATTTTTGATCTGAAGGCCAATTGCTAAGTTTTAAGAAAGCGTTTCTTAAGTGAAAGTTTTAAAATACTTTGGAACATAAACATCCTTCTACAACTATAGACTTCATCTTGTCACTCCTACTATGCCAATCAAGAGATTCGTGACCAATTTATAGTCAGCAGATTGCAATATATAGCAAGTAGCCTTGGGTTTCCTCATCAACAGGTAATTTATCTTTATACGGAATTCTCATGGAAGACTGCTGAGAAGTTTAATGGAAAGAAAACTTAACTTGGGTTGTAGTTCCAGCTCACAAACTAGAAGTTGTGCAGCTTCAGATTAATCAGATAACCTTTCTGTACCCGAGTATCCTTGTCTGTAAAAATTAGAGTTGATAAGCTCTAACATGTTAAGAAATTCCAGTCAAAGCCAAAGATGTTTTGATAATTGAATGTGTACTAACCAAGGAGGAAAAATGCAGGTATTAACTCTTATTTTTAGACTTGCAGCTTCTTGGTAGCATATTCCCTGCTCAGCTTCCTTTGTCAGTAGCATGCTCCTTGCCATTTCTTTCCCTCACGTCCCCTAGGGATGCCATCTCTGTGTATTTACAGTAAGTATAGACTAGAGCCTTAACAGGAACCACAAAGAGGGAGGGTCTCTCCCTACTCATAATCTTTCAGGGGAAAAACATTTCAAACCCAGTGTAAAGACAGGGTATGGCTGTCCCAAGCACTTTGGCAGGATGTCTGTTCTTTCCATGGTGCCAGTGAAATTAGCAGAAACAAAGGCTTCCTTCCTTAGAGTAAGTAGTTAATTGATTATTGTTCTAATTATTATTATTACTACTAGGGATATTATTAGCACTGCTACATTTATTATTGCTTAGTTCTTTGTGTCTCACATTGCAGAGTTTATTTCCTGAGGTCTAAAACATCTCAATTACTTGCTCAAACCTTAATATTTCCTTGAAGAAGCTGCTCAAATAAATAAAATTACACTGAAGCATGAGTGACTTAAGGAAACAGCTGTCACACGGAAGAGTGTTATCTCTGCTATGGGATGGGGATGAACTGACATCATCATGGTTTTGGAAAAAAAAAATTCAGTATATGTTCTCATAGTCAAGTGGTAGTAAGGGAACTTGACAGTCTTTGTTAGCTGTACAAGCCGCCAGTGGAAGGATAAAAGCCTTGCGAGTAAAAAGCTGAGATACAGGAGGCTTCCGGCTGGAGGAGAGGTCCCCCAGCTCTTTTTCCAGTCGTGTTCATGCCTATCTGCTGCTGAGATACACACAATCAAGTGTGGGAACAAGAACTATTTCACTGTGTACAAGTTGTTTCTAGAATACCTGCCACTGTTGCCTTGAAGCAGGCACAATTGGTCCCAGTCCTTTCTGTCCCTGCCTCTAAGGGGCTATTGTGGATTCTTCAAGACTGATCTAGTTTGAGAGCGGCCCTTGTCTCGCTAACTTGCTTACCTTTGTCTAAAAATTGTCACCTTTTTGGGTTAGAAATGTATGGGAATTTTCCAACTAAACTGTAAGCTGTTTGAGGGCAGGGGCCGTGTTTGGTTTTCTCAGCATCGCATTCCCAGTGCCTGATGTAGAGCCTGGCACATTCTAGGTATTCAGAAGATTCGTTGCATCAACATTGGGTCAACAGAGAGTGTCACCCTGTTCTCATATAGGGTCCTTTGCTATTTGTTTTAATGTTTGTTTATCTGGCTGCGCCAGGTCTTAGTTGCAGCATTCAGGACCTTCAGTTGCAACGTGCGAACTCTTAGTTGAGGCAGGTGGAATCTAGTTCCCCAACCAGATTGTGGATTCTTCAAGACTGATCTAGTTTGAGAGCGGCCCTTGTCTCGCTAACTTGCTTACCTTTGTCTAAAAATTGTCACCTTTTTGGGTTAGAAATGTATGGGAATTTTCCAACTAAACTGTAAGCTGTTTGAGGGCAGGGGCCGTGTTTGGTTTTCTCAGCATCGCATTCCCAGTGCCTGATGTAGAGCCTGGCACATTCTAGGTATTCAGAAGATTCGTTGCATCAACATTGGGTCAACAGAGAGTGTCACCCTGTTCTCATATAGGGTCCTTTGCTATTTGTTTTAATGTTTGTTTATCTGGCTGCGCCAGGTCTTAGTTGCAGCATTCAGGACCTTCAGTTGCAACGTGCGAACTCTTAGTTGAGGCAGGTGGAATCTAGTTCCCCAACCAGAGCTCAAACCTGGGCTCCCTGCATTGAGAGTGTGGAGTCTTAGCCACTGGACCACCAGGGAAGTCCCTCCTTTGCTTTTAAGACGAAGAGAAGGGACAGGCTTCATAGGATTTATTATCAAAAAAAAAATAAAAAAATTTTCTTCTATTTATAAAAATAATACCTATTCATGTAGAAACTTACTAAGTACAGAAAAGCTTAAAGTAATTATCAACTGTAATTTCACCACTTCAAGAACATTTTTCTTTGGTCATTTTTCTATGTATCTACCTGGCTTTTTAGTTATATGTGTATATACTTATATGTACATACCATGTTTTTATATATGCTCTGTATATTTTACTTTATTCTTGAAATTGTTTCATTCTGTCTGCGCTGGATCTTCATTGCTTCACGCAGGCTTTCTCTAGCTGTGGCGATCAGGGACTACTCTCTGTTGTGGTACGAGGGTTTCTCATTGCAGTGGCTTTTCCTTTTGTGGAGCCACAGGCTCTAGGGCTCATGGTCTTCAGCAGCTGCAGCACATGGGCTCAGTAGCTGTGGCTTACAGGCTCTAGAGCAGGGGCTTAGTTGCTCCACACCATGTGGAATCTTCCCAGACCAGGGATCAAACGCATGTCTCCTGAGTCAGCAGACAGATTCTTATCCACCGCACCACTGGGGAAGTCCTGCATACTCTTTTTAAATAATATAATTTTGTATATACTGTTTCATAGCCGACCTTTTTCACTTAATATATACCCTGAATTTTTTTTCATGTTAATAATTATTTCTTACTTTTAGTAATTTTTATTTTGCTTTTACTATATTTTATATTTTACCTTAATAGTATATCCATTTCAGATGCTGTGCATTTGAAAACAAGTTAGTATGAAGTAACATAGAGAGCCCATTACAGGTGTTTGTAGTTTACTGATGGTTTTTCCCCCCAGTCCTCTCTTATCACAGACAATGTGCAAGTGTCAGGGGAAGAGGTTTCCTGTGCAGAGATTGGGAAGTGACTTTGGGCTTAATGTTGCAGTAGTGAATTGTGTTAACTGAATGTAACCTCTCCTTTCCCCAGTAAACAGCGGGGGCAAAACAGCCTTGAGTGAGGAGTTTGCACAGGTGTATTCCTTGGCTGATGGAATTCGAATATGGATGGTAAGATGTTCTTTTGCGATTTTTATATATTTTGAGTTTTTCTACCATATCTTTGAATTAAGGTAAGTAGCTCTCTTCTCAAGAATATAACTTCAGGAATGTTTTTCAAAACTAAAGTTCAGTGATGCAAATGGATAAAGGATAAAAAATAATTTAGGACCCTTGAAATCATAATGTGGTGAAGTTAGATTGTCAGAGTACAGGAGTCAGTTGAGCCCCCCTTATTGCCTTCTTCTGTAACCCAAAGGCTGCTTGGTGGAACCTAACCTGGTAGACGAGGAGAAAAAGCGTTGCGTTAGATTCTGGGCAACCAATGATGATTTTAGGCAGAGAGGAGGCCTTTCTCAAAGGAGAGGGCCTTCTGCATTTTGAAAGAGTGATTTTGCAGCATTCTTTGTGACAGCAATAAACTTGGGAGAGCAAGACAGCCATTCGTAGGGGATATTATATTACCATACTGTACTATATTACAGTGAAAGTAAATGAAGCAGAGCTGCCTTTATTAACAGGGATGGCACTCACAAGTGTGATGATGAGCAAAACATAGCGAGCTGTAGAAGGCGTAGGTTGGGTATTCCTCAAATAAAACTTAAACATAAGCCAGATCTCTCTGTCATGTACATAAATACATAGTAAAATTATACAAATGCCTGGAAATGATAAACAATAAGTAAAGGAGAATTCTTTTTATTTCTTAGGTGTGGAGATGAGTAGGTAGTATTATTTATATATATTTACAACCATCTTAAATATTGTACAATAATTGAGAAAGCAATCTTAAAATGAGTAGAGGGTGGATAATAAGATTGAAAGCAAGAGGGAACTTCCCTGGTGGTCTAGCGGGTTAGACTCTGTGCTTCCATTGCAAGGGGCATAGGTTCAATCCCTGGTTGGGGGACTAGGCTCTCACATGCTGTGAGGCCAAGAAATAAAAAAAGAAAAGAAAAAGCTTGAATGCAGGAGACTTGTTGTGATGATTAAATGAGGATGGCTTCTGCTACTTGGGAGGTAAGATAATTAGACTGTGTGATTGACGGGTATGGTGAAAAGGCAGAGAGAATTTAGGACTGTTCTCGTTTCCTGGTGGGGGTGACTTGGTGAGTGGGAAAAGTATTAACCAGAGGAGGAAGAATGGTCTTGGATCTGGGAGTGGGGAGCTAAGTTCAGTTTGGGACATGTTAAGTATGTGGACACCTAGGTTATCTAAGATATCTAGCTGGAGAATTTAATAAATATGAAAGAATATACATCTCAAGGCAGAGGTAAGAATGACTTCAAATCATTGGTAATAGTTTTAAATATATATATTTGCATTTTTCTAGGAACAGACAGCCTTGGACAAAGTCCCCGATGATGAGAACATAGTTGGTGCTCAGTGTAAACTAGATAGATAGGTGGAGACCTGGATGAACAGGATCTCTCAAAAGAAACTTAGAGACATCCTCACCAGAATGGTGGGTAGAGAATCAGTGTGCTGACAGCATATTGACAGAGAAACCAAGGCAGTTGTTCCATCGTTCAGTCGTGTCCAACTCTTTGCAATCCCCTGGACTGCAGCCCACCAGGCTTCCTTGTCCTTGACTCTCTCACGGATTTTGCTCAAACTCATGTCCATTGCTGGAGAAGGAAATGGCAATCCACTCCAGGACTATTGCCTGGAAAATCCCGTGGACAGAAGAGCCTAGTAGGCTACAGTCCATGGGGTCGCAAAGAGTCGGACACGACTGAGCGACTTCACTTCACTTCATGTCCACTGAGTCCGTGATGTCATCCAACCATCTCATCCTCTGTCACCCCCTTCTCCTCCCGCAGTTAAAGAAAGTGTGTCTGATAAAGTCAACTCCCACAGACAGCCAAAGTGAAAAGGGTTTGGCAGTTGGGACAAAGCATATTGTAGACTGTGCTCCTGCAGCACAGGACAGACTACCAGTGACTGGACAAGATGCCAGCCTTCTCTCTTAAGACCCTGGTCTCCAGACATCACTGGTCTTCTTCCTGGGCTGTCGGCACCATGGCCCACACTGTGACCATTGCCTGTGCTGGTACTAGAAGCACCATTCTTTGCCCAGCAGTCTTAGTGTCACTTAGAGGCAGCCTCACCTTCAGAGCAGGATAGAGATCAAGTTTTAGTTCAACCGCTGCTGCAAACTGGATGTGTGATTTTTGGCCACACCACACAGCTTGTGGGATCTTAGTTCCCCAACCAGGGATCGAACCCATGCCACTTACAGTGAAACACAGTGTCCTAAAGGCTAGTCCTAACCAAGACCTCACTTCTTTATTAGTAGGTTAGCTTTAGGTAAGGGCCCCTCCATCTCCAGCATTCTAGAATTTTTTTTAAAGAATAAGATCATGGTTACAAATCCCTCCCATATAACACATAGTTGAAAAGGAGGTAGTTTTGCAGATAGACCTTTAAGCAGCCTCAAATTCTGGATTATTTCTAGGACAAATGAAAGCAGTTTGGTCCTGTGTCCTCACCATAGGGCTATAAAGTTCTCTGGGATCTCAACACTGTGTGCTTTTGAAGTGTTAATAGTTTGCTGTGGCTGCTCTTCCTGCCCTGTCTGGACAACGTAACAATGTGGCTCAAACCCTCCCCCAGTTAGAGATGAAGCAGAAGTCCCTGATGAACCTGGGGAGTGAGGCAGAAGACCAGCGCGGGCCAGAAGCTGCTGAGGCGAACCCCGAGAGCCTGGGTGAGTGCCGGCTCCAGCTGTCATCTATCTCTGGGCCTTCCGTTCCCATTTCTTAGGAAACCAGCGACCCATCTTCTGGGTTAGTTGAGTTGAAGCTGTGTTTACCTAGAGAAAGTAACACAGGCACTAAAGGTCTTTTCCAAGGACATGTCACAAATAGGGAAGTGCCAGTGTTAACTGTTCACTGTGTGTGCATTAGTCGCTCAGTTGTGTCCAACTCTGTGAGACCCCTTGGACTGTAGCCCACCAGACTCCTGTCCTTGGCATTCTCCAGGTGAGAATACTGGAATGGGTCGCCATTCTCTGTCCCAGGGGGTATTCCCAACCCAGGGATCGAACTGGGGGCTCCTTCATTGCAGGCAGATTCCTTACCATCTGAGCCACCAGGGAAGACCAGTTGTTCATTAGTATGATCCACATGGAACCTTTTTTAAAAATACCTCTCTTAGGAGGCACCAAGTGCTTTTTGAGCTACAGCTCATTATGTTTTTCAAAAAGTGTGCGTTTCTTGGTAATGTTATTGCTTAAAACTCTTTTTAGTGAAATACATTGAAGATTTTGCAGAGGAGATAATGTGATGCCTGGGATCTGTGTGGAAATAACCCAGGGGGTTGTGGCAGGTCAGGTGGGCAGGGGTGGTGGTATTGGGAAAGACTGCCCTTGAATTGATAGCTGTTAAATCTGGGTGAGGGGTACATGGAGGACTCCTTATACTATTCTCTCTATATTATATTAATATGTATGAAAATGTACACAATAAAACTTTAAGTGTGCTGATAATGTTAGATTTTGACGTGTATAATGAGAGAAAATATGATTCTCTTCTCTCGGTAGACATGTACATCCCTGTATTATTGGAGGTACTTACTGGCCTAAATTGTAGACTTTAAGTAGATTATTTTCAGTTCCAAAATCGGCAACAATTTCATTTGGACTTTTTTTTTTTTTTTCTTTCTCCTTGCTTTTTTCGAATTCAGCGAAAGAGTGTTATCAGAAGAGTCTTCTACTATTGACATTTTTGCCCACGGGTGGAGGTCCAAAAGAAAGCTGTGACAGGTCGGTGGCCGTGAATGACACAGCTCACCTGCAGCCATTGGACAAGCGCCAGAGGACGAGCTCTGTGGTGGAAGAGCATTTCCAAGCCTCGGCGTCGCACACCGAAGCAGCGCCCCCTACTGCGGGAGACCGGAGCCCCGGCCCGGACGTGCAGCCCGCGCTGCCCCCCAGCAGTGGCCCTCCTGCCTTGGAAGTGTCCTCCGCCCCAGCAGAGGAGCCCTCGTCCCCTTCCACTCCCACCCGGCGGCCTCCCTTCACCCGGGGGCGACTCCGGCTGCTCTCCTTCCGCTCGATGGAGGAGGCCAGACCAGCGCCCACGGTGAAAGAGAAGTACCCGGTGCTGAAGGACCTCATGGACTTCGTTAAAGATCAGTCACTCTCCCACGAGAGGTGAGCACCTTCTCTTTCACCTGCAGGTGTCCAGTCTCATCAAAGACTCGAAGTTCATGTTATTCATAAAAATGAGAAAATACTACTTGGAGGACAGACCAAGATTTGTCTTAGAATCTTCAAGAAAAAAGCTTTTTTTAAAAAAAAAAGAGATACGGGAGACCGGAGCCCCGGCCCGGACGTGCAGCCCGCGCTGCCCCCCAGCAGTGGCCCTCCTGCCTTGGAAGTGTCCTCCGCCCCAGCAGAGGAGCCCTCGTCCCCTTCCACTCCCACCCGGCGGCCTCCCTTTACCCGGGGGCGACTCCGGCTGCTCTCCTTCCGCTCGATGGAGGAGGCCAGACCAGCGCCCACGGTGAAAGAGAAGTACCCGGTGCTGAAGGACCTCATGGACTTCGTTAAAGATCAGTCACTCTCCCACGAGAGGTGAGCACCTTCTCTTTCACCTGCAGGTGTCCAGTCTCATCAAAGACTCGAAGTTCATGTTATTCATAAAAATGAGAAAATACTACTTGGAGGACAGACCAAGATTTGTCTTAGAATCTTCAAGAAAAAAGCTTTTTTTAAAAAAAAAAGAGATTTTTTTTTCACTTGAGATTTGTACATTATGCTATGTAAATTATATCTCAGTAAGGTACTATTTGGATTAAAAAAAAGAAACATTTGGTAGCTGCCAAAATAAATCTGTCTTATTTTAACCCCGGGAGAAATTTTGAATTTGATGTTTTCTGACAACATTACTTGTCAGTGAGCCTACACCTCTGGAAGTGTTGCATGTTTTAATTTCCTGTCTGAAGTTAGTCCTGTTTAGCACAGAGGCAAAGTTCCTTTTTAATTAATTAATTGTTTAATGTGAGTCATTGGGCTTCTAAACAGTGAGGTGATATGTAATGTTGCTGAGTAATGACTAAAAGCAGCAAACAACATACCTCACAATAGTATTTCCTTTTTACTAATATGGCCTCAGAACTCTGGGCGGGGGTCTGTTTTCTTTCTGCCCCAGCTTGCGAGTGTTCTGAGTGTTCCTGACTTGAGTTCTGTCTCCAGTGTTGTAAAGGTTCTCTCCTTGAGGAAGGCCCAAGCCTGGAGCATCCTCGAGGTGCTGAGGATCATCCAGTGTTGCACCGAGTCCCTTGGGCAGCCTCACTGCTTCCACCCGCCTTACATCCTTTTCCTGTTGGAACTCCTCACCTGCCAGAAAGAGTTTACCAAGTAAGTCCAAAGTACGAGGGACCGAACCCATGTCTCCTGCTTTGGCAGGCAGGTTCTTTACCACTGAGTCACCTGGAAAGCCCTGAACTGCTTCTTTCACACCCAAGTAAGTATGTCAAGAAAATGGAGAGGAGAGGAGAGGATTGAATTTGTAAAGGATACTTCACATAGTACCAGGCACTCTGGTAGTGGTGGGAAGGGTGGTTTTTATATTAATAAGGAAGGATTAATAATAGTCATCTCCATACTCCTGGTGGGTGGCCTTCTTGACACAAGCAGGTGAGTCATTGCTGTTTTGTCTGCTTACTCTCTGCAGTTGTTATATTTATTTAAGTTTCTCTACCACTTTGTTAGCTTGCTTCTTCTTCGCTCTTTTCATGTAAGCAATAATGACTATTAAGTGGATGTTTTGGCCATCAAGTGACTGGGCATGCCTTCTGTTTCTAGTTATTTTGGACACCTGGAAGGCTGTGGCGCAGATCTACACAAAGAGATTCGAGACACTTACTATCAGTTTGTTCTGTTTTTGGTCAAAGCAGTCAAAGGATTCAATAGCAAAAATGACAGGTATGAGAGAGTTTAGTATGATCTCTAGAGAAAAATCATTCCCGTTTTTTCTGACTTTTAAAGAAATGCATGTCTAATGTTAAAAATACAGAAAAGCACAAAAAGTAAAATAAAAATAACCCCTAATCTTGCCATCTAGAGCTAGTTGCTAATGTTAACTTATCAGTATATTTTCTCCTAGCCTTTTTTCTCTATGGTATATACAGTTTCTTAAAGCAGATGGGTCTTGGTTCATCTAAGAATCTGTAACCCGTTATCTCAGTTTTAAAAACTTGAAAGCCATTCCCCAGTCTCCTCCATAGTAAGTGGTGTAGACGTAAACCTTAAATCAAACGGTTCTGCGCCTGAGCGGCGTGACCCGGGCTCGTTGTGGCTGGCCCGGAACTTGCTGTTGATCAGAGCTGAGCTGTGTTACTCAGTCCTTTCCTGTGAAATGTCTCCTGTGGTGGTCCTGGCAGGGTGGAAACCTTGCTACTTGATGCTTTCAGAACTCTTTTGCTAAAGATGTTCTTTGAAGAGGGTTTGTATGGAGTCTGAGAAATTTGGAAAGACATCGTAAGGAACCCAAACCAGCAGTCTGGGACTCCCTTCGGCTTTCCACTGACAGACATACCCCGTCTCTGACTCCCACTGTTTCTGTCATCCCCGTGGGTGATGAGCAGCTTTGGTAACTTTCGCCTTCACGGCCTCTTCAGGTCCTTGCTGCCTGCCCTGTCCTGCATCCAGACGGCCCTGCTGCACCTTTTGGACATGGGCTGGGAGCCCAGTGATCTCACCTTCTTTGTTGACATTCAGTTACCAGATCTCCTCATGAAAATGTCGCAGGAAAACATAAGTGCCCATGACAGTGTGATCAGGTAAGGACACAATCTGCAGCCGCAGTCTCTTCAGGCGCTCCTGGAGTTCAGGGGTCGTAGTGATAGCACAGGGGTTAGAGCTCAGGCCTTTAGCTAGGCTCTCTGAGGGGTATCCTGGCATTGCCACGCCCTCACTGGATGGCCTCAGACAACTGTTTAAATGCCTTTGTACCTCAGTTTCCTCATCTTTAGAACTGGAGGTAATAACAGTATCTACCTTATAGGATTGCTATGAAGATTGAAAGAGTTCTCCTCAGTGTTCAGCATGGTGTCTGGGGCATGGTAGTGTGTATAAGTTGGTAGCAGTGGTGCTGTGAACTCAGCATGAGGATCCTCCTTGTTTGTGGAGATCTTCATAGAGCTTGTTGAATTGAAGAATCCTTTTCTGTAGTTTTTTGTTCTGTATGTGTGATTTTCAGCCACTATAACCTCTTGTACATTGTAAGAACTTAAGGTATAAGGGGAAAATATAGTAACAAAGGTTCTTTTTTTTCCTTTCCACTTATTCTTTTATATATATATATTTTTTAAATATTCATTTGACTGTATCGGGTCTTAGTTGCAGCACATGGGATCTCCTTTGAAGCAGGCAGGATCTGTCGTGGCACACGAGCTTCTCTGGTTTCAGCTTGTGGGCTTAGTTGCCCTGTGGGTTGTGGGATCTTAGTTTTGCAACCAGGGATCGAACCTGCATCCCCTGCTTTGGAAGGCGAATTCTTAACCACTGGACTGCCAGGGGAAGTTCCTCCTTTCCACATCTAATGAACGTCTTTCCACCTTACTCAACTCCACTTACACATTAATCACACGTTTCTGGAGAAAGAGGAGAAAGGGGAAAGAAGAGCAAGAGGAGAGAATTAGGAGGAAACGAACGATCTGAGTCAACACCTATTTTCCCTCTCTCAGGAGTAGGAAAAAGGAGGTAGAATATAAGTGATGTCCTCATTTACCAAACCTCAGCCATTGCCCTGCTGTCAGAGGACGCTCTTGGCAGAGGGAGGGGACCCGAAATAGGAGGAAGGGGTGGGTGGTGGGCTTTAAGCTATCAGTCTGCTCCTTGTTTCAAGCTTCACCTGCCGCTCCATGAGCCAATCCTTGAGAGCAGGGACTGTACCTTCCCCACCAGTTCCCACAGCCCCTGGCCCAAAGCTCAGTGTGAGTAGCCCTGAAATTAGTTAGTTGGAACATGTCAACAAACGGATGTGTCTCTGTCAATTGGTAGATGCTTTGCATTCGCTGTCGAGCAAATGCTTTTGTATTTAAAATTCCGGTTGCTGAAACAAGCTATTGACTGAAATTATGGAAATCTACACTTTTGCATCTAAGAGGGATCTCTGAGATTATGTTTTAAACACGAGGAAACTGAGGACCAGGGCCGAGTGCCGTGTCCAGGCCTTATAGCAGCCCGCGAGAGAGCCAAGACCCTGGGGTCTCCTGACTCCCTTCTCATGCTGCTGCCACTTGGGTGTGCTAAGCGTGTCCAGTTCAGAACAGTTTTTTGGTGCCTGGCACATCGTAGGTTCACCACAAATGGTTGTTGAGTGGGTTTTTGCCATGAAGGTACAACCTTTCAAGCTCCGATTCCTCACCCATTGCAATAGGCTCTGGAAGGGCCTCCCCCCTTTTTTATTGGTATGTATCTATCAAACATTTGGCACACCCTGGAGCTTTGAAAACCAGATTGCCCCCTTGCCCTCAGAAGTCTTTAAGAGCCTCAGGTACTAGACCAGTAGGACAGAGTCTGCTAACCTGCACTTTCCTTGATTTTTGGCAGAGGCATGCTTTTCTCTGTTTATGTCCTTTTTTCAGCCAATGGAGTGAAGAAGATGAGCTTGCTGATGCCAAGCAGAATTCAGAATGGATGGATGAGTGTCAGGATGGCATGTTTGAAGCCTGGTATGAAAAAATAGCCCAGGAAGATCCAGAGAAGCAGAGGAAAGTAAGATCTCTCAACGAGGGTAATCTGAAGTGATTTGCTAGGAGTTTGGAGATGAAAGTCTGCATCGGGGTGTGGCAGCAGGCTCTCTCCTGAGAGGGCTGCCTGGGGCAGTCAGCACCCTAGTGAGTGGCTGTCACTGAGCCTGGTCTTTTAACCCAAAGGTCCTAAATCCTGGCTTGGCCACATCAGGCAGTGGCTCCCTCGCCTAGAACTAGATTCACAGGAAATTGGCTCATGAGGCTGAAGTAAAATAATTAGGTGCCAGTTAATAATTTACAGTGAGAAACAGAATTGCTGAAGGCCCTGGACTCTGGTGTCCTTGGTACATACTTTTCCTGTAGGCAAGCAACACGGGAAGGCGTGTTTCAGTCAGAAGGTCGCCTGGTGAGCGTGGAAGCTGCCTATGTGCACAGAATCAGCTACCCGATTCCCACACATCATCAGGCTCAGCCAGCCTGCCACGTCCATCTCCACATTGGGGTTTTATCTGTCACTACCACACTACGCCAGGTGTCTGCTGCCTCAGATGCATGCATTTTCTTAGCTTGTGTGCCTACTGTGTGCCAGTTACCTAGCTCATGTAGCTTCTCTGTGGTGCTCGGATTGAGCACACCACCTTGGCCTTTGTGATTTTTCTCTCTCGTATGTTAACGCCATTCTCTAGTCCTAAGGTGGCTTGGCATATTTGCTGCATTCTACTGCTATATGCTGACTCGGTGATTTATGTCCCTTATTTCCAGGCCGTAAAGATAAACTGTCCTGTAGGGACCTTGCAATAAAACTGCTCATGACACAGGGCCCTTAGTCCTTCCCCAGAAAATCTTTCTCCTAAGGTGCCAGCAAACAGTGCTTCTCTTGCAGGGTTTGCTGAATCTGAACCTGACTCTTGTCCAGCCAAGTACCCAAGCCAGAAATCTGGATGTTGTTCTTGACCCTTGGCTTCCGCTGGCCCCCATAACCAGCCAGGTTATGGAACCCAAGGTTCCTCACCTGCGCCTCCTAATACCGCTCAGATCTGCCCCCCTTTCACTGTCTCACTTTCTGCCCAGTGCTGCCCTTATCAGCAGGCAGGGGGTTGCGCTAGCAGCCTCTGTCAGGGTCAGTCTCTGTGGCTCCAGTCTTGCCCACTCTGATCCATTCTCACTCAGTGACCAGAGGAGCTTTCAGAGTGCTCAGATCTGATCATGCTACTCTTCCATCCCAGCCTCTTGCACTTTAACCTTGAACCTTTCTAACTGTATCCGGTTAGCCCTGCTCCATAGTGTGCTCTACATTCGGAATCACTTCCAAGTGCACAAGCCCCCAGCTTGACCCTTTTGTGGTCGCCATAGCACGCTCATCACCTTCATCTCCACCCAGCTGATGCCTGTTTGCCCCTCAGGTCTCACCTGAGTAACTAATTCTTTTTGAGAAACCTCCACGTGCTCTCCCAGCCTCCTGAATTGGCTGTCCATACATCATACTGTATGCTGTCATCTGTTTGTTTGAGGGAATTCCCAGCTAGACACTGAGCCCCTTAGTCTCCCGATCCAAGCGCCTAGTACTACGCCTGGAGTGTTTTAAGTAGCTGTTGAAGGATGGATTGATGAATGAATAGTGGCCACATTAAGAGTCTGTTGGTTGATTGTGTTTTATTTCACCTTATAGATGCACATGTTTATTGCTCGCTATTGTGACCTGTTAAATGTGGACATCTCCTGTGATGGGTGTGATGAGATCGCCCCCTGGCATCGCTACCGTTGTCTGCAGTGCAGCGACATGGATCTCTGCAAGACTTGCTTCCTAGGTAGAGTTCACGGCCTGAGTGTGCCATCCCCACAAGGAAGAAGCATTTCTATCTTCTGTGATCTTGCCATTTTTTAACCTTCCACTGTACAGTGACAACACTCCCCAGCAGTGTTCTCTGTCCCGTTGGCAACTATGACCTCATTTCCCCAGCTGAGTGACAAACTCCAGAGCTCTGTTACCTGACAAGCTTCCCCCTTCTACCTCACTGGGTGTAGACACTTGATAAACTCTCAGCACCAGTGCATGTCCCTCCAGTTGAGTTTTCAGGAAATGATTTTGCCCTCTGAATCAGGCTGTTTATAGAAGTAAAATACACACAAGCAGACTTCAGAAATTCTTGAATCCTCTCACCTCACAGGTGCTGAGGCAAAGCAGGTTGACAGTAGTAAGCGGCTGAGTGCTGCTATTGTGCATATCGCCTGGCTGTATAAAATATAGCCCTGCCCCAGAAGCATTTACAGCTGTGGCAGAAGACAGGACCTGCTCGTGCGAGGTGTAGTCCAGGATAGGAGTGTCTCTGCTGAGTTACAGATGGGCAGTGCACATTATTCTGGGCGAGTTCAGAAGGAGGGAAGGCTGCTGTTGAAGGAAAGCTGGTGGAGGAGGTGGGATGTGAAAGTGAAATCACTCATTCATGTCTGACTCTTTGCAACCCCATGGACTATACAGTTGATGGAATTCTCCAGGCCAGAATACTGGAGTGGGTAGCCTTTCCCTTCTCCAGGGGACCTTCCCAACCCAAGGATCGAACCCAGGTCTCCAACGTTGTAGGTGGATTCTTTACCAGCTGAGCTACAAGGAAGCCCAAGAATACTGGAGTGGGTAGCCTATCACGTCTCCAGTGAATCTTCCCAATCCAGGAATCGAACTGGGGTCTCCTGTATTACAGGCGAATTCTTTACCAACTGAACTATGAGGGAAGCCCCTAGGGATGTGAATTGGGCTTTAAAGAAAGTTAACAGTGGAGAGTGTGTCATCCTAAGACTGAGCGAGTCCAGGCCCAGAGGAGTGAGCTTCGGCAATGTGTCTGAATGGACTTACCAGTGTCCTCGGCTAAGTGATGGATTGAGACAAGTTGGGCCCAGGTTGTGGGATCCAGAGATGCCAGTCTCAGGAATTTGAATGAGTCTACAAACAGAAGGGGAAGTTTTGCCAGCGGGAAATTAAATGACCAGAGCTATGCTAGAGGAAGCTGCTTCTGTCCATATAAGAGCTTCCTTTAGGAAATCACAGTCGTGACAAGGGGATTCGTGCCTGGACTAGGTTTCTGGCCATGGGAACAGAAGTGGGTCAGAGGTGAGGAACATTCAGCAGAGTGTGTGATGGGGCTTGGAGACCTACCGGACTCAAAGTGAGAAGGAGACCAGAGCTGTCAGTCTCTTTTGTGACTCACATTCTTTCTCACTCAGTGGGTCTGGGGTTATGGAGTCTCTTTTCATCTATGATTCGGGAATGAAAAAGCAAAAGCAAATACCTGACAAGTTCTTAGTGCTTGTTAACAAGAATACACCGATAGATGCTTAGATATGTCTGGGGAGGGTTCGTGGAAGATGCCTTACAAATTGGCATGAGGACTTGTGCTGCCAAATGGAGGTCATATGGGAATTGGTGATGTATTTGATCAGGCCCTACATTACACTGAAAAAGGGAAGTCAGCCCGTGGCACCACTGCTAAGAAGTTTCTGTGCCAAGAGTATCATTTGTATGCTGAGAACCACTGGGCAGAATGCACCAGTCTCTGAAAGATGCCGTGGTCCCTGACATCCTGAGCGATCTGTTGGGAGCACCTCTGCTTCTGGATTTGGTTTGGGTTTGGAAACCAGCCCTTCTCAGAGCCCTTTGCCCAGTCCACCTTACGCTGCTGCTCTTCGCCCAGGTGGAGTGAAGCCTGAGGGCCATGGAGATGACCATGAAATGGTCCACATGGAGTTCACGTGTGACCACTGCCAGGGTTTGATCATAGGCCGGAGGATGCACTGCAATGCATGCGACGACTTTGACCTGTGCTATGGATGCTACGCGGCCAAGAAATGTTCCTATGGGTATGTCTCACGTGGCCTCCAGTCCAGCGAACTTTTTTTCATATACTCATTTGCTTTTTTAAAAATAAATTTTATATTATAAAAAATTTCAAACATACCCGCAAGTAAAAAGAGTGGTACAATGAATCTTCATGTCCCCTTTACCCAGACTTAGCAATTAGGAAGATTTTGCTATGTGTGCTTTGATTTTTTTTTTCTTCTGCTTTGCTAAAAAGTATTTTAAAGCAGATTCCAGATCTTCAGTCATTTCCTCCCTTCTGGACATACTTCATATCAATCTCAAAAAATTATGGGCATTTCCTCACATTACCAAAATGCTATAAGCGTACCCTGTGAAGCTTCACAAAAAGGGGTCTTACTTCACTTGGTTTCCATGGACAGTCTTCTAGGGGTTGTGAAATCCTGAAGTGGATTGTGCAGTGTTTGTGTTCGTTAATTTTTCTGAAGAGAGGGCTAGTACCTATCTTTAAATTTTCAGTAACAGCCTTAGAGGTAACTGATGCCCACCTGTGACCGTGCATGTGGTCCCCCGAGGTCCCATTCTCCTTTTCGGACACTTGGACACTCACAAGGGCCTTCAGGCCTTAAAAATATCTTGCCTTTGCAGCCACTTGCCTACCCACAGCATCACTGCCCATCCAATGGTGACCATCCGAATCAGCGACCGGCAGAGGCTCATCCAGCCCTACATCCACAACTACTCCTGGCTACTCTTCGCCGCCCTGGCTCTCTATAGTGCCCACCTGGCCAGCGCCGAGGACATGGACGGCGAAAAGCTGGACCCACAGGTCCGCAGCAGCGCCGCCACCCTGCGGAGCCGGTGCCTACAGCTCGTCGGGGACTGTCTGATGAAGGCTCACCAAGGAAAAGGTAGGTATTCCTTAGGCTTGGAAACCAAACCAGCCCTAAACTGCACATGAAGGAACAGCCGCAGCAGAAGTGAAACGCAGTGCTCAGTGTGGGGGCTGTCTCTTATACACATCTAGATGTGTATAAGAGACAGAGGGTTATGGAGTCTCTTTTCATCTATGATTCGGGAATGAAAAAGCAAAAGCAAATACCTGACAAGTTCTTAGTGCTTGTTAACAAGAATACACCGATAGATGCTTAGATATGTCTGGGGAGGGTTCGTGGAAGATGCCTTACAAATTGGCATGAGGACTTGTGCTGCCAAATGGAGGTCATATGGGAATTGGTGATGTATTTGATCAGGCCCTACATTACACTGAAAAAGGGAAGTCAGCCCGTGGCACCACTGCTAAGAAGTTTCTGTGCCAAGAGTATCATTTGTATGCTGAGAACCACTGGGCAGAATGCACCAGTCTCTGAAAGATGCCGTGGTCCCTGACATCCTGAGCGATCTGTTGGGAGCACCTCTGCTTCTGGATTTGGTTTGGGTTTGGAAACCAGCCCTTCTCAGAGCCCTTTGCCCAGTCCACCTTACGCTGCTGCTCTTCGCCCAGGTGGAGTGAAGCCTGAGGGCCATGGAGATGACCATGAAATGGTCCACATGGAGTTCACGTGTGACCACTGCCAGGGTTTGATCATAGGCCGGAGGATGCACTGCAATGCATGCGACGACTTTGACCTGTGCTATGGATGCTACGCGGCCAAGAAATGTTCCTATGGGTATGTCTCACGTGGCCTCCAGTCCAGCGAACTTTTTTTCATATACTCATTTGCTTTTTTAAAAATAAATTTTATATTATAAAAAATTTCAAACATACCCGCAAGTAAAAAGAGTGGTACAATGAATCTTCATGTCCCCTTTACCCAGACTTAGCAATTAGGAAGATTTTGCTATGTGTGCTTTGATTTTTTTTTTCTTCTGCTTTGCTAAAAAGTATTTTAAAGCAGATTCCAGATCTTCAGTCATTTCCTCCCTTCTGGACATACTTCATATCAATCTCAAAAAATTATGGGCATTTCCTCACATTACCAAAATGCTATAAGCGTACCCTGTGAAGCTTCACAAAAAGGGGTCTTACTTCACTTGGTTTCCATGGACAGTCTTCTAGGGGTTGTGAAATCCTGAAGTGGATTGTGCAGTGTTTGTGTTCGTTAATTTTTCTGAAGAGAGGGCTAGTACCTATCTTTAAATTTTCAGTAACAGCCTTAGAGGTAACTGATGCCCACCTGTGACCGTGCATGTGGTCCCCCGAGGTCCCATTCTCCTTTTCGGACACTTGGACACTCACAAGGGCCTTCAGGCCTTAAAAATATCTTGCCTTTGCAGCCACTTGCCTACCCACAGCATCACTGCCCATCCAATGGTGACCATCCGAATCAGCGACCGGCAGAGGCTCATCCAGCCCTACATCCACAACTACTCCTGGCTACTCTTCGCCGCCCTGGCTCTCTATAGTGCCCACCTGGCCAGCGCCGAGGACATGGACGGCGAAAAGCTGGACCCACAGGTCCGCAGCAGCGCCGCCACCCTGCGGAGCCGGTGCCTACAGCTCGTCGGGGACTGTCTGATGAAGGCTCACCAAGGAAAAGGTAGGTATTCCTTAGGCTTGGAAACCAAACCAGCCCTAAACTGCACATGAAGGAACAGCCGCAGCAGAAGTGAAACGCAGTGCTCAGTGTGGGGGTGTCAAAATCCAGTTTTCTACAAGATATGCTCACCATGGAGTGGAACGTAATTTTATTTATTTAATTAAAAAAAATTTTTTATTGTTACTGATTTTTTAAAAATCTTTTGGCCATGGCCCACAGCATGTGGGATCTAGTTCCCTGACCAAGGATTGAGCCTGCACCCCCTTCATTGGCAACTCAGAGTCTTAACCACTGGATCAACAAGGAGGTCCCCCCCGGAACTTAATTTTAAGTCTAGATATGCATTTGAGAGAAACATTGGCATTAAAGGAGCATTTAGTTTCTCTAAAATATTTCGTGAAGGTGAGGAAAAAAATGAATAGTTAAAACTCTTAATGTCTGGGGATAAATTATTTGAATACACCAGACTTAACTTTGCCAAAGGAATTCAGCCTTTTTTAAAAAGAAAAAAACAAACCTGGAGTGCAGAACCACTTTCACACAACTGTGTTCTAAATGAGAGCTATTTATAATGAAATTAGTTTGACTAATAAAATATCTAGATGACTTTACTGAGGGGTGCCAAGGAGAAGAATAATGTGAATGTTAAATTCCTGAGACATTTAAATTCCTTCCAGAATAACAGACCAACTCCTCATTCTAGTAAACGTGAGGGAATCAGACTTGGCTGAAGTAGTGGTGGGTGACACTGGTCCTTCAGATCTGTCTTGTTAACTGTTCACCAGGGAGAACTTAAAAATCTAGTTTTGTGGGGCTCTATAAAATTTTCATGTTTATGATTTTCTAAACAGGCAGTCCTCTTATATCTTTTGTCCTCTGTTGTTAATAAAGCACAAGTTTCCCCCGCTGTTGAAACTTCTAGTGTCTGAAGTCAGGCGCTGAGTAGATGTGTGGGAGGGGGGTGGGGGGACTGGACTGAGTACTCTGGTTCAGCTTGTGGAAAAGCTCAGCCATCTCTTTGCATATGGTAGTAAAGTGATTTATGGCATTTGCAGAGAATAACTCTCTTATAAAACTTGTAACCGTCCTCCGTTTTGCTTCCCATGTTTAGGTCTTAAAGCTCTAGCTCTGCTTGGTGTATTGCCAGATGGTGGCTCTCCTCCAGAAAACCAGGCCCTGCCAGTCACCGTGCCCACCCAGACATCAGAGGAGAAGCCAGAGAAGAAAGCTGTGCAGGCTGCCGCCGAGCCGGCCCATGCAGGCCCTGCTGGGCACCGCAGTGTAAGTGAGAGTCCTTTCTAGTGCACAGTCACAGGTGATCCCAGAGCTATCACGAGAGGGAGCAGAGCAGCGACGTGAAGGGTCCAGGTTTGTGACTCAGTTTGCCGGGGTGTGGGTCCCTGTTCTGTCTGACTTTGGGCACACATCTCTTCAGTTTTCTCATCAGTAAAATGAAGGGAGAATAATAATAGCTATTCCTTAGGGTTGTTGTGAGGATTTACATGCATCACACACACCAAATTAATGTCTAAAGTCCTCAAGGGAGTTTTTGCTGGTCCAGTGGTTAGGAATCCACCTGCCAATGCAGGGGACACAGATTCAGTCCCGGGCTGGAGAACTAGGATCCCACATGCCACGGGACAACTGAGCCTGTGCACCACAACTAGAAAGAAGCCCTCACACCACAACTGTAGGATCCATGCGCTCTGGAGCCCCGGTGCCGCAACTCGAGAGAAGCCCGCATGCCAAAACACAGACCCCGAGCACCGCAGCCAAGACCCAGCGCAGCCAGAAACAAATAAATACACAGAGTGCTTAAAGCAGCGCTCATGGTGAACTCTGCAGGTGTGAACTACTCCTGTTCCCCGCCTCCCGTGGTTCTTATGAGGATTGAGTGAGACTGTACACCTGAAGTTGGTTCCTTCCTGGCCTGTGGTGAAAACTGTATACGTGAAACTCCTTTTAGATTCAGTCAACAAATAGGTGATACTAAGTGCTTAGTACTTAGCAAGTAGTTTACATAGGTAGTTTATAAGAGTTTACCTGTGCTTGTGGAAGTGGAAGAAAAGCCTTCCTGGGTCCAGATGGAACCTGAGACAGTGACACTGAAGATCGTTTTGTGCAAGAGCAGAGCCTCCATGACGCTGCCTTCAGAGCCTGAGTCGGTGCTGTCAGCGCCCCGGCGTTGCCTCAGAAGCTGCTGCTGTTTCTGTTCCCTGTCTCTGTCATGAAGGATCCCCGATGGTGCTTATCATTCCATGGGATCCTGTCGTCTTTTAGAGGAGGACAAAAGCAGAGATTGGAAAAGCTTGAAAATTCCATTAGCTTCGTTCAGCCAGAAAGCCGGCACAAGGACAGGCGACGTAATAACCTTCAAGCCTGTTTTGACCACAAAACCCCTTCTCCAGGCAGCCTTGTTCCCATCCACAGATTGTGGTGGGACAGGGCAAACATTATCAGCAGAGTCAGGGTAAATCAGCAGTCTTCTCTTTGTCTTTGAGCCTGAGAATAATCATATCTTCTTGTGAGCCCCTAGCATCTTATAATGTGCCACCAATCAGCACAGCACTCCTTATGTATCTACTTATTCACTTATTTTTATCAAAATAGATTTGAATTTTTTAATTTAGTGAATTAAAATCTTAGTTTTTATTATGGATTTTGATGCTCAAGAGGTCCCATGTTTAGCCAGTGGAAGCTCCTTCCAGCTGGCTTTTGTGTCTTTTGCTATGTCTTGATTATTCTTTGAGCACTTCTTTAATTTTTGATACAAAAAGAGGTTTCAGGCTTATCTTAGGCTTTCCCTGCCTAGGGATTGGAATCAGCCTTTTTCTAAGGAACCCCCAGGGCATTCTTTTTATTCCTGAGGTATCCATACCTTTTGAGTCTTCTTAAAATCAGTAGCTGTGTGAACTCAGGGTACCCTGCCCCTGGCTCTCTCTCTTAGTCTTCTGTGTTGCAAATTTCAGTTTCTATATCTCCTGCCTTGCAAGGCAGATTCTTTTTTTTTTTTTTGGCTGTGCTGCATGGGAGTGGTGGGGAAGGCAATGGCACTCCACCCCAGTACTCTTGCCTGGAGAATCCAATGGACGGAGTAGCCTGGTGGGCTGCAGTCCATGGGGTCGCTAACAGTCGGACAGACTGAGCGAGTTCACTTTCACTTTTCCCTTTCATGCATTGGAGAAGGAAATGGCAACCCACTCCAGTGTTCTTGCCTGGAGAATCCCAGGGACAGGGGAGCCTGGTGGGCTGCCGTCTATGGGGTCACACAGAGTCGGACACAACTGAAGTGANTTCACTTTCACTTTTCCCTTTCATGCATTGGAGAAGGAAATGGCAACCCACTCCAGTGTTCTTGCCTGGAGAATCCCAGGGATGGGGGAGCCCGGTGGGCTGCCGTCTATGGGGTCACACAGAGTTGGACACGACTGAAGTGACTTAGCAGCAGCAGCATGGGAGTGGAATCCTGCTTCTCTGACCAAGGATCAAACCCACGCCTCCTGCCCTGGGAATGTGGGAGTGTAGAGTCTTAACCCTGGACCACTGGACTACCAGGGAAGTCCTTGGCTAGTGATTTTTTTAAATTGTCTGAATGTAAAAAAATTTCTTTCACATAAAAGTTTACTCACTCTCCAATTTGTATTTAGGGGAAGAGAGATGCTCCTAAGGAAGTCAGACCTTTAGACTGCAAGCAGAGAAGTAAGGCCAGTGAAGGTGTATCATTAAGGAAGGATCCTTCCTGCCTGACTCAAATTTCAGACTCACCTGCAGATGCCTGCACACCTACAGGACTTCCAGGTAAAAACTCTGACAGTTACCTTGATCTCTTTCATCTTAAATGTACACATACCCATCTCTGAGTTATCTCTTGCATACAATTTATAACTGATGACACCCAAGGGTGCATGGTTTCTCAGTTCTGCCTCAGATAGCACTGATACCACTTTGAGAGTCATCTTTCCTTCATCTTGTTTATCTAATTTCCTATCTTGTTTATTCCCTGATTTACTGAGTGCCTTCTGTGTGCCAAGCACTGTGCTAGACTCTGGGGATGAAGCAGGGACCGGGTCAGACAAATGGACACATAGCTCCTGCCTTCATGAGGCCTGCAGCCTGGGAGGGTTTAAGACAGGGGTGCGTGTAACTGTAATTTGAGGTGGGATGTGCTTCTGTCCAGAAGAGAGGCCTGAGTGGGTGGTAGCAATGATGGGGATCCAGCTTGAACAGGTTGTGTCCACGTAAAGCCCTTGTAAAGAAGGCCTGCATGTGACCTCAGAAGTGCTGGGATCTGTTGCAGGGAGGGGCACCCAGGGCAGAAAGGACAAGAGGAGCAAAGCCCCAGAGAGGAAACCCCCAAAGGAATCCAGGGAGAAGTCTATGGGGCAGGTGTGTAGGGAGGACGAGGACAGAGTGGGAGCCCTGGAATGGGGAATTGGAGGGGTGCTTGCACCCTGCAGTGGAGGCCCTGGGCTGCCTGCTGGGGATGGCGGCGAGGTCAGAGCTGTATTGCAGGACGATTGAAGAGCCAGGAGATGGAGGTGCTGTGGACCGAGGAGACTGGCAGCAAACGTCAGCCTCCTCCCTAGGGCGGCTTGGGGAGGCAGGGTCCTTCCCTGGTGCCCGTCCTGTGACAGAGACAGGGCTGAGCACCCAGCGTCCTGCCCTGTCCCAGAAGGGGCTGATGCTCATCTCTGCAGATCATGATTCTAAGTTCAGGAAGCGGTCTGACACTCCATGTCAGTCCAGATCATCAAAACCTGCTCTTGTCTGATCCCATCTGAGAATCAGCATCCTGGTCATGTACAGTTGTTTTAGCCATCAGGGATTTATTGAGTTGCTGCTGTGCTTCAGAAACATTTCGAGGTGTTTGTGATACATTACTTGGGTGGGGGGCGGATCTAGAAGGGAAGTCAAACAATAACCAACCAGTAAAAAAAGGATATGGTGTTTTAAAAGGTAATTAGATGCCATGAGCACAAAAGAGCAGGGAATGGAGAGAGCAGAGGGGTTTGGGAAGATGGGAGGGCAGTCTCAACATTAAAACAGGGTGATCGGGACAGGCTTCCTTGAGTAAGACTTGTTCAGAAATAGGTTTTTAAAGTCTCGACTTGATGCTGTAGTGGCACAGGGCAGTACAGTGATTTACCTGCCTCTTCATACATGCATGGAATCTGGCAAAATCTGATAGCTTGCTATTTTACAACTCAGATGCTGGAAATTTAGAAGCATTCTCTCAGAAGCCCATTGAGGAAAAGGCAGTTATTCCAAGCCCTGAGCAGGTGTTTGCAGAGTGTTCCCAGAAGAGGATTTTGGGATTACTAGCAGCCATGTTACCGCCCTTAAACTTGGTAAGAGACAAAATGACATTTAAAAAAGAGAGAGAGAGAGAGAAAGGAAAAATAAATAAAAAGAGAGAAAGAGTGCATGAGACGGTAGTGTTATGCATAAAAAAAGTTTTGGAAAGCCATATACTGAAATATTAATTGCAGTCATCTGTATATCCCTGGGATAAGAATATGAATTGGAAGTAAGATTGTAAGATGATACCTGAGAATGTTTATTTTACAGTCAGTTGTACCTAAGCCATTTGTGAAAGACACTGTTATAAATAATACATGAAGACAATGGAGTGTTTAGTTGGTGTGGTTACCTAGATGTCTTATTGAACAGATTTTTCTCCTCTCTTAACAGGATCCCACAGTCCCCCTGATAGACCTGGAGCACGTGCTCCCGCTCATGTTCCAGGTCGTCATCTCAAACGCAGGCCACCTGAATGAGACCTACCACCTCACCCTGGGTCTCCTCGGCCAGTTAATCATCCGCCTTTTACCAGCGGAGGTAGATGCTGCCGTGACCAAGGTCCTCTCAGCCAAACACAACCTATTTGCAGCTGGGGACAGTTCAGTCGCGCCAGACGGCTGGAAGACCACCCACCTGCTCTTTAGCCTGGGGGCTGTGTGTCTGGACAGGTAGCCACCCCCACCCTATCCCACCTTGGTGTTCATTTCTTTAGGTCATTGATCTGGCTATTGGTTAATTTCAGTGTGCTTCGGTGCTATCTTTGCCCCTGTATTGTCTAGGGCTCTTTTGTGAGAATAGAATTAGTTTTATTAGCAACATTATCAACTGATATTAAAGCTGTACTTAAAACCCACATTAGAACAGCTGTTGCCACCTGGGTTCTGTCTGCTGATTCAGCTCTCTAGTGATATATATTCTGGTTTGTTTTTTCCTGAGAGTAATAGGTACAGGCTTTGGGGATGAACAAAATAGATCCATTTTCATTATAAAATCAATGCCTTGCACCTTGTCAATGTGTCTGGTGCTGTTTCATTCCCCCTACCCATCCCTGCCCCTCACCACTCCTTGCAGATCTCAGTTCCCCGACCAGGGATTGAACCCAGGCCACAGTAGTGAAAGCCCAGACTTCTAACCACTAGGCCACCAGGGAACTCCCTGGTGCTTCTTAAAATACATTTCCTCCCAAGCTTCTTTTCTGTGGATGCATATGAGTGTGCATAAATGCACATGTGTGACCATTTAGAGAGATTTTTAAAACCTTAACTATAGACTGAGTATATAAGTACAAATCTTGATTTATTTCCCCCCCACTTATCATTTCTGAAAAGCACCATTGTGGTAGTTTTTAAGCTAATCAGTAAATGGCTCGTTGGCATGTTGATGGGTCTGCCTTGGAGTGCGGTGAGCTGGTGCGTTGCATTTGGAGCCTGTGCACCACCACCTGACGGCGCTCTTGCCTTCCAGCCGCGTGGGCTTGGACTGGGCGTGTTCTATGGCGGAGATCCTGCGGTCGCTCAACAGCGCCCCTCTGTGGCGAGACGTCGTTGCCACCTTCACAGACCACTGCATCAAGCAGCTGCCTTTCCAGCTGAAGCACACCAACATCTTCACACTGCTGGTGCTGGTCGGCTTCCCCCAGGTACACCTCTCTGAAGGCCTGGTCTCCTCTTCCTGTCTTCATCAGGCATATCAAAGTCCCTATAGCGTATATCCTTCGGAGTTTTTTTTTTTTTCCCTTACATAATTTGCTTTTACAGTACTGGTATATTCTCAAGATTTTGGGATGGTTTGTTCAACTTACATTTTTAACAGTTTAGCCATTTGACTCATTTTGTTAGCCAGTAGTTGGCTCTGAAAAATAGGTAACTAATATCCTATTAGTAAGTTACAGAGAACTTCAAAGTATGATTGTTCTTCACTTTGGCCTTCAGCTTGACCTCATTTCTAATTTCAACTAGTTGGAACAATGAAGACTGTGAAAACATGGCTTCATTCAGCAAGCACTTAAAGCAGTTCTGTGCCAGGCCTGTGCCAACCCTGGACTTACAGATGGGAGGAATCCTGACCCTGACGGCCTGTTGAAGTCAGCAGCACAGGCGAAAGAGACTGTGTTCTGTGTGCTGCTGAGTCTCCTTTTTCTTCTCTGTTGTGTTTAGGTCCTCTGTGTGGGGACCCGCTGTGTGTATATGGATAATGCCAACGAACCACATAATGTGATCATCTTGAAGCACTTTACTGAGAAGAACAGAGCTGTGATCGTCGATGTCAAAACCCGGAAGAGGAAAACAGGTCCCAAGCATAATTATTTTATCTAAGAATCAGAGCAAATGTTCTGTATACACTAAAATCAGTTAAAATATCTTTGTTCTTGCCCCTGCACATGGATTTAAAAAAAAAAAAAAATTATAGCTCTCTGAATTTCTTTTTCCTGGAGGAGGGCATGACAACCCACTCCAGTATTCTTACCTGGAGAAACCCTTGGACAGAGGAGCCTTGTGAGCTACAGTCCATGTAGGGTTGTAAAGAGTTGGACACAACTGAAGTGACAAGTAACTTCTTTTTCCTCATCTGTGAAATGATGTGGTTGAATTGGGATCACTTTGAAGGCTCTTTCTATGTTGTTATTTTATATATATGACTCTTTGTTTCAGGATTGGCCAGATGTTTAGGTTCTGAACATCTACTTTTTCCATTTGCCAGTATCATTTGTTTTCTAGCGGGTAATTTAAACATATCGTGGCTACAGGAATGTAAAGTAACTTCATCAATAGGACAGTGAAAGTATATCATAAAGTGCCCTTTTGATTTAATCTGCCAAATCCCAAATGATCTGGAGTGTCTTAATATTATGAGCCCTCTTCTGCTCTTGAAATAATCTGCTTTCTCATTTAGCTTCTATGCTATTTTTGTATACAGTTTGATGTAAAAGTCAAGGTTTATTTTATTTTTTTACATGTGAATCTCACTGTTCTAGGACCATTTGTTGAACAGACTATTATTTCTCCATTGAATCATCTTGGTAACTTTGTGAAAATTAATTAACCCATATATCTTGGTGTTTATTTATGGATTTTATTATGTTCCATTAATCTATATAGTGTATATTTCTCCTTACTTGAATGCCATATTGTCTTGACTGTTGTTGTTTAGTCTGATTCTTTTGTGACCCCCATGGACTGTAGCCCACCAGGCTCCTTCTGTCCACAGGATTTCCCAGGCAAGAATACTAGAGTAGGTTGCCATTTCCTTCTCAAAGAGATCTTCCTGACCCAGGGATCAAATCTGAGTCTCCTGTATTGGCAGGCGGGTTCTTTACCACTGAGCCACCAAAAGAAAGCCCTTGAGTGTTATAGATTTCTCCTGAGTGTTGAGAGAGAAATCAGATCCTCCAACTTTGTTATTCTTCTTCAGAATTGTTTTGGCTAGTCTAGTTCCTTTGTCTTTTTGTTGAAATTTTGGAATCAGCTTATCAGTTTCGATTAAAGAACCTGCTAGGGTTTTGATTGACATAACATTGAATCTGTAGATTGATTTGGAGAGAAATGATGTCTTAACAATACTGAATCTTTTGATTCAGGAGCATGGTATATCTCTCCATTCACTTATGAAACAAATTTAGGTCTTATAAAATGTACATCTTTAGTTTCTCTGAACCTAGTATGGGGTATAAGCTGCCTTCCCTCATTCCTGATTTTGGTAATTTGTGTCTTTTCTTTTTCATTGCATAGACTGCCTAGCCAGAGATTTATCAATTTATTTGATATTTTCCAAGGACTGACTTTTGGTTTCTTTGATGTTTCTCTGTTATTTCTGATTGCTGTTCCATTAATTTCTATCTTTCTCTTATTAATTTCTTTCTTTCTGCTTTAAGTTTAATTTGCTCTTTTTTTCTTTTTCTGGTTTCTTAAGGTGGAAGTCTAAATCAGTGATTTGACTTCGTCTTTGAGAGACAATTTTGCTGGGTAGAAAATTGTGGGCTGAGAGTTTTTTTCTTAGCATATTTTAAAGATAGTGATCCATTTTCTTCTGGCTTTCATAGTTTCTGCGGTGAAGTCAGCCATAATTCTCTGTTACTCTTCAAAATGTGTCTCTTGGGGAATTCCCTGGTGATCCAGTGGTTGGGACTTGGGGCTTTCCCTACCGTGGACTTGGGTTCAATCCCTGGTCAGAAAACTTGGATCCTATAAACGGTATAGCCAAAATATTAATAAACAAAATGTGTCTCTTTTCTCTGGCTACATTTAAGATTTTTCTCTTAATCCTTCAGTGAAGGACTACCAACTGGTCCAGAAAGGAGGAGGACAGGAAGGCAGTGACTCCCAGGCCCAGCTCAGCCAGTACTCGCAGCACTTTGCCTTTATTGCCAGTCACCTTCTGCAAACCAGCATGGACAGCCATTGTCCCGAGGCAGTGGAAGCAACCTGGGTCCTGTCCCTGGCCCTCAAAGGATTGTACAAAACACTAAAGGTAATGTTGAGTTTCTTCCATTTGCTAATCAGTCTGGCTGTGATCTAACACCTGCAGGGTATTAACTAGAAGGAAGTATCATCCGATTTCAATGAATATTTAATCATAGGATCTTGATTAGTTTTAGAAATGGTTGGGGCCTTGCACAAGGATATCATTAAGGAAGAAACAGACTTTTCCCAGTAGTTGGTTCTCTGTAATTTTTCAGTCCTGCCTCATGGAACCAGGTACTGCTACCTTATGGGCACATAACCTTGGAAGATGAGAAGAAAAATTGACAACAGTTTCTCACTTCCCTCTGAACCACAGCTCCCCCTGGTTCATCACAGGGAGGAAAAAGGGGACTAACATCTTATGGGATCTTTAAGCAGTAGCTCAGCTAGTAAAGAATCCGCCTGCAATGAGAGTGGCCTGGGTTCGATCCCTGGGTTGGGAAGATCCCCTGGAGAAGGAAAAGGCTACCCACTCCAGTATTCTGGCCTGGAGAATCCCATGGACTGGATAGCCCATGGGGTTGCAAAGAGCTGGCCACGACTGAGGGACTTTCACTTGCATTTATCTGTAGCCTGGCTAGCTCAGTCGGTAGAGCGTGAGACCCTTAAGCTCAGGGTCGTGGGTTCGAGCCCCACATTGGGCGATGATTAGTTTGACTTCCCTGGTGGCTCAGACGGTAAAGCGTCTGCCTACAATGCGGGAGACCCGGGTTCAGTCCCTGGGTTGGGAAGATCTCCTGGAGAAGGAAATGGCAACCCACTCCAGTATTCTTGCCTGGAGGATCCCATGGATGGAGAAGCCTGGTAGGCTACAGTACATAGGGTCGCAAAGAGTTGGACACGACTGAGCGACTTGACTTCACTTTGGCATTTGGGGTGAGAGAAGGCAGACAAGTTGAAGAGCTGGGCAGTAACTAACATGGAGATGGGAAGCCTTGACTTGTGGGGAACATGATTCTTGTACTACTTGGGGGGCATCGGGAGCAAGGGAGGGATCACTTTAAGGATGACCTTCCCAACAGAACTAGCCAAAGAAGAAGGATTTCCTCTGGACAGCTTACGAGTTCTCTGAGTTGGGCAGCACTGGCAAGGAGGACATGAAAGGACTCAAGCACCACAGGGAGACTGGTCTAGGTGGCATTTCAGCTCTGGCCCATCCCTGAGAATTTATAGTTTTAGGCTTGAGACCACACATCTGCTGTTTGTTGACTTCATGGCATTTATCACAACCTATTGTATTAGTGGTTTTGCATTATAGTAGGTTTGGGAAAATAAACTCCCTGAGGGCAGAGACCATTTATGCCTTTGGATCCTTGATTCCGTAAATATTTGTTGAGCACCAGGTGCCAGATGGAACTGATTACGTAGTGTTGAACTAGAAAGAAGGTCCCTGCTGTCATGGAGCTTTCAGCCTTAACTGTGAGGGAGATACCAAGGAGCCTGCAAGGAAAACCACAGGCGTCAAAGAGCCTTCCTGAAGAGCTGAAATCTGAGGTGGTAGATAAAGAGCCTGGGCAGAGTATTGCATGCTGGGAGAGAGCAGACTCCAGGTGCAGGAGCAGGCCTGGTTGTCAGGGAGCAGAAGGAACACTTCAGGGCTTCGGGACAGTGCTAAGGAGGAGCGGAGACAGAGAGGCAGGCAGGGAGCCTGCAGGGGCCTTGTCAGCCATGAACAGGGACTCAGACTTCAGTCTGCAGGACAGCGGGAAGCTTTGGGGAGGCGGAGAGCAGGAGAGGGACATAAAACCTCTGTTCTTAGCATAGGACTCAGCACGTACAACGTACGAGGCTTCAGAAATACTTGTCAAGTGAATTAATTAGAGAGTGGACAGACTTAGGTTACGACTCGGGTTCAGAGTTTCATCTTTCCTGCTGACTCTGGAATCTTCACCAGAAGGTGGGCTTGGGCCAAGAGCTGAGACTGGGCTCCGATAGGGGCCTGCTTCTCCCTGAGTGAGCCTTGACTTTCTTCACTCTGAGGCAATTGCAAATCATTCTTTTCCTGTTTGGCAGGTTCATGGTTTTGAAGAGACGCACGCTACCTTCCTACAGACAGATTTGCTGAAGCTGCTGGTGAAAAAGTGCAGCAAAGGGACTGGCTTCAGTAAAACATGGCTCCTCCGGGACCTGGAAGTAAGGGACGAGGGGACTCCTGCTACCGCTTCCTGCTGCAGATTTACAGGCCTGGGAGTTAGAACAACCAGTCAGTCACAGCTGGTTCTGCCCTGTGCACTCTCATCCGGTGCAGTTGTTAAAACAGTGTCTTACATTTGTCTTCCCTTTTGGAAATAGAGATTATGACACCTGTCCTCCCCTGTCAGGGAAAATGAATTTGATGTTTGTCCAAAGAATATTGGAAGAAAAGTGATTTGTGGAAACACACGGTTGACCATTATATCATGGTAATAAATCTGCCCTTGAATTATTATTTCCCCTTAAAGTTCCTTTGAGCTAAAATCAGTTTCTAAATTTGTTTATGTAGGACTTCAGTTGATAATATTCATTTTATTGCTTTTCCCCATAAGCCTTTGATTTTTCTTAGTGGAATTACTGTGGTTCCCTGGGGTATTTCTGTGCCAAGTGCCAGCCTCAGGGCAGGGAAAGCTGCTGCTGTATGGGAGGTGCTCGGCTGACCATTCTCAGTCACACAGAGGCCCGAAGTCCAGGAAACAGCTCTCAGTTGTCACAAGAGGATTTAATTAGGTTTTGGGAAAATATGCTGAAACATATTCAGGGATAACCTGGTGAGCATTTGCACTCTTGCTGTGTAGGAAATAGAGCAAAAATAGAAAAAATTCTAAATTAAAATAGGAAAAATTTGTAATTAAAATTTTTTGCATTCAAAAATTGACATTTTTTTGTGTGCAGAAAATTTGAAAAGTAGAAAAGAAAGAAAAACTCCAAATTTCACCCCCGCCCCCGGCACATCTACTATTAGTATTTCGTGTATTTCCCTTTTCTGATTTTTTCCTTCTTTGTCTGTATTGCATACATCGATTTGGATTGTAAAGTGGAGCATGTTACTGAAATAAATTGAAGTTTTATGATGGCCATTTTTCCAAGTTGTTGGGTGGTTTTCATAACCACCATTTTTAACGGCTGCGTATGATCCATAAGGTTGAATTTCAGTTTTTGCCATTAATAAATGCTTCATTGACTATATCAGTATAACTTTTTACACATTTTACATTATTCCTAAAAGATGAGTTGCAGAATCAAAGGTTATGGACATTTGTATAGGTCTTTACAGTTCACCAAAATGCATTCTAAAAGGATGATACCAACTTACACTGTCAGTGGCAAAGTTAGTAAACACAAAGGTCCCTTGCAGTTTCAGTTAGCATGTCTTTGGTTATAAGTACTGTTGAACATGCTTCCATATCCACTAATCAATACGTTTTTTAAATTACTTTTTCTGGGTGTGGTGGGTCTTTGTGGCTGTGCCCGGGCTTTTCTAGTCGGGGAGGGGGGGCACTCTTTGCTGGGTGCGCAGGCTTCTCGTTGCACTGGCTTCTCTTTGTGCGGAGCATGGGCTGTAGGAGGACGGGCTCTGTAGTGGTGGTGCACAGGCTTGGTTGCTCCGCAGCATGTGGGATCTTCCCGGACCAGGAATCGAACCTTCCTCCCCTGCATTGGCAGGCAGATTCCTATCCACTATACCACCAGGAAGTCCTAGTTTTACACTTGTTATGTAAATTCTGATGTCTTTTTAAAGAGTCAAGTCAAATATTTTCTACCCTCTGAGGGTTAAAGGTCTTCTCACACACTGAACACTCAGGCTCCTGCCCTGCCTGATTTTTGTTCTAGATTTTGTCCATCATGCTGTACTCCTCAAAAAAGGAGACCAACACTGTGGCTGAGCACGGCGAGCTGGAGCTGGACGAGCGAGGGGACCAGGAGGAGGAGGTGGAACGGTCGGCCAGCAGCCCTGGTGACCACGAGCAGAAAAAGCTAGACCCTCTCGAGAGCCTGGATGAGCCCACCAGGATATGTTTCTTGGTATGTTCCTAGGTCATGGTGTGGCGTGAAGAAGGGACTCAGGAATGGATTCTCTTTGGCTTCGACTGAGTTTTAGCCTCCACATGGAAATGCTTCAGGCTAATGTCCTATGAATGCACTTATGGGAAACTGAGTCTGTATTGTACGGAACTGACCTGGAAGGAGGGAAAAGCCCTTTCAACAGTAGTTCTTAATGTTTGGGAGTTGTGGATCCAAAAACTTTAGATCATTTCTCCCGTAAACTATGTGTGCAAATACTTATATGTAAAGTTTGGCATGTAATGTCAGGCCCATCCATAAGACCCCAGTGACAATCTGTCCTCATAATTTCTCAAGTACATCCTTACTTTCCCTAGATAATCCACTCTTCCTCAAAATGATGTGAAAATGGGCAGAGGCTTGGACTTCAAAGGCTCTAACTATGTTAAGAGTAAACAGAGACTATGGGGCGGATGTAAGAAAAGCAAATACAGCTTTTCAAAAACATCAAAAGAAAGTCTAGTACTTAGATTTATGTGCCAGTTGTCATACTTGAGGGCAAGGCAGCTACTGCAGGAAAGCTAGCAATGAATAAATACCATTTGGTGAGTAATTATTGACTACTGGCATTGCATTTTGTTGGTATAACTTTTTTCTAATTATCATCTTTTTATTTGCTTTTTAGTTCTTCCTTTTTTAAAATAACATGCTTACCCCCTCATCTATATAATCTTTAACAAATGCAGTGCACAACACAGATAACTATGGCACAAATAAAAGTGAACTACCAAGAACATGGACTTCAGAACTAGGAAATTTTCCTTTGGATTTATGATAGTAATGCAGATTTTATAATCCATACGTTGGACCTTATAATCTTATATGCGTGAAGTGTGATGTTCTTAAGTTAAGCGATGTGATGTTCTTAGAGTAGTAACTGTAGAAAATAATTGTTTTATCACTTTTGAGTTCAGGTTATCAGTAATGTGTTGAAACACTTCAAATTTTCTCTCTTCGGCTTCTTCCTCATGGCCTCCAGATGGCNTTTGGACCTTATAATCTTATATGCGTGAAGTGTGATGTTCTTAAATTAAGCGATGTGATGTTCTTAGAGTAGTAACTGTAGAAAATAATTGTTTTATCACTTTTGAGTTCAGGTTATCAGTAATGTGTTGAAACACTTCAAATTTTCTCTCTTCGGCTTCTTTCTCATGGCCTCCAGATGGCTCATGATGCCCTCAACGCCCCTCTGCACATCCTCCGGGCCATATACGAACTGCAGATGAAGAGGACCGACTCTTTCTTCCTGGAGGTTCAGAAGAGGTAAGGATGCCGCCAGAGTGTAAGGAGCAAGGGAACAAGTGAGGGTGGGACTCTGTCTGCCTCCTGCTGACAAGATCTGGGAGGCCAGGAGCAGCTGGAGAACTGGTTTTCGGGTCTTGATAAAGTGCCCCGTGGCACGGCTCATCTTTGAGTTATGCTGTGTGTTCCTTTAGGAAGAACTTCATATTCGCAGTCTGCCTCTTAGAGTAAACTAGTTATGAACGCAGAGATTGACATAGACCCCAAGGTTTCTCTCCTGTATCAATCCAGGGAGCAAGCAGTGTAGCATAGGAACTTCTGGTACATTCTGGGCAAAGTATTCTTTTGTTTTTTTTTTCCCCCACTTGTATGTATTATTTTCTTGTTTTTTCCTCAAGGGTATATCAATGAAAGGTATCTTAAAACAATATACCCTTCATCTTGGCCAGGAAGTTCAGAGCTAGTTCTTGAGCCTAGCTCTTAAATTTATGAAGAATTTTATGTTTCTGCATCTAATCTCCACTTCCATTCCCCACATCCTGGTTTTGACTTCTTATTCTAATTTAGTTCCAATTCCAATTTAATTTTCTTTTTTTATTTCGTATTTCTTCTTTCCCATATGTATTTCTTATCTACAACCTCAAATCCTTTGTGAAATGAAGCAGAATTACCTCAGTTAGGGCTCAGAAATTTGTTGTCCTGTCCTGCCACAGTCCAGAGGTAGACAGCAGCCCAGGGTGGGTGGGTAGTTTGCTTCCCAAGTAACCCTGTGTCCCCATGGCGCTGTCCTCCCCTGTGTCATCAGGGCAGGCTCTCCCACAACCACTCTTAGTTCCAGCCCAGAGGAAAGAGGGGAGGCGGGGAATGGAGCGCCTCCTTAACCCAGCTGCTTGAGGGCAGGCCCCGAATGTGGCACACATCACCTCCCTGGCCTCCCATTGGCATGACCCTGGTTGCATTGCTGTATCCAGCTGTTGGGAGGACTGGGAACCATGTCTCTCCCCACGCCCCGGGTGATTGTGTTTCTTGCTAAAACTTCAGAGAACTGTTTCTAAATGAAAGGAAGAATGGATCCTAAAGGACGGTTTCCATCTCCATTGCAGGCATCTGGGCATGCCTGCTCGGGTAGATTAGCACTGTGAGTCTGGTGTTGGAAGTGTGGACCATACTACCTAATTCCTTAGTAACAGGAAAATAACTCTGATCAGCATTTCTGCAAGTTTCACTGAAGGTTAAACTCGCCTCTCTGGAACACCGATGCCCAGCTTTGTGCTCCTTCCTTCTCTTCAGGTTTGACGGGGACGAGCTCACCACTGACGAAAGGATCCGGACCCTGGCTCAGCGGTGGCAGCCCAGCCGGAGTCTGAGACTGGACGAGCAGAGTGCCAAGGCCGTAGATACAGACATGATCATCCTGCCCTGCCTGGTACGTGGGCCCCCCACCAACCCCTACCCCTGGGAAGGAGGGTGTCTACTTGCCCCCACCCCCACCCCAGTGATGAGATGACCAGGCCCAGTGACAGTGGTCTCTGGGCTTGCAGTCCAGGCCTGTCCGCTGCGAGCAGGCCACCGTTGAGTCGAANAGATGTGTATAAGAGACAGCCCCTACCCCTGGGAAGGAGGGTGTCTACTTGCCCCCACCCCCACCCCAGTGATGAGATGACCAGGCCCAGTGACAGTGGTCTCTGGGCTTGCAGTCCAGGCCTGTCCGCTGCGAGCAGGCCACCGTTGAGTCGAACCCTGTGACCCAGAAGCTGATCTCCAGCACCGAAAGCGAGCTGCAGCAGAGCTACGCCAAGCAGCGGCGCAGCAAGAGCGCCGCCCTGCTGCACAAGGAGCTCAACTGCAAGAGCAAGAGGGCTGTCCGGGACTACCTCTTCCGCGTGAACGAGGCCACAGCCGTCCTGTACGCCCGCCATGTGCTGGCGTCCCTGCTTGCCGAGTGGCCTGGGCACGTGCCAGTGAGCGAGGACGTCCTGGAGCTGAGCGGCCCAGCCCACATGACCTACATTCTGGACATGTTCATGCAGCTGGAGGACAAGCACCAGTGGGAGAAGGTAATCAGGCAGCTGGGCTGGGCGCTCACCCCATTCCCTCTTCCTCTCTGCCCCTCGCCCCAAGACCCCTGTGGGGGTTTGAACAGGCTTCCTCTAGGGAGTCCCTTCCTGGAGTGAGGTTATCTGTGTGGCTGTTCAACCCTTCAATAGGTGTGAACCCGACAAAAGCTGACTCAGGTCACAGCTGAAGTCTCCCAAGTCTTGGCCTGGAGCCAAGCTCACGGCCCAGGCAGACTGGATGCTCAGAGAGTATTTGAAATAAAAATCTCACGAATCTCGCCCTTGCAGTCTTCCTTTTTTGTTTTCAGACTTTGAAGTCCAGCTCTCTTTGATCGCCTTTCTCTTCTCATGTCCCCTGGGGTCTCACACAGCATGAAGTCCAGGGGACAGGGTTAGTTACGACTGTGACAGCCTATTCCCATAATACAGGAAGCCTTCCAGGAAGGTGTATGTCTTAAACCACCAATTCTAGTGTATCTGCTCCAGGCCAGACACTCTGCCAGCACTTACACCGGTGTTACATCATGACCCAGGGAGAATTTTATTGGTGAAGAAATCAAACCCAGGAGGGTTGCCCAGGCTCCCAGCTTCTGGGCGACAGACATGGGATCTTAGAGAGTCTATGCATTCTCTTCAGTCCAGTGCTCTAATTTATATTTCAAGTTTTCAGATGGTGACCATCTTTTGTTTGTAAGATCAAATCTGAGCCTTTCAAAGTGGTGCTGGTTTAGCAGACTTTCACAGGGCTAGAAGCATCTCTCCTGCCTCCTGCTGTCTAGAATCAGGCGGACCCACAGGACAGAGCTCAGGAGCCCTGGGCACGGTCTCCAGCTGAACTCCATCATCTTGCCATGTTCTCTGCCTGTTTCCCACCAGATCCTGCAGAAGGTGCTTCAAGGCTGTCGGGAGAGCATGCTGGGAACCATGGCCCTGGCTGCCTGCCAGTTCATGGAGGAACCAGGAATGGAGGTGCAAGTGCGGGAGTCGAAACATCCATATAACAACAACACCAACTTTGAGGTATGAGCCAGGGTCAGCCAGCCTCGCCCAGTGTCAGGGCATGAGACTGGCAGGACCCACAAGGGTTGCCAAGTGGCACGAATCTCATCACTGCCCCCTGCAGTTCTTTCCCCCCACCCAACAGACGTGGCCTAGAAAGTGCTCTCTTAGTCTCAGCAGCCATCTGCCTCCCTGAAGCCAATCCCAGGATTCTGTACAAACAAGTCCTCTCTTCTCCTGACCTTGTTGTGATAGAAAACCTGAGGGCCCCCCACACTGGAGGAGAGATTACTTGTCCTGCAGTGAGCTCCTTGGACTGAAACCTCCGTGTCTCTGGCNAGCAGCCATCTGCCTCCCTGAAGCCAATCCCAGGATTCTGTACAAACAAGTCCTCTCTTCTCCTGACCTTGTTGTGATAGAAAACCTGAGGGCCCCCCACACTGGAGGAGAGATTACTTGTCCTGCAGTGAGCTCCTTGGACTGAAACCTCCGTGTCTCTGGCAGAGACTTTGAGTGTGGGTCTGGATTCCATCCTCACTCTATCCTTCTACACCACCCCTCACCACCCCTGCCCTGTAAACAAACCTAGTGAGCCACTACATTCTACCTCAGAGGGATCGCCTTACCTTCGCCGCCGCCCCAACCCCTCCCCTTCTCTGGGTCCCTCTGGCTGCTCCTGTCTCCTCCCCCAGTGCTGGCCTGCCCCAGCCCTGGCCTTGCCTCACCCTAGCTGGCAGTGATCCTGGTAGAGCACAAACCTAATCCAGGCTTTCTCCTGCTTACTGCCTTCCCTGGGCGCCCCTTGCTGTCCAGACCAGTCTCGACCCTTCATTTTAGCACACACGGCCTTCCTCTTCCATCTGTTCCTCCCAGCCTCTGCAGGGTCACGTCACCCCCTCCCCATCTCCTTAGCATGTGTACACATGAAGCTCACCCATTACCTCAGACACCCCAAGCTCATGGCTGTCCCCTGGACACGTTAGGCTTTCCGGTGCTGTTTCCTTTGCCTGAAACACATCCCCACGTGCTCGTGTCTCGCCGCGGCCTCCATTCCTTCCTCCCTGGCAGTCCTCTCCCGTCCTCCTCAGTCTGCACAGCGACCGGGGCATCCCTTCCCTGGGACGCTTTTCTGCCCTTGCCTCCCTTGCCTCCCCTCCTTCCAGCTGTGCCCAGGCTGCACAGTGTCCTTCCAGCTGTGTTGGCAGCCCGCGTGCATCCTCCCTGCCCAGCCGGGCTGAGAGCTCCTGGAGGCAGAGGCCCTGACTCACTGCTTCTTCAGGCACAGTTCTGACTGCAGGACATGGCATGAGGAAGCCCTCAGGAACTGTCCAGTGACCAATGACGACGGCGTGTCCTTGTTTCCCTTCCTAGGACAAAGTTCACATTCCTGGTGCCATCTACCTCTCAATCAAATTCGACCCTCAGTGCAACACAGAGGAAGGCTGTGACGAGCTAGCCATGTCCAGCAGCAGTGACTTCCAGCAGGACCGACACAATTTCAGTGGGTCTCAACAGAAGTGGAAAGATTTTGAGCTTCCAGGTAGTAAAGAAATACCAAATAATACAGACTCTTAATGCTAAGAACTGAGAAGGGAAATTGTTGAAGGATTTGGAACTGGGCTTTATCTGTTCAGTGGGAAGTCCTCACGGGCCTTTCCCTGTCTGCAGTGTCCTGACCTGTCTGTGCTTCTTGTGTGCCCAGGAGACACTCTGTATTACCGCTTCACCTCTGACATGAGCAACACTGAGTGGGGCTACAGATTCACCGTGACGGCCGGACACCTGGGGCGATTCCAGACAGGTGTGTGCGCTGGTCCCTCCATTCGCATGCTCTCCCCACCCAGGACACTCCGTGGGTGACGGTACCGTTAAGTCACTGGTCTTCGCTAAAATCAAAGCGGATACCTTTCTGTGAGACTTCAAAGAATTTTTCTCACAAGCCCCACATGCATCACTTGTGAATATACTAGAATTGGGAGGTTGTAACTTCTCTACGGCCAGAAAGAGGAGCTACCTGTCAGGACCAAGGAAAGATGCTGGTTCTCTTAGAATTCACCAGGATATTTTGCAAAAAAAGGAAGAACTGAAAATGTTCCCATGTTGCTTTTCCATAAGGCATAATTTCAGGCAAAATTTAAATATCATAGTGGTTTCATCCTATTTAATAAAACTTGAGCAGTTTATGTCTTTTTTAAAATATCTGTTTTGTGGGGGTTGCCAGGTTTCGAGATCTTGAAGCAGATGCTGTCAGAAGAAAGAGTTGTGCCACACCTCCCGTTGGCCAAAATTTGGGAATGGCTGGTGGGTGTGGCCTGTCGCCAGACTGGTCATCAACGGTTGAAAGCCATCCACCTGCTCCTGAGGATCGTGCGATGCTGTACCCACAGGTAAGCTGCCCTCTGGATTCGATTCCTTGGCTGGGTATTTGTATTGCAAATATCTCCCCCACTTTGGGGCTTGCCATTCACTCTGTTAGTGGTGTCTTTGATGAAAAGAAGTTTCTGGTTTTAGGATCTTTCAGTTCACCTGTTTCCTTTATGACAGAGCTTTCATTGTCGTGTTTAGGAAATTTTTGCCTCACTTGACTTTGGGGTCATGAAGGTGAAGCTTAATTAATTTTTCTTCTATATTGAGATCAACAATCCACATGGAATGAATTTTAGTGCATGATTTGAAGGATAGAGTTCAGCTTCTCTTACACACATTTTTTTAGTTTTTTTTTTTTCTCTTATGGATCTCCATGTGACTCTAAAGCCCATCTTTCCCTTCGCACACTCCAGTGCCATCTGTGTCACAGAAAAGTGTCCTTGTACACACGAATCCATCCCTGATTGCTTGTGTTCCAGTGGTCTTTTTGATTATCTTTGTGCCAGTACCACATTGTCTTATATATTATAGTTTTACAGCAAATTTACATATCTGGCAGTATAAAGCCTTCAACCTGGTTCTTCATGTTCAAGATTGTCTTGAAGATGCTACTTGACCCTGCATGTCCATGTGAATTTTAGACTAGTTTAGTTTTTCCTCCCACCCCCCAGCTTTACTGAGGTGTAACTGACAAATGAAATTGTAGTGTATTAAAAGTATAGAATATATCAATACATTGTGAAAGGATTCCCACAATCAAGTTAACTAATATCCATCACCTCATATGTTTACCTTCTTTGTGGTATGTGAGAACACTTAAATTTTACCCTCTGTCTGCAATGAGCTTTTCAGCAAATTTCTCTCCTGTGTTACGGTTTTATACACTATTCTCAACTGTAGTCACCAGGTTGTGTAATAGATCCCCAGACTTTATTCATCTTACAACTAAAAGTTTCTACCAGCCTTTCCCCATTTCCCACAGTTCCCAGCCCCTGGAAACCACCACTCTAACTCTGTGTTTCTACAGGTTTGCCTGCTTTTGGATTCCACATAAAAGCGATACCGTGCGGTATTTGTCTCCCTTTATCTAGCTTACTTCGCTTGGCGTAATGCCCTCCAGGTTCATCTCTTGTTGTTGGAGAGGACAGGATTTCCTTCTTTCTCATAGCTCAGTTATATTTCATTGTGTATGTACACACCACGTCTTCTTTACCCATTCATCCGTCAGGAGACATTATTTCCAGACACGTGGCTATTAGGAATAATGCTGCAATGAACGTTGGCGTACTGATAATCTCTCTGAGACAGTGATTTCATTTATTTTGGATATACTCAGAGGTGGTATTGCTGGATCATCTGGTAGTCCTTGAGTTTCTTGAGGGACCTCCATACTGTCTTTCAAATTGTGCCAGTTTACATTCCCACCACAGTGTACAAGGGTTCTCCTTTTTTTGTTGTCTCTTATCTTTTGGATGGAAGCCGTCCTAACACAGGTGAGGTGATGCTGCACTGTGGCTTTGATTTGCATTTTCCCAATGGTTAGTGATATCGAGGACCTTGTCATGTTCCTGCTGGCCATCTGTGTGCTTTCTTTGGAAGGACATCTCTTTAGGTCCTTTGCCTATTTTTTTCTTTTTTGCTATTGAGTTGAATGAGTTCCTTGTGTATTTTGGATATTAACTGCTTGTCAGATATATGACTTGCAAATACTTTCTCCTGACCCATAGGATGCCTTTTTACTCTGTTGATTGTTTTCCTTGCAGTGAAGAAGCCCTTTTAGTTTGATGTAGTCCTACTTGTTTATTTTTGCTTCTGATGTCAAATCCAAAAAAACAAATCATTGCCAAAACCAATGTGCAGGAGCTTACCCACAGCCTATGTCTTCTTCTAGGGGTTTTACAGTTTCAGGTCTTACCTCCAAGGCTTTAATCCATTTTTGAGTTGATTTTTGAGTACGGTGTGATGTGTATGAAGCATGTGTCCATCTCTCCTGTCATCAGATGGGAGGTGAAGCGTGTGTCCCATCTCTCCTGTCATCAGATGGGAGGTGAAGCGTGTGTCCCATCTCTCCTGTCATCAGATGGGAGGTGAAGCGTGTGTCCCATCTCTCCTGTCATCAGATGGGAGGTGAAGCGTGTGTCCCATCTCTCCTGTCATCAGATGGGAGGTGAAGCGTGTGTCCCATCTCTCCTGTCATCAGATGGGAGGTGAAGCGTGTGTCCCATCTCTCCTGTCATCAGATGGGAGGTGAAGCGTGTGTCCCATCTCTCCTGTCATCAGATGGGAGGTGAAGCGTGTGTCCCATCTCTCCTGTCATCAGATGGGAGGTGAAGCGTGTGTCCCATCTCTCCTGTCATCAGATGGGAGGTGAAGCGTGTGTCCCATCTCTCCTGTCATCAGATGGGAGGTGAAGCGTGTGTCCCATCTCTCCTGTCATCAGATGGGAGGTGAAGCGTGTGTCCCATCTCTCCTGTCATCAGATGGGAGGTGAAGCGTGTGTCCCATCTCTCCTGTCATCAGATGGGAGGTGAAGCGTGTGTCCCATCTCTCCTGTCATCAGATGGGAGGTGAAGCGTGTGTCCCATCTCTCCTGTCATCAGATGGGAGGTGAAGCGTGTGTCCCATCTCTCCTGTCATCAGATGGGAGGTGAAGCGTGTGTCCCATCTCTCCTGTCATCAGATGGGAGGTGAAGCGTGTGTCCCATCTCTCCTGTCATCAGATGGGAGGTGAAGCGTGTGTCCCATCTCTCCTGTCATCAGATGGGAGGTGAAGCGTGTGTCCCATCTCTCCTGTCATCAGATGGGAGGTGAAGCGTGTGTCCCATCTCTCCTGTCATCAGATGGGAGGTGAAGCGTGTGTCCCATCTCTCCTGTCATCAGATGGGAGGTGAAGCGTGTGTCGGTAGAGAGGACAGTAGTCTACCCTCCACTTCGGTGTGTCCATCTCTCCTGTCATCAGATGGGAGGTGAAGCATGTGTCCATCTCTCCTGTCATCAGATGGGAGGTGAAGCACGTGCCCATCTCTCCTGTCATCAGATGGGAGGGCCCTTCCTGCTGCCTTGTGGGTGCATTTCTGCAGTGTGCTGGTCATCACCAGCCCTCCTTCCCGTAAGGACACTCCCTCAGCCCCTTGACCCCAGGGACCGAGACTGGAGCGGGCAGAGGGGAAAGGCAGCCCCCGGGGCCGGGTGGCCACAGAATGACGGCCTGAGTTCGGCCGCAGGCACGAGTTGGCAGGCGCCTTTTCCTTCCTGCCCCAGTGCTGTCCTGAAAACTCAACCTTGACGCCGTCTCTTTGAATGAAACCATGTTTTCTCATGGGTTTACTTTATGAAGGCTTATTCCTCTGGGAGAAAGTGATTTGCTCCAGGATCACACTTAAATGTATAATCAGGAGTCTTTTAAAAATCATATATTAAAAAGAAAAGGCAACATTGTAGATTATAAATGTATAAAATCGTGTCCAAGAAATCATAATGTGTCTCCTCGGAAGGACTTTGAACTGGAGTTAAAGTACAACCTTCCTCTGAGTAAAAAACATCAGTGCAGTCTCAAGAGGCGTCTGTCTAGTGAGGAGGACTCTGCTTTATATAGAAAGGTGTCTGTCCTGAGCAACTTTATAGGCATATTTCTTGTTTTATGAGCTTAAGATCACAACAATGGTTGCCATTATCTTTTAAATCAGATTTTTTTCCTTTCTGATTATTTAAAACAGTGTTATAGAAAATCTAGAAAACTGACAGGGACAGCCACTGATAAGATTTTTGGTGTGTTTATGATTTTTTTAATATGGTCATATAATACTACACGTGCATTTTAAATTTTTTTTGCAATTTTATGTTGCGTATCTTGGTCTTTTCTACTTAACATTTATCTGGAGGTTTTTTCCTGCTGTCATTGGAAGTTCTTCTTAACAACCATATTTAAAGATCCATAAAGTTGATTTGTGTGAATGTGCTAGAAGGTCTCCTTGTCCCCAGAGTTCTGGTTTGAAGTTGAGATTCTGCCCCTTTTCTTATTTGCCATTGGCAACTATTTGGGGATGTTTAGGGGGTATTGGAGGTGGTGGTGATTGGGACTGGCTTGGCCGGACTTTACTAGATGTCAGGGTGGCAAGGAGCCTCAGAGCTGCAGTTCTCTCTGCGGGCATGACCCCAGGAAACTGCGCCCCTCCTCCCACAGTGACCTCTGTGACCTCACGCTGTTGAAGCCCCTGTGGCAGCTCTTCACCCAGATGGAGTACAGCCTGTTTGAGGACGTGACCCAGGCCGGCATCCTCCTGCCCCTGCATCGCGCGCTCACCGAGCTCTTCTTTGTCACTGAGAACCGCGCCCAGGTGAGGGTCTGTGCACCTGCCCCCACCGGGAGCCCTGGGGTGTCACTGGGGCCCCAGCAGACCTGCGCCGGGAGATGGGCCTGGCCTGGGGCCCGGGGCTCCCTTCTGCCCCCCGCCGGGAGCCCTGGGGTGTCACTGAGGTCCCAGCAGAACTGTGCCGGGAGGTGGGCCTGGCCTAGGGCCCGGGGCTCCCTTCTGCCCCCCTCCGGGAGCCCTGGGGTGTCACTGGGGCCCCAGCAGAACTGCGCCGGGAGATGGGCCTGGCCTGGGGCCCGGGGCTCCCTTCTGCCCCCCGCCGGGAGCCCTGGGGTGTCACTGAGGTCCCAGCAGAACTGTGCCGGGAGGTGGGCCTGGCCTAGGGCCCGGGGCTCCCTTCTGCCCCCCTCCGGGAGCCCTGGGGTGTCACTGGGGCCCCAGCAGAACTGCGCCGGGAGATGGGCCTGGCCTGGGGCCCGGGGCTCCCTTCTGCCCCCCGCCGGGAGCCCTGGGGTGTCACTGAGGTCCCAGCAGAACTGTGCCGGGAGGTGGGCCTGGCCTAGGGCCCGGGGCTCCCTTCTGCCCCCCTCCGGGAGCCCTGGGGTGTCACTGGGGCCCCAGCAGAACTGCGCCGGGAGATGGGCCTGGCCTGGGGCCCGGGGCTCCCTTCTGCCCCCCGCCGGGAGCCCTGGGGTGTCACTGAGGTCCCAGCAGAACTGTGCCGGGAGGTGGGCCTGGCCTAGGGCCCGGGGCTCCCTTCTGCCCCCCTCCGGGAGCCCTGGGGTGTCACTGGGGCCCCAGCAGAACTGCGCCGGGAGATGGGCCTGGCCTGGGGCCCGGGGCTCCCTTCTGCCCCCCGCCGGGAGCCCTGGGGTGTCACTGAGGTCCCAGCAGAACTGTGCCGGGAGGTGGGCCTGGCCTAGGGCCCGGGGCTCCCTTCTGCCCCCCTCCGGGAGCCCTGGGGTGTCACTGGGGCCCCAGCAGAACTGCGCCGGGAGATGGGCCTGGCCTGGGGCCCGGGGCTCCCTTCTGCCCCCCGCCGGGAGCCCTGGGGTGTCACTGGGGTCCCAGCAGAACTGCGCTGGGAGATGGGCCTGGCCTGGGGCCCGGGGTTCCCTTCTGCCCCACCCCAGGGAGCCGGGTCTGCCCTGAGATTGCCTGTTTGCTCAGGCCTGATGCCAAAGAGGGAAACCGCCCTTGACAGCACTGAGTTTGGGAAAACAAACCAACGGGCTGTTTCTTCCTCCTTTCTTCCCCACCTCAGCACAATGACTCATTGACCAGGAGAGCTGAAAGGGCCTTTCAGAGCCCTCTAGCCTATCCCCTGGGTTTATAGTGAGGAGGCTGCGGGTGAGTTCCGGACACGTGGCTCCCCCCATCCCACTCCTTCAGCACCCAAGGAAGGAGGGCGGTGAGGTGCCCGGCAGAGCGAGCAGCCATGTCCCACCGAGGCTCCTGTGGTCCTGGGTCTTGGGTAGGCGTCATCCCCGGGAGGTGGCCTCTGACTGCTGCGCCCTGCTCTCTCCGCAGGAGCTCGGCCTGCTGCAGGACTACCTGCTGGCCTTAACCACTGATGACCACCTTCTCCGCTGCGCCGCGCAGGTACCGCCTCCTCCCCGACCCCCTCCCCGCGCCCGGGTGCAGGCTCCACCCCGGGTTTACACGGAGCTCTGTTCCCAGTCAGCCACTTCCTGCTGGTGTCACAGACAGCAGCAAGCCCCATTTATCAGTGTCGTTCATGGTAAACCGTAGGGTCAGGAGACACCAGCAAGAATTTGTGTCTTTGAAACCAAAACAACCAGTGCCTTAAATTTATAGTTTGGCTAATCCCTAAAGTTTCCATAGAGTTAGATTTCAAATATTTTTGGATATAACTTTCTTCCCTACTAGGCGAACTCCTCTGACAGCTGTTGGGCCTCAGGGCCCCTTTCCACTTTTGCATTACTGAGGATCCCCAAAAGCTTGTGTTTATGTGCATTATAGAGATTGATACATACTGTTAGAGAGTACATTATAAATTTAGACATTAAGTTAGAAGTTGAAATATTAAACACTTACTTGTCGATTTATTTTTAAAAATAATCATCTCATTATATTTAGCATCACAGTTGTGAAAACCGACTGTATTTTTCAAGACAAAACAGTTTTTGAGAAGGGCGGCGCTGGGTCCCGTTCTTGCAGCTCGCTTTCCTGTCTGCCTTCATGGGAGACAGCGGGCCTCGCGGAGCTGCTTCTGCTTCCGGTTGTTGTGACGTCACACAGTAACCCGCGGAGCGCGCCGCCGGTGCTCGCGAGAGTATGAAAGAGAAAAGCAGGATAATGTCGTGGTATTGCTGTGAGAAGGGTTTTCACAGTGCAGAGCCTCTGGAAGGGTCTCGGGAGCTCCCAGGCCCCAGACTCCATGGTGAGACCCTTAGGCTCAGAGTCCTTGGATACGGTAGAGCATGCGGTCTGCGTCCACAGTGGACAGATGGGGACGCTGAGGCTCCAGGAGGGGAGAGGTGTGCCCGGGGTCTCACTCGAGGAGGCCTCCATCTAGCTGGGACTCCCAGCCACGGCCCTGCACTCTCTTCCTGGCAGCTTTTCTCAAACCGTAGGTTCATCCTCCTACACGAAAGGGTCAGAGTGCAGCTTAGAAAAGTGGGCACCCCCCGTCCACTACAGAGGGGTTTGTGTGAATTGTCTTGAGACCTATAGGCCGAGTGAAGACTCTCCCAGCCCCAGCTCCCATCAGTTGCCTTCCTGCGCTGCCACTGCAACCCGTGGGGTCACAGCACACAGTCCTGACGTCTGACGGTCGTGACTCCGAAAGCTTGCGCTCCTCCCCCTTGCCTGTCCTGGTGTTCCGTCTCTAACCCTCATTCTCTCCTAACTTCCCCCAGCCAGTCCACTCTGGACCAGCGCTCTGCTGCTTCTCCCGGCCTCCACCCCTTCTTCCCCATCCGCGCTCTCCTCTTCTGCCTTGGCTTGGAGACCAACCTTGGCCTGGCTCCAGGGCGGCTGCCCTCCCAGCGCTGCTTCTGGGGCCCCACCACTGGCTGTTTCTCTCTGTCCACACTTTGTGCAACTGTCCCCCTCCCTGGAGCTTTCCCAGCTCCCCCACCCCCGAGGTGTCCTCTGAGCCCCAGCGCTGCCCCTGCTCCCCTCTCAGGGCAGTGAGGCCTCTGCCTGCCTGTGGAGTTNCCTCCCTGGAGCTTTCCCAGCTCCCCCACCCCCGAGGTGTCCTCTGAGCCCCAGCGCTGCCCCTGCTCCCGTCTCAGGGCAGTGAGGCCTCTGCCTGCCTGTGGAGTTTCCATGAGTCTTGATCACTGCTTCTTTCCCTCTAGACTGTGGCCCCCCTGAGTGAGGGGTACCACCTGGCCTGCATCTGCCTCTCCCCTGCACCCCTCCAGTGCTCAGCTGCCAGTCTTGTCCTATCAGCACTTACTGACCCAGAAGGTGACGAGTTTCCTAACCGTGGTAATGACTCTCTCCATAGGCTCTGCAGAACATTGCTGCTATCAGCCTGGCCATCAACTACCCGAACAAGGCCACCCGCCTCTGGAACGTTGAGTGTTAGCCCTTGGTGTGGCGTGCATGGAACTCGCTAATCTGTCCACGAGGATCTTAGAGCAATGCTCAGCTGCCAGTCTTGTCCTATCAGCACTTACTGACCCAGAAGGTGACGAGTTTCCTAACCATGGTAATGACTCTCTCCATAGGCTCTGCAGAACATTGCTGCTATCAGCCTGGCCATCAACTACCCGAACAAGGCCACCCGCCTCTGGAACGTTGAGTGTTAGCCCTTGGTGTGGCGTGCATGGAACTCGCTAATCTGTCCACGAGGATCTTAGAGCAGATGCCTGCACTCATTCGGGAAGATTCCCATGGCATCTGTGCCCAGCTCTCCTTGAGCCTCCCCCCTTCCACCCTGACTAGAATGCCAAGCAGCCACGTCTCCGAGAACATCCTGTGTCACAGCGAGGCACCTGCACGTCCCATAGCATGTGAGAATAAGCAGAGCGATGCAAAATCATTCAGAAAGCGCCAGCTGCAGGCCTTTAGGAATGTTGTTCAGAGGCTGCAGCCCCACCCAGCCGCAGCCTTTCTGAGAAGGGCTCTGTCTCCGTTGAGCTGGAACTGCCTGCACTTGCCCTTCAGGGGATGACAGGGTCTACCCGGACTCTCGTTTCTCAGCAGGACCTTCAGAAGCAGCCTGCCCCTGGAGCTTTTCTTTCGCTTTTCTTCTTGAGACCGGGTTGTCTAAACGAAAACCAGTGAGAGCCTGGCCGCCACCCAGTCCCCACCATTCAATGCAGGACCTGCTGCCGTGCTGGCTTCTGCGTAGCCTCGGCCGTCCCAGAGAACTCCTTGGTGAGAATGAGTGCCCTTGGGAACAGCCAGCAGGCCACCACGCACGTCCACTGCGCACGGCTCCCAGCTCAGCCGCGTTGTTTTAGTTGTTGTTTTAACGCATATTTCAGTTTCCGCCTCATGTTTTTAGAGAGAACCACACTGACTCCTTGAGAGGCCCTCGGGGGGCACTACCGGCAGATTGGTCATTCAGGGGGACACACTGGTTTGTGTGACAGGAGCAGATCTTGAAGAATACTCTTCAACGTCTGTACCCAAAGACTCAAAGTGTTATCAGAGGAGATCTTATTTTAGAAGTCAAACAAACAAAAAACCACACGATTGTATTTCTGCTCCACGGTCATGGTAATCCATCACGTCCACCTCTGGGACTTTCCATGGTTATCTGGCTGTCACCTGTCTCTAGCAATAACTACATCAGTTCCAATGAATGCTGTTTTCCACTTTCCTTTCTGTGGTGGTAGTCTTGCCCTGAAGTGCTGATGATTATCCTCTTTCCAAAGCCTCAGTGGGACTCGTCACTTGAAGAAGCTTAGAGCCAGCTGCCACTTAAGGGCGGGGATCTGGGCCCAAGCATGTTGCCCCCCCCATACAGGGCCAAACCCATGGAAGGCTCATCACAGCCAGGCGGGGTTGAGCAGATCCACATGCCACGGCCCCGGAAGCCCCCCTCTGCAGAGCTCAAGGCTGTGGGTCCTGGAATCCCCTTATTGCTGGAGCACTTCCGCCTTCTGGGTCAGCAAGCTGAGGTGCTGCAACCTTCTGCAGCCCTAGATTGGATTCTCGGCCCAGCCCCAAGCACGTGGAGCCATTATGGAAGGGAGAATTCACAAGACAGAGCAGGACCCGAGGCTCGGCGACCTAAAGCCCAAGGCCCTGATGTGGGCTTCCGTGGAGTTGGGGTGTGAGTAGACGAGCGCCACTGGCTTGGTAGAAGCCCCTTCTCACCTTTTGCTCTGCTGGCACCCCCAAAGAAGGCCCCAGGCTCCATACCGCCCAGCCGCAGGTGGTTGTCTCCCAGTGACGAGGGAAGTCCCAGAGATCACCTTGCTTGCGAGGAGAGGTCTCTGCCAGAGGCTCGGGCTCACTGATGCAGAGATGGTGTACTCGCTGCTTGCCCTCACCATGCTCCCCCTAACCCCCTAGACTGGCAGCAGCTACAGGGGTCATACCTCTCGTGGCAGCAGCCATTGGCTTTGCCCTCCATCCTCCCACTAGGGAGATAAAAGTGTAAATAAAACGCTGGACGACTCAGAGCTTCTCTCTGTACACCACCCCTGGTCTCCCTGTATTCAGTTTGCATAGAATAAGCCTTGGTTTTCCCTTCACCCACAACTGCTGCTCTCCTGCCAGCGCCCTGCCTCCCATCGCCTCTGCTACCAGCCACTGGGTGGCGCTGCTGAGCCAGGCCCACGCCCCTGGTCCCCAGCGGGGCCAGCGGTATCCGAAAGTGATTTCCATCCAGACCCGACATCCCTCTGATCCTTCTTAGGAGGCAGGACTGCCTGGAGTGAGGTGGGACTGGCAGGAATGAAGGTGTTGTGGAAACATGTGCCTAATCTATAAAGAAATCTGTTCCAAACCATGTATATTGTACAGACAGACGCTGTTCTTTACGGGGAGTGACTTATTTTCATCATCGTTTTTAATTTGTTTTCTTACGGGTTTACGATTTTGAATTTTTCTTATTTGGTTGAAAGAAAGAATTTTGATTATATCAGCTGAGTAAGTTCAGCCTGTAAAAAGGATGTTAAGTTGTGGGTAAAATATGCAAATGAAGAGGAATATATTGTACAAATTCTATATAAAAAGGTACACGTGTGTGTGGGCTTTTCTTATTTTCCCTTTCTCCGCCTCCTGCCTTGCTTATGAATATGATGCTTGGAGTTTCTACCAAGTCCGTACTGATGGAATTCTAGAATCCCAAAGCCTTGGGGTGGGAAGGAATCAGAAAGTTTCTTAGCTCCCACCCCCCTCCCAGTAGCTCCTCCTGCCCCTCCCTGGGTCTGTGCTCTGGGATCTTATCCTCAGACCTTGCTCCCTGGGCCTGTCCCTCCTATGCAGAGTCACTCAGAGGTTTGCACGCGTGCACGCACATACACACACACACACTCACCCCAGTCACCTCCTCTCCAGACACACACCCCAACCCCATCCTGGGCTTCCTTCACCTCTTAACAGCTCACAGGGCGTGTGTGCTGCCAGCCAAGGGGAGGATGGCAGAGGTGGTCTGATCACAGGGCTGCTACCTTTCCAGGGCCTGGCTTCCTCCTTGCCTGCCTCTGGACCTGCTTCTGACTCCACACCAGGCCAATGTCTGCCCATCCTGGGGTCTCGAGCTTCTTCCTCCTTCAGGTCACTGGTCTGCCCCCGCCTCAGCCACTTTCCTGGTGTTGAGGGCTATCTTGTGAATTAGGAGAAACTGGTGGGTGCTGGACTTAACCAACCTTCCAGGCCCATCTGTTTTGGTCTGAAAGCACCTGACGTGTCCCCTAAAAGCCCCCAGCCTGCCTTCTGAGGAATCCAGGGACAGAACCCAAGACCCAACCTCAGCCCTCATCATCCCTGAGGCCAGAGAGAGCTGGTTCAGCGTGAGGCTCCGCAGAGCTGGTGCTCCCAAGGTCTTCGCAGCCCCCGAGTGCCTCCCCTAGGGCCTGTTGGTGACACCTTGGCCTTCACATCCTGCAGTGTTTCCTTAGTTCAGTCGCTTAGTCGTGTCCGACTCTGCGACCCCATGGACTGCAGCACACCAGGCTTCCCTGTCCATCACCAACTCCCGGAGCTTGCTCAAACTCAGCATCCATTGAGCTGGTGATGCCATCCAACCATCTCATCCTCTGTCATCCCCTTCTCCTGTACTGCCTTCAGTCTTTCCCAGCATCAGGGTCTTTTCCAAGGAGTCAGTTATTCGCACCAGGTGGCCAAAGTACTGGAGTTTCAGCTTCAGCATCAGTCCTTCCAATGAATATTCAGGCCTGATACTCAGGCAGTGTTGCCTGAGCAACATTTATTCACTGAGTCTTTAAAGTTGGCCCCGAGAGCCTGTGTTGTGCTCAGTCTGTCTGAGCCTCAGCTAGGCTAGAGAGGCTGCAGAGGAGATTAGCTTATGAGCACACAACAGGGCTTCCCGGGGAGCTCAGCTGGTAAAGAGTGCACCTGCAATGCATGAGACCCCGGTTCAATTCCTGGGCGGGAAGTCCCCCTGGAGAAGGTATAGGCTACCCTCTCCAGTATTCTTGGGCTTCCCTGGTGGCTCAGATGGTAAAGAATCTGCCTGCAGTGAGGGAGACCTGGCTGCGTTCAATCCCTGGGTTGGAAAGATTCCCTGGAGGAGGGCATGGCAACCCACTCTAGTATTCTTGCCTGGAGAATCCCATGGACAGAGGAGCCTGGCGGGCTACAGTCCATGGGGTTTTACAGAGTTGGACACGACTGAGTGACAAAGCGTGAACAATAGAAGGTCACAGAGGTCAAAAGCAATTTGAACTCAAGCCTTTCGGAACGGAAAAGAAACAGTTCAACCAGCCAAGGCTCTTCATTTGAGAAAGAACAAGAAGCTCTGAGAGGTCATCTTGAAATTGCACAGGAAGAAGTGCCAGAGCCAGCCCAGCCCAGCCCCCAAGCTGTCACCAGGGCAGGCGCTTGCTCGTTCATTCAATAAATAAGTTCACTCAACCAGTCAGAAGCATGCTAGGTATTGGTGCTTTAAGTAAACCACTGGTGAAAACCCAAGTTCCTGCTTTAAATTCTGTTATTTTCAAGAATTTTAAGTCCCCAGTGTTTTCTTTTTATATACTAGATTCTCTAGACTATGTTTTATTTGAAATGGTAAATTTCTATTAAAAATAAATAACCCAGCCTCCAGATTGAGGCCATACGTAAACATGGCCCTGAGCACCCCTCCTGGTGATGCCTTGTCTGCCACTCACGACCTTGTCTCACCCACTTCCCTTCCCTCCTAACAGATTCCAATTTTGTTGCAGGTGATGACTGGTGATGCGTTAATCTCAAGAAAGGTAGGACCTTCCACTCGCTCCTTAGGAAAGTCATGATTGGTTTGAGTCCCTCTCGGTAATCTCATTTCTATTTGCTGAATGCTCACTTTCCCAGACCCTCTTGCAGCCAGGGTGGCTGTGTGACTCAGTCAGGCTGAAGAGAATTCAGCCGAAGCCTTCAGGGAGGGGATGGGATTTTGCCCTGGCCCCTACTGGTTCCCTTTGTGGAGAGAGGGCACCATGCTTGGCACTCAGGCAGCAGCCCTGCTGCCATGGGCAAAAACAAGGGTCAGAAGGAAAAGCCTGACCTCTTAGTTACACTGGGCATGAGCCCTAGAATCACTAGCCTCCAGATGTGTGTATATGTATGACAGAGAGAAAATGTTTGTTTTGGAGCTGAAAAATTCTGACCCAAATTTAGGCAACAATTTGGCTCCAATAGTTGGAAAAAATGTCGTTCCGTCTCATCACATACCATATGAACGATATATGGAAATGCAAATACATAAAAATTCCTGACGTAAAATTGGAGAGACCCCTGACAGTGTCCAGTCAAGCCACAGATGGCATTAAGCTGCAAACACTGACAAGTTATTCTCTTCTTTTCTAGGGATTCTTGGTACTGAACGGAGCCTTGCTCCTGCTCAGTGAGGTTCCGAACTCAGTTTGGAGACACTGCCCTGGATTTACTGGGATTTCTTCCATTGCAAGTTAAACCCACTCCAAACTAACTTAATTTTAAAAAGAGAATTTATTGACTTGACAAACCTGAAAAAGTCCCCAAGTGTTGCACCTGGCTCTGGGCAAAGCTAGATTCCAGGTCAGTCTGTCTGTCTCCCTCCCTCTCCCTCCCCTGTTCTGCTTCCCTCTTGGGCTTTCACAAAGATAAAGGTGAAGGACCAAGTGATGATTTTCCTCTCCTTTCCGACCTGCCCGCTGCCCTGACTGCCCGGTGCTGAGAGCCTGTCACTGTCTCTTCATGGGACTCTTTCCTGTGTGGTTAACTGATGTTTTCTGCCATGATCTGACTTCACGTTTACAAAGCTACCTGGGAGACCCTGAATTCGCAGGCTGTGGGCCCAGCACAGCATCCATGACACCTGGGCAGGAGATGTGCCGGGAGAACCCCACACAGGTGCTCCAGGGGTCGCCCCAGCACATGCTCGACCACTCAGCTACCTGGTCAGGCAGTGTGCCCCTCATCCATTAGCGAGTGTAGACACCTCCCACACAGAAGTGAAGAGAAACACCTCCAAACAACCGATCTGAAAACAAAAAGGTTACACAGGAAAGAATGAGGACAAGTAATCAAGCAGATGCAGACAGCAAGTCAGGGTCACTTAGTACCAGGCAATGCAACTCAAGACAAAAAAAAAACAAGTAAACTGGACCAAATGTCACTTTATGGAGCAATATTTTCTGTGGGTAAAGAGTGTAATTTGCAATTAAAACAGGTTTCTGTACCAAACCCACCAGAAATTACATAAGGCAAACAAGGATAGAAATGTGCAGAGAGCTGAGCAAACTCAGTTGTCATCGGAGGTGAGTGACATCTTTCTAATTTACCAGCAAGTTATTTGAAAAAATGAGTTGTAAGGAAGCTTTCATGACAAAATTCTCCCTCGCTGAGACAGGCCATGGAGAGAGACCCTCCTGAGAGGCTGGCCAGTTGACCTGCCCAAGCCTGCCTCCTGACCCTGAGAATCCCCTTCCGGGTGGACCCTGCCATGCTGGCCTGGGGGCCTTGTGCTCCCTTTGCCCGGCAGGCTGGGTGTGGACATGGCCTTCCCCTTCCTGCCCATGACAGCCAGGGCTGGGCTGGCCAGCTCATCAGGGCTTGTCAGCTGGACGAGGTGGAACAGGCAGGAGCCGGAGCGCAGCCAAGTCTCCCACAGGTGGCTGAGTGGCTCTTGTCACCAGTCAGAGGGGGGTCTCCACTGGGAAGAAGTGCCCTTTGGGATTCAGAAGAGACAGGAACTGCCTTTCCCCCGTCTAAAAACCTTACACCAGGTTGGATGGGGTTTTCGAGTTAGCAGATGCAAACTTTTATACATAGAATGGATCAGCAGCAAGCTCCTGCTGCATAGCATGGGGAACTATATTCAATATCCTGTTCACTGATAAACGATAATGGAAAAATACAAAAAAGAATGTATATATGTGTGTATATGTGTGTGTGCGTGCTCAGTCACATCCGACTCTTTGTGACTCCATGGACGGTAGACCACCAGACTCCTCTGTCCATAACATTTTCCAGGCAAGAATACTGGAGTGGGTTGCCCTTTCCTCCTCCAAGGGATCTTCCCAACCCAGGGATTGAACCCAAGTCTCCTGTGTCTCCTATATTGGCAGGCAGATTCTTTATCACAGAGCTACCTGGGAAGCCTATATATATATATATATATATATATACATACATACACACACACACATATATAGGCTTATATATAATATATGTAATTTTTATATATCTGCCATATAGTAGAAATAAACACAATATTTTAAATCAACGTTACTTCAGTAAGTTTTAAAAAAGCACCTTGCACCAGCTCCTGCTCCAAGTCCTCACTGTCTCTCCCAGGTCCAGTTCTTCCCACACTGATAGGCAGTGGTGATGTCCAGTCCCTGCAGGGACCCTGCCAGGCAACCTCACTACACGGCACTTGCAGGCTGGCTAGGCCACAGCGCAGTCAGCCACATCTCTGCATCAGGAGGGCCTTACAGCAGTTAACAGCACAGATCTGTTCTGCGGTGAGTGCAGGTGTGCCCCCGGGTCCGTATGCAGATCACGCCCAAGAGGAGGCCTTCTTTTCCAGGGCTCATGGATGACTCCTAAAAATGGGCCCTCTTTCAGGCCACTGTAGAGTTAGGCCGGACTTTGCACCTCTTCCCCTAGAATATTTCCGTGTCAGTGGTCTCCTTTCCGCAGGCTGCGGGGTGATTGTTCCTCTTGCTTCTGGTGTCTGCCCCCTGGTGGATTAATTTGACCCAGGGGCTTGTGTAGACTTCCCGATGGGAGGGACTGGTGTCTGGTGGATGGCACCGAGTCTTCTGGGCCGCAGTTCCAGCACAGATGGCGGATCTGAAAAGCCTGTTTGTTTTTTTGTTTTTTTTTGGCCATACCACATGGCCTACAGGATCCCAGTTCTCCGACCAGTGATCGAACCCATGCCACCCGCATAGTAAAGTTTGATTCCTACTCGACATCAACATAAATTCCAGAGAAAGAAATACAATTGGCCAAAAAACACTTGAAAATATGTGCAGGCTCATTTATAATTGAAATGTAATTCAAAACAGTTGTTTTATCTAGGAGGTTCACGAAAACTAGAAAATTCTACCTTATACTGATCTCTCACACATTGCTGGTGGGTGTGCAAACTGACGCAACATTTTTGTGAGATCTAAGCAAGTGCTGTTCATGGGAGAAGCTCTATACAGTCAACAAAAACAAGACCAGGAGCTGACTGTGGCTCAGATCATGAACTCCTTATTTCCAAATTCAGACTTAAATTGAAGAAAGTAGGGAAAACCACTAGACCATTCAGGTATGACCTAAATCAAATCCCTTAAGATTATACAGTGGAAGTGAGAAATAGATTTAAGGGCCTAGATCTGATAGACAGAGTTCCTGATGAACTATGGAATGAGGTTCGTGACATTGTACAGGAGACAGGGATCAAGACCATCCCCATGGAAAAGAAATGCAAAAAAGCAAAATGGCTGTCTGGAGAAGCCTTACAAATAGCACTGAAAAGAAGAGAGGCGAAAAGCAAAGGAGAAAAGAAAAGATATAAGCATCTGAATGCAGAGTTCCAAAGAATAGCAAGAAGAGATAAGAAAGCCTTCTTCAGCAATCAATGCAAAGAGATAGAGGAAAACAACAGAATGGGAAAGACTAGAGATCTCTTCAAGAGAATTGGAGATACCAAGGGAACATTTCATGCAAAGATGGGCTCGATAAAGGACAGAAATGGTATGGACCTAACAGAAGCAGAAGATATTAAGAAGAGGTGGCAAGAATACACAGAAGAACTGTACAGAAAAGATCTTCACGACCCAGATAATCATGAGGATGTGATCACTAATCTAGAGCCAGACATCTTGGAATGTGAAGTCAAGTGGGCCTTAGAAAGCATCACTAAGAACAAAGCTAGTGGAGGTGATGGAATTCCAGTTGAGCTGTTTCAAATCCTGGAAGATGATGCTGTGAAAGTGCTGCACTCAATATGCCAGCAAATTTGGAAAACTCAGCAGTGGCCACAGGACTGGAAAAGGTCAGTTTTCATTCCAATTCCAAAGAAAGGCAATGCCAAAGAATGCTCAAACTACCGCACAATTGCACTCATCTCACACGCTAGTAAAGTAATGCTCAAAATTCTCCAAGCCAGGCTTCAGCAATATGTGAACCGTGAACTCCCTGATGTTCAAGCTGGTTTTAGAACAGGCAGAGGAACCAGAGATCAAATTGCCAACATCCGCTGGATCATGGAAAAAGCAAGAGAGTTCCAGAAAAACATCTATTTCTGCTTTATTGACTATGCCAAAGCCTTTGACTGTGTGGATCACAATAAACTGTGGAAAATTCTGAAAGAGATGGGAATACCAGACCACCTAACCTGCCTCTTGAGAAATCTGTATGCAGGTCAGGAAGCAACAGTTAGAACTGGACATGGAACAACAGACTGGTTCCAAATAGGAAAAGGAGTACGTCAAGGCTGTATATTGTCTCCCTGCTTATTTAACTTATATGCAGAGTACATCATGAGAAACGCTGGACTGGAAGAAACACAAGCTGGAATCAAGATTGCCGGGAGAAATATCAATAACCTCAGATATGCTGATGACACCACCCTTATGGCAGAAAGTGAGGAGGAGCTAAAAAGCCTCTTGATGAAAGTGAAGGAGGAGAGCGAAAAAGTTGGCTTAAAGCTCAACATTCAGAAAACGAAGATCATGGCATCCGGTCCCATCACTTCATGGGAAATAGATGGGGAAACAGTGGAAACAGTGTCAGACTTTATTTTTGTGGGCTCCAAAATCACTGCAGATGGTGACTGCAGCCATGAAATTAAAAGACGCTTACTCCTTGGAAGAAAAGTTATGACCAACCTGGATAGTATATTCAAAAGCAGAGACATTACTTTGCCGACTAAGGTCCGCCTAGTCAAGGCTATGGTTTTTCCTGTGGTCATGTATGGATGTGAAAGTTGGACTGTGAAGAAAGCTGAGCGCCGAAGAATTGATGCTTTTGAACTGTGGTGTTGGAGAAGACTCTTGAGAGTCCCTTGGACTGCAAGGAGATCCAACCAGTCCATTCTGAAGGAGATCAACCCTGGGATTTCTTTGGAAGGAATGATTCTAAAGCTGAAACTCCAGTACTTTGGCCACCTCATGCGAAGGGTTGACTCGTTGGAAAAGACTGTGATGCTGGGAGGGATTGGGGGCAGGAGGAGAAGGGGACGACCGAGGATGAGATGGCTGGATGGCATCATGGACTCGATGGACGTGAGTCTGAGTGAACTCCGGGAGATGGTGATGGACAGGGAGGCCTGGCATGCTGCGATTCATGGGGTCACAAAGGGTCGGACACGACTGAGCGATTGAACTGAACTGAACTGAACTGAAGCAAGTGCTGAATATATTTACCCTTAGCCCAGCCCTTTCACACCCAGGAATGTATCCTTAGAACGTGTACACAAATTTCTCTCTCTCTTTTTTTCTGCACCAAGTGGGATGCTGGATCTTAGTTCCTAGATCAAGGATCAAACCTGCACCCTTTGCAGTAGAATCACGAGTCTTAACCACTGGACCATCAAGGAAATCCCACAAATGTGTCTCTTAGTTATTCTGTTGAAAGAAATTTGGGAAACTCATAAATATATGAAAAGACTCCTAAGTAATCAATGGGTCAAAGAAGAAATCAAAAGGAAAATTAGAAAATGAATTGAATAAAAATGAAGGTAATAAAACACCAAAGAACATACTTACAAAAAATTTTGAGCCTGAATTAAAAGAAGAATGATGTCAAATCCACAGCCTAACTTCTCCCTTAAGACAATGGTCAAATAAGCGCAAACTAAGCCTAAAGAAAGCAGGATAAAGACTGGAGTGGAAATAAATGAAATAGAGATAGAAAAGCAGAAAAAAAAAATCAAGGATATCAAACCCTAGGTCTTTGAAAAGATCAACAATATTGATAAACTTTAGCTGAACTGACCATGACAATAAAAAAGAACCCTCAAATTGCTAGAATCAGAAATGAAAGAAGGAATATTATTATCAACTTTAAGAAATAAAATGGATTATAAAGGAAGACTGAACAATTGTATGCCAATCAATTAGATAACTTGGAAGAAACAAATTCCTGTAAAGATATAGACTACCTTTAGGAAGAAATAGAAAAACAAAAATTTTTGGTACTGCTGTGGCTTACAGGATCTTAGTTCCCCAAACAAGGATTGAACTTGGGCCCATGACAATGAGAGTGCCAAGTCTTAACTACTGGACCGCCAGGGTATTTCCAGAAATAGAAAGTCTTTAACAAAACATTGAATTAGTAATCAAAACACTACTTACAAAGAAAAGCGCAGGGCCAGATGGCTTCGCTGCGGAATTCTACCAAAATTTAAAGAAGAATTAAAACCAAGTAATTCTTCACAAACTATTCCAAAAATGGAAGAGGAAGGAATACTTCCTAACTTATTCTATGAGGCCAGTATCACCAGCACCAAAATTGTGACGATAGCACCAGAGAAGAAAATTATAGGCTAAAAAAAAAGACAAAACTATAGGCTAATATCACTGATGAACATAGATTCAGAAGCCCTCGACAAAATACTAGCAGACCAAATCCATATCATATAAAAGAATTATACACTGTGAGCAAGTGGAATCCATCACAGGAACACAAGGTTGTTTTAACATCTGAAAACATCTGAAAATCAGTTAATGCTATACATCATATCAGGTGTGTGAGTGGTAAAGACCCTGCCTGCCACGGCGGGAGACATAAGAGATGTAGGTTTGATCCCTGGGTTGGGAAGATCCTTGGAGGAGGGCATGGCAATCCACTCCAGTATTCTTGCCTGGAGAGTCCCATAGTCAGAGGAGCCTAGCAGGCTTCAGTCCATGAGATCACAGAGTCGGACACGACTGAAGGGACTTAGCGTAGCACATACCAATAGATTAAAAAAAAAAAAAAAAAAACAGGATCATCAAAAGACAGAAAAAGTATTTGACAAAATCCAACACTCTTTCTTTTGAACTGTGGTGTTGGAGAAAACTCTTGAGAGTCCGTTGGACTACAAGGAGATCAAACCAGTCAATCCTAAAGGAAATCAGTCCTGAATATTAATTGGAAGGACTGATGCTAAAGCTGAAAGTTCAATACTTTGGCCACCTGATACAAAGAACTGACTCCTCGGAAAAGACCCTGATGCTGGGAAAGATTGAGGGCAGGAGGAGAAGGGGACACAGAGGATAAGAAGGTTGGATGGCATCACCCGACTCAATGGACATGAGTTTGAGAAAGCTCTGGGAGCTGGTGACATCATGCTTCCTGGTGGAAGACTGGATGGGCTCAACCTGGTGTCAGGAGGGACACAAGGGTGCCCACTCCCACCACTTGTACTCAGCACTGGACTGGAGGTCCTAGACGAGGCAGTTAGGGCAAGAAAATGAAGGACTGCAGATTGAAAAAGAAGAAGTAAAGCTATCTCTGTTTGCAGATGACATGGTCTTATATATTGAAAATCCTAAACAATTCACTAAAAAACTGCTAACACTAACAAATGACTTCAGGAAGGTTGCAGAATATAAGATCAATATAGATATTAAATTCAGTTCAGTTCAGTTCAGT
>SJYX01002728.1:94455-105902 GCA_006410675.1 Oreotragus oreotragus | reverse complement strand
ACTTTCATTTTTAACTTTATCAAGAGGTTCTTTAGTTCATCTTCACTCTCTGCAATAAGGGTGGTATCATTTCCATATCTGAGGTTATTGATATTTCTCCTGGCAATTTTGATTCCAGCTTCTGCTTCTTCCAGTCCTTCATTTTGCATGATGTACTCTGCCTACAAGTTAAATAAGCAGGGTGACAATATACAGCTTTGATGTATACCTTTCCCAGTTAAGAATCTCTCTATTGCTCCATGTCCAGTTCTAATTGTTGCTTCTTGACCTGCACACATGTTTCTCCGGAGGCAGATAAAGTGATCTGGTATTCACATCCCTTGAAGTATTTTCCAGTATGCTGTGATCAGACTGGAAAGTCAAAGGCTTTGACATAATCAATAAGGCAGAAGTAGATGTTTTTCTGGAACTTTCTCGCATTTTTGATGATCCAAGGATGGTGGCAATTTGATCTCTGGTTCCTCTGCCTTTTCTAAATCCAGCTTGAACATCCAGAAGTTCACAGTTCACGTACTGTTGAAGCCTGGCTTGGAGAATTTTGAGCATTACTTTGCTAGCATGCGAGATGAGTGCATTTGTGTGAGAGTTTGAACCTCCTTTGGCATTACCTTTCTTTGGGATTGGAATGAAAACTGACCTTTTCCAGGCCTGGCTACTGCTAAGTTTTCCAAATTTGCAGGTATATTGAATGCAGCACTTTCACAGCATCATTTCTTAGGATTTGAAATAGCTCAACTGGAATTCCATCACCTCCACTAGCTTTGTTCATAGTGATGCTTCCTTATCAGATTGGATAATGTTTACTTATTTACCTTTCTTTCACTGCCATTTTCATTCTGATTTTGAGTTCCCTAGTTATACTATGTTTCAGTTACTGTAGTTTCAGTTATAAAATTTATATTTTGTTCTCTTGTATAATATCTATTCATTCCATAATATCTTTCAGCTTTTATATTTTCATTTATTTCTAGTGTTCAACTTAACCTCATAAAGCGTATTCATAACATCTTTTTAAAAGTATCTGACAACTCAAATATTTGGATCATCATTCCCTATGAGTGATCCCAATGTTCATTTTTCAAAGCTGTTGCTAGGTTATTTGGGTTCACTCTACGCATATGCCACTCCAGGTTTAGTCTGTGACATGGGTCATGCTTTATGGTGTAGTTCTCTTCCCATAACCTTTGTTATGTTTCTTATGTCTTATTTCACATGTGCATAGCACCTCTTCAAACCTGGGACTGAGTCATATCATACACTGTGTTAGAGAATTCTCTTCTCCAGCTGTATTCAATTAGGTATTTCCTCATACACTGCAGGTATCTGAGACACATTTTCATGGTTTATGAGTTAAATAATTTTGTTTGATTTGTTTTGCTTTTAGATTTTCTCCACTTTGGAAAGAAAAAAAAAAAGAAAAATAAAGTAAGAATTCCACTCAGACTGTCCAGTTCATAGGGGCTCTTTTATTAGACCTCTAATCAGAAAGAAGATATTCTTCTTAGATTTGTTGCTGTCTCTGCTTGAGCGACTTCACTTCCACTTTTCACTTTCACGCATTGGAGAAGGAAATGGCAACCCACTCCAGTGTTCTTGCCTGGAGAGTCCCAGGGACGGGGGGGCCTGATGGGCTGCCGTCTATGGGGTTGCAGAGTCGGACACGACTGAAGCGACTTAGTAGCAGCAGCAGCAGTGCTTGATTTGGATGTGAGATTTGGACTATAAAGAAAGCTGAACACCGAAGAACTGATGCTTTTGAACTGTGGTGTTGGAGAAGACTCTTGAGAGTCCCATGGACTGCAAGGAGATCCAACCAGTTCATCCTAAAGGATATCGGTCCTGAGTGTTCATTGGAAGGACTGATGTTAAAGCTGAAACTCCAATATTGTGACCACCTGATGCAAAGAGCTGACTCATTTGAAACAACCCTGATGCTAGGAAGGATTGAAGGCAGGAGGAGAAGGGGACTACAGAGTATGAGATCGTTGGATGGCATCACCAACTCGATGGACATGAGTTTGAGCAAGCTTCAGGAGTTGGTGATGGACAGGGAGGCCTAGCATGCTGTGGTCCATGGGTCGCAAAATGTCAGACACGACTGAGCCACTGAACTGAACTGAACTGTGCTTGAGTTATAGTTATGTGGACCAATTTAGAGTCAAAACCAAAAAATAAAGGAGAAAAAAACACATAAAGATGAAACATCTTTGAGATATTCTCTTTATCCACACAAACATTCATTCTTCAAACTTTGATTTTCATCTTACCATTCTTTACTCCTTGGTGTCCTCAGTAGTTGCTTCTGAAAACTGCCCTAAATTTTTAGTTGAGATCAGTGCACACTTGTGTGCTAAATTCCTTCAGGCGTGTCTGACTCTTTGTGATCCTATGGACTATAGCCTCTCAGGCACCTCTGTCCATGGGGATTCTCCAGGCAAAAATACTGGAGTGGACTGCAATGTCCTCTTTCAGCGTTCTTCCTGACCCAGGGACTGAACTCACATCTCATGTCTCCTGCAATTGCAGGCAAGTTCTTTACCACTAGCACCACCTGCGAAGCCTGGGAGAGATGCATATGTGGTGAGCTGTTCTATTTTAGCTGGTGCTGGAGTGCTGTCCCGAATTTTTCAGTCATTGCATTCTATATATATCTGGAAGTTCTGTTTGGGGTTATGGTTTAGTTTTACCAATGTAATCTTTCTAATTTCATTGTCTTATCAGGTAATATTGAAGTTTATCATCTATTAGTAAAAAGGAGGATAATTTGCTAAAAGATCCAATGTTTTAGTCTATATGGGTCAAATAGTATTATCTTCTTTTTATTATTGCTTCAAGTTCATGTTTAAGTTGATTTTTTTTGTATGCAATGTGACTAGATATTCAACATTAGTCTTTGCTTGAAAAATTATATTTCAGTAGTTGGAATAAACTCAAATGAAGTTAAATATTTGACAGTCACTGGCCCAAGCTACTTCATGTATAACTATGTAACCAATCCATGTGAAGGCAGTCTGAGGAAGACTTTTTTTCATTTTTCTTCCCTTTTCCACTCTATTTTGTATGAAGTCACAGTGGCATTTATAGAAGTTCCGCATGATTGAGGTTGGAATGTGGAAAACAATTCTAAAGCTGACTTACCAGTTCCCCAAAAGGTCCAACTCTCAGGGTTATCATATGAAAACAAGAAAGGACTCCTAGCACAACACCTAACTTGCTTGGATACTCAGTTATGATCTTTGCTCTCTGGCTTTCAAATATGTATTGTGTAGATAGGTATGTTCAGAATAAAAGTGACTTTTCTTTTCTTATTCCCCCTACCTCTGTAGTTAGTCTCTGAACCAAAACTCAGCCTGCATATCTCTTGATATCTTCTGGGATATTGAATATGTTTGCTAATCCAAAATTTTAATTCTTTACAGTGGGATTTTAATTTAAAAACTAGCATTTCACTAAAATAAACTGAAACTCTTTCAATCAAGACTCTTTAGGGACACATTTAATATGTTAGAAGATTCAATGCTCATCAATACCCATCAACTATACGAACAATCCCTCTCTTAGGGAATGAAATAATTATTTAATAATTTATACTCAAGAACACATTATACAAACTGTATTTAACCTAGCAAAAATACAGTGTGAGAAAATTATGCCACAAAGTTTTTTATCTTCTAAACAATTCTGGTTATATGAAATCCAAGCCTCTGAAAGCATATGCCAAAAAGAAGTTTTAAGTTCCTTTTCCAGATTTGAAATGTTCTGTTTATCCCCAATTGTTGATGGTAATTTAATATTCAGTTTAAAGTATGATTTGCTAATAAGCATTGAAGTCAAGACTACAATTGCTAGTGAGCTCTATTATTGAGGAGGTATTAAATCAAGTGACAAGGGAAACAAATTAATGAATCTAATTGTTATCCACTCAAGGCAGTAATGTTCAGATGTTAACAAATCAAGCAAGATTTTCAGAGACTGAAAACAGTGCCTTTTAAAAGAGTCACAAATATGATGTTGTGTGACATCTGAAGAACCCAGGGGCCACTTTCGATTACTAGAAGACCTCCTCATATCTCATCATCTAATAGATTTTTAGTTATCATTTCTGCCAAGAGACTAATGCTGTGCTTGTAATTGTATGGCTTAAAAACTTTACTGAAGCCCATGCTCACTTAATATAAACTTTATCAAGATTAACAATCACATTCCCAAATGTTCTCCAATCTAGCTGCCTGTAAATAACAACAAGATTAACTAAAGGGCATATTAGAAAACAAAAAGTGTGTTAAATTTTATAAAAAGAGAATGCAAGATCTCTTAATTTCAAAAAGAGCGTAAGTTGCAAAGTACTAAGAGACTGAAGTTCATTACAAAATAAACTAAGGTTCTAAAACTAGAATAAAATTATTGAATAGACAGCTACTTATAAAAGAATGAAATTAGAACACCCTCTAATGTCATGCGCAAAACTAAATTAAAAAATGGGCTAAAGATCTAAATGTAGGGCCAGATACTATAAAACTCCTAGAGAAAAACATTGGCGGAACACTCTCTGATATAAATCGTGGCAATCTTTTTTGATCCACTTCCTAGAGTAATGAAAATAAAAACAAAAATAAACAAATGGGACCTAATTAAACTTGAAAGCTTTTGCATAGCAAAGGAAACCATAAACAAAACAGAAAGACAACCCTCGTAATGGGAGAAAATATTTGCAAATAAATGGGATAAGTCAATCATTAATATAAATTCCACAACTAGGGTGATACAGAGATAGAAAAAAGAGAGGGGCAAGAATCTAGCAACAAGGACAAAACTGCACTAACTATAAAGGGATTTATAATGATCTTAGTTATGTGTTAAAGTTTTTTATTGGGAAAAATTTAATACCATTTCTATATTGTATTAAATATCTTATGATATTTCACCTAGAATCTTATTTCCTAAAGCCCAATCAACTTGTGAATGAATAGCTCGTAGACAATTTATACTTGTGTGACTTAATGTTTATGGGTATGTGCATGTTGTTTAAAAATACTTAAGTTTATCACAGTGATTTATAATTTGAATTATTAGTACATAAATAAAATCAGGTTTCCCCCTCAGGTAAAGTCGGTATGTTGAAAGATAACATCTGGGTGTAAGAATCTCAGCGATTTAGTTTTCTTCCTATGCTCAGATGCATGTGTTCATTTAGGCATTCTACAATGATTTATTGAATACTCACCAAGCTAATACTAGGGATACAGTGGTGAAAACACATCTTTTATCCACAAGGTAAACAGATATGAAAAGCCAAATGGACTATCGTAATCCTTCTTAGGTTGGTCACAACAGAAATACATTTTAACTACTCAAGGAATGGAAGGCTGCATTTTTACCGAACCAAAGTGAAAGAGGGCTATGTCTCACAACATGGCCTCATACATCAATGTGACTTAAAACCTCCCTCGTTGCAAACAGATATTCTGAAACTCACAGGGTTTGTGTGGGTAGGCATTTAATATGGAAGGTCTGGAACAGATGTGTGTCTAATTGCTTCCATAAACTGAAATATTTTTATTCTGCTTCTGCCACTGAGGAAAACAGGGGATATCCTTCAGCAAAGGGCACCAGCTGAAAAATAATAAAAGAAGCTTTAAGCATTTATCCTATGATTGGCAGCTGTCCTGCCCCTTAGATTTCATAAAGCTTATATTTATAAGAGCAAAGGTGAAAAAGAAGTTCAGCCTTTATATGTCCAGTTGAAAATTAAACATATAAATATTTGGAAATAAATTTGCTTCTGAAGACAGGTTTTTCTTATTCATTGGTACATTTTTTTCTATTTTCTTTTTTAAAAGAAAAAAAAATTTGTCTGGTTCAATAAGGAAAAAGGAAAGTTGCAGTACTTTTTCATTAAGATAGCTGTTTTCATTTATTCATTCCATCTGCATTGTATATGTGACAGACACAAAGCTAGGTGCTGAGGACAATTGAAAACAAAGGGAAAATGTCCTTCCTTCAAATGCTTGCTTACGATCTCATGAGAAAGATATCTCATCAGTGAGGTAGTGAGCTAAATGAGACAAATATTCACTACTATTGTTTGCAGGTCATTTCTACTGACATTCCTCTCCACTTAGTGAAATAAGCACAACGTTACATCAGAAGACCACTGACATGAATATTTCATCTTGTAAAGTGTGCCTGGTTTTATTCATTTTTAAACTTAAGATGGAAGAGTCCAGAAAATAGTTTAAAATATTATAAAATAGTACATGCTCCATCACCTCTCAGTGGCAAATATCCTTTCATGATCTGTGTATGTATTAATAGTTCTTGCTGTTGCTTAGTTGCTAAGTCATGTCTGACTCTTTGTGACCTCATGGACTGCAGCCCTCCAGTCTCCTCTGCCCATGGTATTTCCCAGGCAAGAATCCTGGGGTGGGTTGTCATTTCCTTCTCCAGGGGATCTTCCTGACCCAGCAATCAAACCCTTGCCTCCTGCATCTCCTGTTTGGCTGGCAAGCCTTTTTGTTTGTTTGTTTGTTTGTTTTTACCACTGAGCCACCTGGGAAGACTTCTGCATGTGTACACATACTTTAATCTGTCATATATTATTCATCATAGATTATAAAAAGCTGTCATGCCATGGAGAACAATATTTGCTTTCTAGCATTATCAACTCATACTGAGGGGATTCTCCATACAAAGACAAGTTTGCACTATTTACCTTGAAAGGAATGATCATGTCCTAGTGGGACTATGATTTGGACCCACCTATGTGACTTTGTGAGATTCTGTCTTTGGTCTTCCTATTGAGATGTTTTTTCCTCCTTTTCCTTTTATGTATTTACCACTGAGCCCCTAAGGAAGCCCGTGTAGTTAGCTGGTGGAAGAAAAAATCATGTGAAGGCATTTTCATGGTAAAAAGGCAAAAGCACGAACTTGTCCTAAGGTCTTAGACCTACAGGACTGTTTGACACTTAGATATCTATTTCTGGGTCATATTCTAACATATCCACCCAAAAAGGGCAGGGCCTATGGGTATTTTCTTTACATTTATTGTAAAAGTACTTGCTGCTGTTGCCTAAACCTTTTTTTGGTAAAATAATTCTTGAGGATCTACAACTTTCCCACCCAGTGAGGCTATACAGCCAGGACTCTTCCTTACTCTCTTTAAGACAAGATATAAGGCTATTCAGACACCATTCCCACTATATTCAGAGAAGCTCAGGTTTGGGTTTGATAGTTTTTGAAATGTTGGAAGATCACCAACCTAGTGCAATTCAAAATGTGGTCTGCACAACTGTATTGGTACATGAATTGTTTGCTTTGGGCCCATGAGAGTAGAAAAATACAGAAATTGAGGATCAATTTGTTACTTCATTTGCATGCTAATTTTCAGAGTAGCTTTATAAAGAGAGGAAAAATCTTGCTCTCTAAAATGGGAGTTATTAAGGAGCCATGGGTAAAATGTTGTGTTGCCACTATGTGACGAGAAGTTTACCTGACATGTCAACACATAGGAAAGCTGGGGAAAGACAGAGAGAGAGGCAGAATTTTATGTTTCGAACCTCTGGATTTCTTTCAGATTATCTCAGGATCCTAGGAGCTTATTCAGACCAGCAATGCAGCAAAGTTAATTTTATTTCCTCTTCATGAGAAGAAGAAAGTACCATCAGCCCCATTTGACTCCTTCTATAGCAGAACTTTCTTAACTTTCAACTAACGGCTAAATCTACCTTCCAAGCCTCATATTCATCCACTTTGTGTGTGCGGGCTCAGTTATTCAGTAGTGTCCAACTCTCTGTGACCCTATGGATGGTAGACTGCCAGGATCCTCTATCCATGGGATTATTCAGCCTAGAATACTGGAATGGCCTGCCATTCTCTTCTCCAGGGGATCTTCCTGATCCAGGAATAGAACCCAGGTATTCTGCATTGTAGGCAGATTCTTTACTGTCAGAGCCACCAGGGGAAGCCCTCAAGAATACTGGCATGGGTTGCCATGCCCTCCTCCAGGGGATCTTCCTGACCCAGGGATCAAGTGCGTTTCTCCTGTGTCTGTTGCATTGGCAGGTGTGTTCTTTAGCACTGAACCACCCTGAATCCACTTTGGGTTTGGAATTGTTGTCTTCTAAATATGCCCTGATTTTAAGTCTTCCCATTATTCCCCAACCCACGATTTCTTTTTTTTCCCCTGCCTACTCATTTTCTGCTGACACTTTACCACTACACTTTGAATTGCCTTGTTCATTTCCACTGTGAAAAAACTATAACCCTGGTATGTAAACATAAAGCTGGCATTGCTAGTCATCCCAGACTACATCCTATCTTTCATTCTGCACTGCCATCAATCACTAAGCTCCTTAAAGGTTAACTCTTAAATATGTCTTAAAGGTGTCCAAGCATCTTCTGCACATTTACTACTTTTTCTTAGTCATACTTCCTAATTTCTAGTGTGAGCTCTTATAAGCCATCACGTTACCCCAAATTTCTCTCCTTACTTTCAGGCTTGTAATCCTTAGTACTTCAGGTCAGGGGTCCCCAACCTCCAGCATCTAATGTCTGATGATCTGAGGTGGAACTGATGTAATAATAATAGAAATAAAGTACACAGTAAATGTCATATACTTGAATCATCCTGAAACCGTCCCCATACCCCATCTATGAAAGAACTGTCTTCCAGGAAACTGGTCCTTGGTACCAAAAATGTTGGGGATCACTCCTCTAAGCAGTAGCATTTCAAAGCCTTAAATCGGCAACAACACCACACTGCAGCCCACTGTTGTACCAGCTGATAACCACTGCCCTTGATGCAGCTGGATGGGGTTCCGAATCAGGAGAGGGGTTGAAGTAAGCAAGCTGCCTCTTCCCTTTTCCCGGTGCTGCATGAATTTTATCACTTTTAACATACGCCATTATGGAAACAAAACCTGTAACACCTGCAAGAACTAAAGTATGTTTTCTCTAATGGACATTACCTGGAAAGATCTGCCTGTAAAACTTCAAAGTTTTAATAGGACACATATGAGCCTTCTGTAGTCTAGCCTGCTTCTCCAGGCTCATCCGTTCCTGACTTGGAATTTGACCTGCTGTTGCACAATAAGCTTTGTAATTCTCCTGTTCTCTGTGCTGTCTCTGTCCACTCTGGGCCCTCAATGTGCAGTACTCGTCCACTTGCTTTTATACTTGGTTCAGGGTTGCAGCCTCCAGAGAATGGCCCTTCTCTTCTCACCCCATCCGGCTTGACTAGCCCTCCATTTTAATCCCGTCTGACTCTTGGCATCTCTTATTTTGTTCTCCCACAGTGTTTCAAAGTCGCCATTTGGGAGTTCAAGTCTTCTTATCTGTGTATACACAGTTCTTAGTTCAACACACTAACATAATTATTGAAGGTACAGCTGATCAATTTTTTCAATTTTTGCATCACCTAGCATTCTGTGGCTAATACATCTCAGAGATTCAATCACAGGGAAATACAACACCATCTCATAGAGATAAAGAAGAATCTCAAGTATTCATTAGCTTTTACATAAACTACGCATTTATTATTTTCCCCAGTTTTACCATATTTTGTCAACATGCATATTCTGTTAACTGGTTGCAGAGCACTAAGACATGTTAACATCTTTGCTTCTTACAATTTCTTATTGTATGGGCTTCTTGGGAGATTTAACTTTAATGGGCTAAAACTGCAAAATGATGAACAACCATTTCAGGGCAAGAGTACAACAAATGTTTTCAGTGTCTGCCGTTGTAGACCTGCAGAGCTATAAGCATGACTCTTAGAACTGCCCTCCTCCGAAAGGCATGTTACACTACTTGAATAGCTAATTTTGACTGGATCTGGATTACGCACGTAATCTCTCATGAACTAATCAATTTAACACTCTTGAGAATCTGGAACCCTGATCAACTCACAGGGCCTTAACACTCCAGTTTGACTAAACATTAGCAACACTGCTTCCAGACCATAGGCCACTGACCACCTCCCTTTTCTCAGAGCACTTACTTGAGAAAACTTCTCATTTAAAATTATTTCTCTGCCCCTTTGAAAAGTGCAAAAGGCTTCTCCCCGCCTCCTGCCAGCTTTACAACCCAGGAACGTTCTTCTCAAGGACCTGAGTGCCACTCACTTGAAATCTGAAATCAAGGAAGACAGCATCCCTATGTCCCAGATGCTTTGCAAGATGAGAAGCCTAACTTAGGTGGGTGTCATTTAGCAAGAAAACGGAGCCTAATGACAGAGAAAAACCTTTGCAAATTCAGGAGTAACTCATCCTGCTCAACACTTCCTACTGATCAGCACCCCCACTGACACCCTCTAGTACTTTTCCACCCAGTACTTAGTAGTTTGCTCATCATAAGTCTTAAAACTGTCTTTTGTTGCAGCACGGTTGAGGTCAATCTCACTTCCCTATATACTAGCCTTGAATAAACTCACCCTATTTAACTTCTCCAGTGTATTTTATTTTACAGGTTTATGAGAGAATACTGGTCACTTTGAAAACAGGACCTGTAAAATCATTATTTGGTTCGAGGAAGTAAAGAAAAACATTCTTCAGAAAAACAAGTGACGCATATAGAAAACCAGACAAGTGAGATAAGTGATAAGCTTCCACGAGTGAGAGCAGTTTCCTCAGTTACGGATGGGTTCCTGGTTGCTGTCGTTCAGTCACTCAGACACATCTGATTCTTTGTGACCCATGGCCTGCAGCACACCAGGCTTCCCTGCCCTTCAGTATCTCCCAGAGTTTGCTTAAACTCATGTCCATGAGCCGGTGATGCCATCCAACCGTCTCATCCTCTGTTGCCTCCTTCTCCTTCTGCCCAGGCTTCCTGGTACCTGACTGTAGACATTAAGAAAAGCTTTCTGCAGTTAAAATCCATCTCTTTGTATTCCTGCTTTTTTGTAATACTTTTTAGATCAGTTTCTGTAACGTATAACCAAAATAATCCTGGCTTTAAAATGTAATTATTCAACATGGAAATGTCAATTCTAAGTGTTGACTATGTGTTAACATTTTTTTGGCTAGCATGAAGAATTCAGGCACGGAGTTATTGTGGGAATATGAATGGCATTTTGTCAAGGTTTTTCTTTAGTATATCTCCTTCATTGTGAGGCAATACATATTTTGTAGAGCACCCTGTCATCACCTCTAATTGTTACTTTTAAAATGTGATGATATGAAGCATAATGTGATTTTGGAGTCAGCAATCCTTCTGTGGAATTATGTTGCTTTATTTTCCAAGGAATAATGCTGCTGCTGCTGCTAAGTCACTTCAGTCGTGTCCGACTCTCTGTGACCCCATAGACGGCATCCCACCAGGCTCCCCTATCCCTGGGATTCTCCAGGCAAGAATACTGGAGTGGGTTGCCATTTCCTTCTCCAATGCATGAAAGAGAAAAGTGAAAGTGAAGTCGCTCAGTCTGTCTGACTGTTAGCGACCCCATGGACTGC
>SJYX01002728.1:79613-92009 GCA_006410675.1 Oreotragus oreotragus | reverse complement strand
TTATTTATTTATTTATTTATTTATTTTCTTCGAGCTTCCATTTTACTTTATTTTACTTTACAGTACTCTACTGGTTTTGGCATACATTGACATGAATCTGCCACGGGTGTACACGAACTCCCAAACACGAACCCCCCTCCCACTTCCAACCTCCCACCCACATCATCCCTCCGGATCATCCCCATACACCAGCCCCAAGCATCCTGTGTGAAACTGGAACTGATTATACAGAGTTAAGTAAGCCAGAAAGAAAAACACCAATACAGTATACTAACACATATATATGGAATTTAGGAAGATGGTAATGAGGACCCTGTATGCAAGACAGCAAAAGAGACACTCTAGTACTCTTGCCTGGAAAATCCTATCGACTGAGGAGCCTGGTATGAGGTTGCTTGGATGTGACTGAGAGAATTCACTTTCACTTTTCCTTTTCATGCATTGGAGAAGGAAATGGCAACCCACTCCAGTGTTCTTGCCTGGAAAATCCCATGAACAGAGGAGCCTGGTAGGCTACAGTCCATGAGGTCGCAAAGAGTCGGACACAACTGAGTGATCTTCTTCAATCATGTGCATTACTGAATGTTTAACATGTCTCCAAATGTACCCACTAGATGATAGTAACAGCTTTCCCCAAAACCCATGTCTTGAACTCCAAAAATGTCTCTAGACATTGGAAATATCCCTTAGGGTGTCAAACTGCTCATAATTGAGAACCACTGAGGTAAGGGACTATGTGACCATCATCTGATCAATTGACTTAGATTTAGAATTGATTTAGAATCAGTTGATTTAGAATGTGGAGTATGTGCAGTTAAATATTTTCTCTTTTGTAGAGACATTCTAAGAGTGCCATCTTAGGCAGATTACTACATTTCTTCATCAGCAACTACTTTCAGCGGTGGTTTAGTGGTCCAGGGATATTTCAGTGCTCTCTAAAGAGTGTTTCCACAACTGACTGCCCCACTGGCTTGAACCTCAGTGCTGCTCAGCCAACAACAATGAGCCACAATAGATTTCACCTTGGCAGTAGAGCTGTCATGTATCATAAGGCTCAAGAATTGTTCACTTTAAGAGGAAAAGTATTTGTTTGAAACTGAAATTTCAAAACGGGTCTGAAATGTGGGGCATCCCCAGGGAGAATAAATTCTTTTACACTCACATAGACCACCCTAACACTGAAGATCTATTCTTGTAGATACACTTACACCTTGCCTAGTCATATATCAAAATGTAATCAGGGTGTCAGACAAATCTGAGGATATCTGGAAGTAAATTCCCCCATACCTGTATCTGTATCATAAAACTTTTTCTTTAGATTTGCTGCAATAGGATTTAAAAGGAAGTAATTTAGTGAGAAGAGGAGAGATAAAATATGATTGTATAATATTACATTACAAAAGTATTAATATATCTCCCATTATCTAAGTATAATGCTAATATCTAAAACCCATATGCATTTTATTCTAAATTATTGAAAAAAAATAAGATATATATGGCATATACTGATCATAGGGACTTATTAGTGTTTATATCCAAAGTTTCACAGGTGGCTCAGAAGCCGCCTGCCAAGCAGGAGACCAGGGTTCAGTCCCTGGGTTGGGAAGATCCCCTGGAGAAGGAAATGGCCACCTACTCTAGTATTCTTGCCTGGAAAGGCCCATGGGGAGAGGAACCTGGCAGGCTACAGTCCATGGGGTAGCAAAGAGTTGGACATGATAGCGACAAAACCACCACCATCATGTGCAAAACTGAATACTCAAACCCATGGCTCAGGAAAGAAATGACTTGTTAAAAGGTTTTCCTTGGTAAAATTAATATTGTATGTTAATATATTTAAGAGAATCTTAGTTGACATTTTTTATAACAATTATTTTAAAATTTTGTAATAATTTCTGTTTTAGTGGAAACTGTATTGTTGATCAAATCTTCATCCATTGTTTTAATTCATTTGTTAGAAAATGTCAAAATTGTACCAGAAAAATATAAGATGAACATGTGTCAAAGATTTTAACTTAATATGAACATGAAAACTATTAAAAACATTTCAAAAGAAAATTCCAAAATCCACGCAAACATAGGAAACAAATTCTGAAATAAATTTGTAAAAAGATTTTTTTAAAAGGTCAATCCTCAGCACAGTAATCAATTTCATTTCACTAGACACAATTGCCATTATGAACAGAAATCATTTACACTAAGTTTTCTGTAACTTACAAAATTTCAAAATAGCTCATAGACCAAGGAAGATGTAGATCACTTGAATGGACAATCTAGACAATACACCATTAATATTTTCTGCAATTTAAAGTTTTTCAAACCCTTCTGACATTTTCTAAGACTTTTTATAATGTTATACTAATAATTTAATAAAGATTCTGAATTGTTGCATTGATAATTTCTTAAATATAAGAAAGTTCATTTAACATCATTGCCCACATGAAAATATTATACATACTCCATATTTTCATATAAATTTCAACAACTTATTTCAATTCTTTGTTAAGGAAAGCCATACTGGAACATTATGATAAGTTGTTTTGTTATACAAATTGTAATTTGACTGCTGTTGCTGCTAAGTTGCTTCAGTCGTGTCCAACTCTGTGCGACCCCATAGATAGCAGCCCACTAGGCTCTCCCGTCCCTGGGATTCTCCAGGCAAGAACACTGGAGTAACTTTAAATGTAATATAAAATTTAAGTGAAAATGCATTATTAAGAAGGTATGAAATCTCAAGTAGTTTAGCAGATAAAAAGAATCAGTTCTTTAGTAATAAGAGAGTAAAATTTAATACTTAAATAGTCTAACAGATTTTCTTTTACAGTAAAATTTCAAATATTTTAAATTTTATAATATATGTTATATATAAATTTTGGAAATTTTCTTAAACTGAGAGAAAATATGTGAAATTATGTGAAACTATGTGAAATTGAAATAATTGATGCCACTTACACATGAGGGTTTGCATGTTTCCTGAGGAGAACAAAAAACTGAAGTAAAATTGGAAGAAAGCTATTCAGGCTCAGATTTCTGCTCTTTTCAAGAAACATTCCAAAGTGTCTGAATATTAATAGCACTTAGAAGAAGTGGCTTTATGTCTCATAGTGACGAATGTACTGATGACAAATCCTGGGTCAGAGGTTAAAAATATTACAGTAGCAAAACAAATTCAGAACTGAAACTAGCCAAAAATAAAATTTATCTCACTACACTGGCTGTCAAGATCCCAGCTGTACTGATTGCACAGCAATATATGCGATGAGGGCATCCCCTAGTGGTCAGATGCCAAAGCAACGTCTTAGCAGACATTCTCATAAACTTACGCAAAAATGGAGTTTAACAAAACATAAGCAATATACAGAGTCATATACTATAAAACAGTACCAGAAATAAAAAGAAGGAACACCTTCTTAGCTTCTGCACTGCTACCGTTTCCCAAGCCATTCCCATTGACTGCTGGCACAGAGGTGACGTGTGTGTGTGTGTGTGTGTGTGTGTGTGTGTGTGTGTGTGTGCTGGAGTTGGCGGGGGAAGGGGTTGTGTGTGTGTATGTTTCTCTCAGTGGTTACAGTGATTACATACTTAATTTTTTGTTTCCTCAGATTTAAGTTTTATTGAATTCCTGGTGTGAAATTTTAAGATAAAAATAAATAAAAAATCTTTCTGTATGATGTGTTTTTGTGTACTTAATTTTGTGTTAGAGCTACAATTTAAACTTTTTTTTCCTGCTTTAAATTGTTGAAGAGTCATACCAAATTATTTTGTTTCTCTTCTTAGCTTTACTACTACTATCAAGTATAAAGCTTCTTCCAGCTCAAACCCACTTTCTAAGATATCTTGTGCAGAGAAAACAGAAATGGGCGCAGATCTATCTAGGGTTTCCCTGCTGTTCTCAGATTTCAAAGGAAAACACTGTCCTGTGTATTGATTTTCTCCAGGTATGTCATCTCTCCAAGTTTTCCTTGGAGAGTCTCATAATTGCTTTTGATGTTTTATTTTACATGTGCTATATGTTCATGACAAACTGATACTCTATAATATTTCTGGCGCTCTCAGTTTTATTTCGATAATTTCAATTGCAACTTGAACCAATAACTAGATCAACATCAATGATATGTGAATTTCCTGTCTAATCTGTCATGAAAAACTAATATACCATCAAAATCAAAAGTTTCACTATTACATTTAAAATAATATAGTCTACTTCTGTATCTTGATTAATAAATTAAAATAATTATAATTATTCTGAAAATAATTTCCTTTAGATAATTATAAAATTATGTTGTACACAGTATTTTAATGGAAGACAGATCATCTCCAGAGCAGTAAGCACATAATAAATGTTCATTACACATTATTTTTTAAAATACATTTTAAAGTAGACTTAATTCAAGCACTTCTTCACACCTGTCTCTTATACACATCTAGATGTGTATAAGAGACAGCTAAGCAGNAAAATAATTTCCTTTAGATAATTATAAAATTATGTTGTACACAGTATTTTAATGGAAGACAGATCATCTCCAGAGCAGTAAGCACATAATAAATGTTCATTACACATTATTTTTTAAAATACATTTTAAAGTAGACTTAATTCAAGCACTTCTTCACACCATCCTAATTGTAATACTAGGCACCCGACAGAAAGGGGATTCTGATAGATGGGAAGTTGAATCAGAGAGAGGCTTTTCAAGAACTTAAAAAACTATAATTAAAACATCCTGCTTTTGCACATTTTACAGACACTTGACCATGAAAACTCATTTTCAGGTAAATACTTAAGGCCCATATGAGTGAAAGCATTAGATTTATTTCATTAATTATAAATACACACATATATCTGGTTTATAAGATAGAATGAAATGATATATTTTCCTTTATTATTTCACACGAGTTACTACACTATACAAGTTATAAAACCAGTTTTAGTTACTGTGCCTTTAAAAAATACTTGGATAGAGATAGCAATGAAAGAAAATAAAATTAATAACATGAATAATGTATTTTTATCTATTTTATACCATTTGATAAATAATAGTTATATTCATCAATGCTAACCTTTTAATGCTTTCATATATTTGAAATAAAACAAAAGGTTACTGAGTAGAGATAATTTTTTAAAAGTGTCACAGTAATTATCCTACAAACTGGTTCTCTANATTAATAACATGAATAATGTATTTTTATCTATTTTATACCATTTGATAAATAATAGTTATATTCATCAATGCTAACCTTTTAATGCTTTCATATATTTGAAATAAAACAAAAGGTTACTGAGTAGAGATAATTTTTTAAAAGTGTCACAGTAATTATCCTACAAACTGGTTCTCTACAAACTGCCAAATGAGATATTCAGTCAAAACAAGGAAAAATTCACCTGTTTTTCAAAAGAGGCTGTCATTCTGTGGGAAAGCTATTGAAATCAATTTTTTTTTTCCATAAAAATTAATTAAAGGATTCTTGCCCCTGGACACTTTACTAAGTCTATAAAATTGAGTATCATATCACCAATTTTTAGTATTTTGCAATAAAAATTTAGTTTAAATGTTCTATATTTTCTGTTTGATACTTGGAACTTCAAGTTTCTCAGTGTTTTTTTTTTTTCACCTCTTCATGAACAGCTATCAAGTTTGCCTTGCTCTCTTGTAAGTTGTCATTTTTTAAGATTGTTTTAATTAATGTAACTCTGCACCTGTATAACTGAAGCAGTCCCCTCATCCTACCTTCTCATTCATAAAATAGGATCATTGTGTATTTTTTAGTATATTTCTTTTTGAAAACCAATGAATCAAAGCATGGAATAACATACTTTATTTTGTGTTACAATATTTAAAAAGAAAGCACAAATTTCAGTATTTAGTCTTTTTTCCCTCCAATATAATTGTGCTATTTGATTAGAGAGTTCAGATTTTCTCTTTGACCTTATGAAACTTGCAATTTTGAAAGCTTAGTGGTAAATCAAACATTTCTTCCTGAAAACAGGTAATTTTTTTTCTCTTGATTTTGACATTAACAAAAATGCCAATCACCAATCCAACATTTTGAAGTACCATTATCATTCGATTTTGCACACCCCTCCCCATCTCAATTACAGCTTATTTGATCCAAAAATTCATCAGTTTTTAAGGTAGTTTTTATTTATAAAATGAAGCTCATTCTTCAAGGAAATATTTAGTCATGCCACGCACATAAAAAAAGAATTGAAGGGAAATTATTTTATGACTTTTTTTTTAAGTCACTTCAGTCATGTCTGACTCTGTGCGACCCCACAGACGGCAGCCTACCAGGCTCCACCATCCCAGGGATTCTCCAGGCAAGAGCACTGCAGTGGGTTGCCATTTCCTTCTCCAATACATGAAAGTGAAAAGTGAAAGTGAAGTTTCAGTCATGTCCGACTCTTACCAACCCCATGGACTGCAGCCTACCAGGCTCCTCCGTCCAGGCAAGAGTACTGGAGTGGGGTGCCATTGCCTTCTCCATTTTATGACTGATTAGTTATAAATACCAGTCTATACAGTATTCAAAATAGAAGATATAAGATTTCGGTTTATAATTATACCTTATATTTTGTTTATAGGTTTCTATTTCTTATAAAATTTGGTTTATAATGCTAATTATATTTAGAATGTTAAACTGTCCTTTAAAATAAAATATATAGTCCTTAAAATCATGAAGGAACATTATATATGATATCATAAAGAAGTGGCATTTAATTTCTTTTGTACTTCATAAACAAAAATATTTGTAATACATGTTTGGGAGTTCGTGTACACCCGTGGCAGATTCATGTCAATGTATGCCAAAACCAATAGAGTACTGTCAAGTAAAATAAAGTAAAATGGAAGCTCTAAAAAAAAATAAATAAATAAAAATAAAATGAATAAATGAATTATATGAGAAAAAAAAAAGAAAGTCACACCTTAGTATTTAAATAAACAAATGTCACATGACATGTAAATGCTAAATACTTTATCCTCTACAATCACCCATTCATCAGTCAAAAAGACTTTACAGAGATTCATTCTAAGCAGGTATATCTGTATATGTGGTGTGTTATATGTGTATATGTTTGAGGAGTATTACCGCTGGAGTTTTGTTATGTTTTTATTTCCTTGATGTAAATTTACATTATGTTATGTTATTGAGTATACTGTTTAAACTTCCCATCCCGTAAAAATTCTGAGATGGCCTTATGGAGCTGTGCTGTTATTGTTCTGTCACTAAGCTGTGTTCAACTATTTGCGACCCGTGGACTGCAGCACACCAGGCCTCCCTGTCCATCACCAACTCCCAGAGCTTGCTCACACTCATGTCCATCGAGTTGGTGATGCCATCCAATCATCCTCTGCCATACCCTTCTCTTTCTACCTTCAATCTATCCCAGCGTTGGGTCTTTTCCAATGAGTCAGTTCTTCGCATCAGGTGGCCAAGGTATTGGAGCTTCAGCTCAGCCTCAGTCCTTTCAAAGAATATTCAGGGATGATTTCCTTTGGGTTTGATTGGTTAGATCTTCTTGCAGTCCAAGGGACTCTCAAGAGTCTTCTCCAACCCCACAGTTCAAAAGCATCAATTCTTTGGCACTCAGCTTTCTTTATGGTCCAACGCTCCCATCCGTACATGACTACAAGAAAAAACATACTTTTGACTATACAGACCTTTGTCAGCAAAGTGATGTCTCTGCTTTTTAATATGCTGTCTAGGTTGGTCATAGCTTTTCTTCCAAGAAGCAAATATTTTTTTAAATTTCATGGCTGTCCACAGTGACTTCAGAGCCTGAGAAAATAAAGTCTCTGACTGTTTCCTTTGTTTCCCCAACTATTTGCAATGAAGTGATGGGACCAGAGGCCATGATCCTCATTTTTTTAATGTTGAGTTTTAAGCCAGCCTTTTCACTCTTTTCTCTTTCACTCTCATCAAGTNTTCATGGCTGTCCACAGTGACTTCAGAGCCTGAGAAAATAAAGTCTCTGACTGTTTCCTTTGTTTCCCCAACTATTTGCAATGAAGTGATGGGACCAGAGGCCATGATCCTCATTTTTTTAATGTTGAGTTTTAAGCCAGCCTTTTCACTCTTTTCTCTTTCACTCTCATCAAGTGGCTCTTTAGTTCCTCTTCACTTTCTGCCATTAGAATGGTATCATCTGCATATCTGAGGTTATTGATATTTCTCCCCAAAATCTTGATTCCAGCTTGAGCTTCATCCAGCTCTGCATTTTGCATAATGTACTCTGCATACAAGTTTAAAAAGTAGGGTAACAATATATTTATAAATATAGGTATATTTTAGCTCTACAAAGTTATTACAATAGAAAGTTGCCCAACACTTTTGTCTTTGGAATATTGCTTTTTTGCAGTCTTAAAAACTATTCTGAGATTCTCCTTGAATTTTTAGAAAACCTGGTTGAGTACAAAGCTTTAAAAAAACCACTAGCTAAAACATGATTTCTGGATATAGATCTACAGAGTGTATCGATAGTGTACACTCTGGAAGTAGCACACTCCAGTGTACACTCCAGTGTATAGTGTACACTCCAGTGTTCTGGAAATATGTGTTAAATCACAATTTAGAGTGAATTCAAAATTATGAGCTTGTATAGTAAATAAATTATTAAGTGAGCCATAAATCTCTGATCTTTATCCTCCTGGTAATGTTTTTGTAGCTTTTGAAAATGTACATATTATAAAAGTTTGTGATCATAGTGTTTTCTTCCTTGGGATCAGGAAACGTGAGACTAGGGTTCTATACCCCTCACTCCTCTTCACTGGTAAAGCATCACTAATCAACTGATGGATTCTGTGCTGAGCCTCTCAATGCAGCTAATAACCTCACAGGTATTCCTGAGAGTGTTAGCTGGCAAGAGAGTTGATAATCTGTTAATTATCTTTTTTTTCCCAATGCTACACGTTTATGAAGGTCATTTCCCCTCAGTTATACAGGTTCATATTCTACACTACTGGGTTCCCAATAGATTAGATATAAAGCTTGAGCAAATATTTCCATATACTTGCTTTATATTGTAAAGTATGGCATCTGGTCTCATTTCTTCATGGCAAAAAGAAGGTGAAAAAAGTGGGAAACAGTGAAGAATTTCTTTTCTTGGGCTCCAAAATCAGTGTGGATGGTGTCTGCAGCCATGAAAGTAAAAGGTGCTTGCTACTTGGAAAGAAAGCTATGACAAACCTAGCCGGTGTATTAAAAAGCAGAGATGTCACTTCGTTGAAAAAGGTCCATATAATCAAAGCTATATTTTTTGCAATAGTCATGAAAGGATGTAAGAGTTGGACCATACAGAAGGCTGAGCGCTGAAGAACTGATGCTTTTGAATTTTGGTGCCGGTGAGGACTCTTCAGAGTTCCCTGGCCTGCAAGAGCAAGCCAATCAATCCTAAAGGAAGTCAGTCCTGCACATTCATTACACGGACTGAAGCTGAATTTCCAATACTCTGGCCACCTGATGTGAAGAGCCTACTCATTTGAAAAGACCCTGATGCTGGAAAAAAATTGAAAGCAAAAGGAGATGGGAGTAGTAGAGAATGAGATGGTTGGATAGCATTACCGACTCAATGCCATTAATTTGAGCAAACTAAGGGAGATATTGGAGGAGAGAGGAGCCTGGCATGCTGTATTCCATGAGGAGCCTGGTGTGTTGTATTCCATGAGGTTGTGGAGCTGGACATGACTTAGTGACTGAACACTGAGAACAACAATGTGAAGAAAGTGTTTTACTTAAAATCCCAAGACAGAGAAAACACCTAATTAAAATTTGTGGTAATTTATGAAGGTATAATGGAGAAGGCAATGGCACCCCACTCCAGTACTCTTGCCTGGAAAATCCCATGGATGGAGGAGCCTGGTGGGCTGCAGTCCATGGGGTCGCTGAGGGTTGGACACGACTGAGCGACTTTCAAGTTTCACTTTCCTGCATTGGAGAAGGAAATGGCAACCCACTCCAGTGTCCTTGCGTGGAGAATCCCAGGGACGGGGGAGCCTGGTGGGCTGCCGTCTGTGGGGTCACACAGAGTCGGACACGACTGAAATGACTCAGCAGCAGCATGAAGGTATAAATAAGTTGTCAATGATGGTTATCATGACACCTTTTCCCAGCATCTCCTCTGACCCTAATATGTTTGTCTCTAGGCCATTTGTGGTTCAGGCTTCATGTTTTCCTCACCTGGAACTCTGCCTCAGCAGCCTCCTTATAGCCAAATAAGCAATATAAATCCAATCTCCAAAGCACTGTTTAGTCACGGGTTCCCCGAGAATCCAGAGGGAAGGATAATGCTATAACCCACAGCACAAAAGTGAATCAAAGTCCTGTAAAATATACCTCTGCTTTCTCTTTCTCTAGCACTGTGTTTTCCTTTCTCAATTTCAAAGTCTCCCCATTCTGGTCCCCTGAGTCCCACTATACTGCAGCACCCCCATGTAAGTTGTCTCAGTTTCCAGAATGCTTCTGTTCCCTAATTTATTTTCTTGCTTGAAACTGTTTCTTTCAAAATACTTCTGCTTTGATTACTTACACACACCCTCACATAGACATATTAAGATCCTTCAGAGTAAACAACTTTTTAGAGGTAAAGTGAATTCTAACAAAGGGTGAGTGTTTGCACTTGTACACACGTGTGTGCTGTCACTAAGTCATGTCCAACTCTTTGCAACCCCGTGCACTATAGCTCACCAGGGTCCTCTGTCCATGGGATTTCCCATGCAAAAATAATGGAGTGGGTTGCCATTTCCTTCTCTAGGGGTCTTCCTGACCCAGGGATCTAACCCAGGTCTCCCGCGGCTCAGGCTTGGCAGGCAGATTCTCTACCACTGAGCCACCTGGGAAGCCATTTGCATATGTACACATACTTTAATCTGTCACATATTATTCATCATAGATTATAAACATGTTGTAGTTATCAATTCATACTGAGGAGTTCCTTACAAAAAGACAAGTTTGCACCATGTACTCTGAAAGGAAGGATCATTCCCAGTGGGACTGTAGTTTCAGTTCAGTTCAGTNTGACTTAGTGACTGAACACTGAGAACAACAATGTGAAGAAAGTGTTTTACTTAAAATCCCAAGACAGAGAAAACACCTAATTAAAATTTGTGGTAATTTATGAAGGTATAATGGAGAAGGCAATGGCACCCCACTCCAGTACTCTTGCCTGGAAAATCCCATGGATGGAGGAGCCTGGTGGGCTGCAGTCCATGGGGTCGCTGAGGGTTGGACACGACTGAGCGACTTTCAAGTTTCACTTTCCTGCATTGGAGAAGGAAATGGCAACCCACTCCAGTGTCCTTGCGTGGAGAATCCCAGGGACGGGGGAGCCTGGTGGGCTGCCGTCTGTGGGGTCACACAGAGTCGGACACGACTGAAATGACTCAGCAGCAGCATGAAGGTATAAATAAGTTGTCAATGATGGTTATCATGACACCTTTTCCCAGCATCTCCTCTGACCCTAATATGTTTGTCTCTAGGCCATTTGTGGTTCAGGCTTCATGTTTTCCTCACCTGGAACTCTGCCTCAGCAGCCTCCTTATAGCCAAATAAGCAATATAAATCCAATCTCCAAAGCACTGTTTAGTCACGGGTTCCCCGAGAATCCAGAGGGAAGGATAATGCTATAACCCACAGCACAAAAGTGAATCAAAGTCCTGTAAAATATACCTCTGCTTTCTCTTTCTCTAGCACTGTGTTTTCCTTTCTCAATTTCAAAGTCTCCCCATTCTGGTCCCCTGAGTTCCACTATACTGCAGCACCCCCATGTAAGTTGTCTCAGTTTCCAGAATGCTTCTGTTCCCTAATTTATTTTCTTGCTTGAAACTGTTTCTTTCAAAATACTTCTGCTTTGATTACTTACACACACCCTCACATAGACATATTAAGATCCTTCAGAGTAAACAACTTTTTAGAGGTAAAGTGAATTCTAACAAAGGGTGAGTGTTTGCACTTGTACACACGTGTGTGCTGTCACTAAGTCATGTCCAACTCTTTGCAACTCCGTGCACTATAGCTCACCAGGGTCCTCTGTCCATGGGATTTCCCATGCAAAAATAATGGAGTGGGTTGCCATTTCCTTCTCTAGGGGTCTTCCTGACCCAGGGATCTAACCCAGGTCTCCCGCGGCTCAGGCTTGGCAGGCAGATTCTCTACCACTGAGCCACCTGGGAAGCCATTTGCATATGTACACATACTTTAATCTGTCACATATTATTCATCATAGATTATAAACATGTTGTAGTTATCAATTCATACTGAGGAGTTCCTTACAAAAAGACAAGTTTGCACCATGTACTCTGAAAGGAAGGATCATTCCCAGTGGGACTATAGTTTCAGTTCAGTTCAGTTCAGTTCAGTCGCTCAGTCATGTCCTACTCTTTGTGACCCCATGAACCCCAGCAC
>SJYX01002728.1:13546-68250 GCA_006410675.1 Oreotragus oreotragus | reverse complement strand
GGAGAATTCCATGGACAGAGGAACCTGGTGGGCTACAGTCTATGGAGTCACAAAGAGTTGGCTATGACTGAGTGACTAACGCTTTCACTTTTACCAATTTGTACAATTTATTGCCTTTTCTTATTTATCACCGAAATCATTTTAGTTTATTTTATATAATTTTATGAGCATTTAAGTATATGTGTAATTATAAATACATACACAAGTTTTTTTGTATGTCTATATCTTTATTCTTTACATATCTACTTCTATTATTTATTCAGATATTGTATATATGACATAATACATGTCTTTAATTTATATATGAATTCCTACCTTACTTTCTATGTATATTTATCACTAAAAACATATATATAATATATAAAAAGTTGATGATCTTGTCTTTATATGCAATTATATGTTTACTTAATTGATGATCACATGTTTTATGAATTTTGCATATTCAATATTTTTAAAATATTTAAATTTTGAGTGTTTTATTCACTTATTTAAATAAAAGAAGCTTCGTGGATGAAAACATGTTCTACAATTTTCTCTCTCCATTTTCCCTAACGTATATATCAGTAAGTTCTTTCTTTTGAGTAGGATATTCTTGATCCAACATCTTTTGTGAAGGACCATACTTATATTACCTATAGAATTTGTTGTGTATGTGAGTTTAAGCATATAGAAAATATAGTCAATGACCCTCCTATAGGCACACTTTCATAGATATAAGAAAATATTTGTTATGCTTTGATAAAGAAGGCTATGATTTTCTTACTTCCCTAGTGAGCAAATAAATAAGAATTCTTCTTTGTAATTGATTCATTCATTAGAAATATAGTTCTTAAACCTTACTCTCATGTCAGATAATGTCCTAAGGTACAAAGATGATGTGTGTGTGCTGTCTCTTATACACATCTCATGTATATAGTCACTGACCCTACTATAGGCACACATTCATAGATATAAGAAAATATTTGTTATGCTTTGATAAAGAAGGCTATGATTTTCTTACTTCCCTAGTGAGCAAATAAATAAGAATTCTTCTTTGTAATTGATTCATTCATTAGAAATATAGTTCTTAAACCTTACTCTCATGTCATATAATGTCCTAAGGTACAAAGATGATATGTGTGTGTTCAGCTCTGTTTTATCCTTTGTGACCCATGGTCTGTAGCACACCAGGCTTCACTGTCCATGGGATTTCCTAGGCAGGTAAACTGGAGTGGGTTGCCAATCCCTTCTCCAGGGGATCATCCCGACCCAGGAATTAAACCCATGTCTCTTGAGTCNTTACTCTCATGTCATATAATGTCCTAAGGTACAAAGATGATATGTGTGTGTTCAGCTCTGTTTTATCCTTTGTGACCCATGGTCTGTAGCACACCAGGCTTCACTGCCCATGGGATTTCCTAGGCAGGTAAACTCGAGTGGGTTGCCAATCCCTTCTCCAGGGGATCATCCCGACCCAGGAATTAAACCCATGTCTCTTGAGTCTTCTGCATTGGCAGGCAGATACTTTAACACTGGCACCACCTGGAAAGCCCCATAAAGATGATACCTATGTAAATAAATTAGTTAAACTGGCTTTTTTTCTGTTTCTCTATGACTTTCTAGCTATTTGAGAGTAAGCTGTTTTCTTTTTCATTTCTGGTCTTTCATGGATGCATTTGACCTAAAAATGCTTCCTCAGATTTTTGCTTTTCGTCTAAGCTCATTTGTTGATTTCCTTTCACTCTCTAGAGTGTTCTTTGAAGTCTTTTACAAATGAACTTGCATTATCTAAAAATTTGAGTTTACTGTCACATGCATTATATCTGGTGTTGGTTCTTAATTTCTCTCACTATTGTTTTAAATGTAATGTTCACTGGCAAAGGTAAAGTCAGGTACCAGTTAGAGTGGTGAGAACGTATTTTAATCAGCTATATTTACTGTTACAGAAGAGAAAATAGCTGAGCTCAATTTTGCTTTGTACAGAGGTAACTGGATATTTTAAAGAGCAAATGAAGGAACAGGAAGAGGCTGAAGCAGAGGCCCAGTAGAGTCAGGAAAGTGAAAAGTACAAAAAGTAGAAAGAAGTGGTCAGTCTATGTGAAAGCCATTTAGGTCTGATAACTGTCGCTGATCAAAGTTAGGGTCTTACCCTCTCACAGAGGCTGGAAAGCAGGGTCCTATCTTCAGGTGGTGGCTGGAGAAAACAGGAAATTCCTTTTCTGCAAAAGCAAATGCCTTTGGCAGCCCCATGAATTTTCTCAGGAAACTCTTTATGGACACTCTAAATCTGGTGTCAAATCGCTTAAGACACAGCGATTTGGTCTTGAGTTGTTAGAGTCTGTGTTACTATTTGTTCAAGATTTTATGGGGTAAGATTAAGGCCTAATTGAGAAGAGGGCTCAGAGGACCTCGGCTAATTTTGTCAAGGAGAAAATCTTTGTAACACTCACAAAATTTTGGAAAGTATAAAGGAAGGCAGCTAAAGCTTCCATTCAACCAAGACTAAGACCAGTTAGAACTATTAACATTTTTACATATTTCCTATTCTTTCACATATTCCTTATTTTTACATATTCTGCTTCAAAGGCCATAACACCAACACCGTAGTCTGAGGATTCTAAACCTGGGGATTGGCTATTTCCCTGAAGGAAAGTGAAGGACTGTCTGGGGAAAACTAATTACATGCCCTTCCAGTAGTGTGGTCAGAGACATGAATTTTGCAGACGAAACATAGACTCCGTGGTAAGCATATTGCAAAATTCCATTTCAGAAGAAATTTGTCTTGGAGGGCTTCTGCTATAAAACAAGGGGCTTTTAAAAGAGATAGTCCGGTCCAACAACATGGTATATCTTTCCATCTGTTTGTATGGTCTTCAGTTTTTCTTATCAATGTCATAGTTTTTGGAGTACAGGGCTCAGTCTTTTGACATAGTTTTTGTTTTTTTCTTAGTTGTTTTATTCTTTTTAATGTGATGGTAAATGAGATTGCTTCCTTAATTTTTGATGTTTTGCTGTCAGTGTACAGAGATGCAATAGATTTCTGAATATTAATTTCTGCAACTTTTCTGAAATTACTGATGCGCTCGAGAAGTTTTATGATGGCTTCTTTAGGGTTTTCTGTGTATGGTATCATGTCATCTGCAAATAGTGACAGTTTTACTTCTTTCTTTCTAATTTGGATTTCTTTTTTTTATTTTTCTTCTCTGATTGCTGTGTCTAGGACTTCTAAGACAAGGGCAAATAAAAGTGGTGAGAGTGGGCATCCTTGTAGTGTTCATGATCTTAGAAGAAATGCTTTCAAATTTTCGCCACTGAGCATGAAGTGGTGGTTTTGGCATGCTCAGATATGTTTCTTCTATGCCCACTTTCTGGAGAGCCTTTATCATAAATGGAAATGACCATAGTATCTAAGACAATCTACAAGCTCAATGCAATCTCTATCAAAATGCCAATGACATTTTTCACAAATTGGAACAAAATTTTTTAAACTTATATGGAAACACAAAAAACTGGATAGTCAAAACAATCTTGAATGAAATGAATGGAGCTGGAAGAATCAGTTGCTCTGACTTCAGACTTTCAGTTCAGTTCAGTTTAGTCAGAATCATGTCCAAATGTTTGTGGCCCCATGGACTACAGCATGCCAGGGTTCCCTGTCCATCACTAACTCCCAGAACTTACTTAAACTCATGTCCATTGAGTCAGTCTGGAAGAATCAGTTGCTCTGACTTCAGACTTTCAGTTCAGTTCAGTTTAGTCAGAATCATGTCCAAATGTTTGTGGCCCCATGGACTACAGCATGCCAGGGTTCCCTGTCCATCACTAACTCCCAGAACTTACTTAAACTCATGTCCATTGAGTCAGTGATGCCATCCTATCATTTCATCCTCTGTGGTCCTCTTCTCCTCCTGCTTTCAATCTTTCCCAGCATCATTTTTTCATTTTCATTTTCTTTGAAAAGAACCGACTCTTTTCAAATGAGTCGGTTCTTCACATCAAGTAAAGCTTTAGTAATCAAAATTATGGTACTGACACAAAAACATATAGATCAGTGTAACAGGATAAAAAGCCTAGAAATAAACCCACATGCTTATGGTCAATTAATCTATGACGTAAGAGGCAAGATTATACAACAGAGAACAGACAATTTCTTCAACAAGTGTTGGTGGAAAAACAGGCTGTTAAAAATTGGCTAAAATGAAATAGCTTGGATCCAGGAAAAAAAGGCTGTGTTTAAATTGAGGTGTAATGGGCTTTTAGCTTATACTTTAAAATATGTTTCTGTACTTACATTTCCCCTGCTAAGTTGGTTTAGTCATATCTGACTCTGTGTGATCCTGTGGACAGTAGCCTGCTAGGCTCTTCTATCCATAGTGACTGCAGGCAAGAATACTGGAGCGGGTTGCCATGCCCTTCTCCAGGGGATCTTCTGGACCCAGGGATCCAACCCAGATCTCCTGCCTTGCAGGCATATTCTTTACCCTCTGAGCCACTAAGAATGCCCTTAAGTGGCCCAATATTCTATAAATGCTTGGGTGTTCTATTTAGGATACATGATTAAATTTTCTTACAGTTGGAAACCTGAATGCCCTATGGCCATTTAGAGCAGTCTAGGTTAACAGTTCAGGTCTCTAACCTTTGCCTTTCTGTTGTAGCTTGTGAGATTATCTTTCCTCCCTTGTATTCCACCTCATGAGAAGTGTTGACTCATTGGAAAAGACTCTGATGCTGGGAGGGATTGGGGGCAGGAGGAAGAGAGGACAACAGAGGATGAAATGGCTGGATGGCATCACCTACTCGATGGACGTGAGTTTGAGTGAACTCTGGGAGATGATGATGGACAGTGAGGTCTGGTGTGCTATGATTCATGGGGTCACAAAGAGTCGGACACGACTGAGCAACTGAACTGAATTGAACTGAACACCTGTGGTTGGTACAATAATTTGTTATATTTTTTCTCTCCTGTTCTCAGTATGTCTGTTCACTTTTAATACCCACATTCCAGGTAACAGGCAGAAGAGCAAATAGAAGGACAAAAAGAGCTTTCTAAGACTCACTCTGCTTGTGCTTGTGTTAATAATTAATTCACTGTCTACATATGTCTACAAAGAAAACTAAGAAACAGTACTTTTCAACTGGACACATTGCCACCTCCAATAATTTTGTGGATATTGGTGGTGGTGGTGGTGGTGGTGATGGCGGTTCTTTTAGAAGGAATGAGAAAATTATGATAGTTCGACGATAAGTATTTTCTGACTTTCACTTAAGACTAAGGGAAGATCCTGGCTTGTTGGTCACAAAGACTACCAGAATATGGCCTGTTTCTACCTTCTTCTTCTAGTTGGGAGAGGAAAATATCAGTCCTCAATGGCACTACTGTCTAGGAGCCCCTGTCCTTTCACCAGTGGTTCAGGCAGGAAGCAACAATCAGGCTTGTAATCGGTTAATCCATATCCTGTACATTAAAGATCTTCATTCAAATGTTTATTTAATTAGAGTAAAAGGAATCTATCCTCAGTTGAAACTTTGAACTAGATGAATTGCTCTATATTGATCTAATATATATAATTGATGAGTGTTTTTAATAAGAATTATAGAACAGTGAGAGAGAATTACAAAATTTCAAAGCAAATCATCATAAAGATGAAGCGCAGTTCGGTAGCCTTCAAGATCCTCTACCCCGGACAACAGTGCAGCAGTAAAGTATGTTTTTATGTGCCTATAACCGAAATCCAGTGCTCCCTATTTTCATCAGCTCTGCTCTTCCAGCAATGTGAGGGGTTCAGTGAATCTGACCCTGTTATTTAAATTTCCTTCTCTCTCATATTCTTCTATTTCAGCATTTTCTAAACTGTATTCATGTAAATCTAGTGTCCTACAATATGTTTAAAAAGCAACTGAGGGTCTACAGCCAAAATTTAGGGTATTACTTTCCATGGATATGCAAATTCATATTTGTATTTTAAACATTTTGAGAAACTTCTTAATAAAGAAATCCCTTCAACTTAATCTAACTCAGCATTTCCCATATTTGTGCTATGATGGAAATAATTTTTCTTATTGATGAACATTATGCAGAAAGTTCTATGGAAGATAATATACAGTTTATTATACTTTAAATTTTATGCTTATTCATATCTTCCATTTCCTTATGCTGTATATATATCATTGGATTCAATATACCTGTCTAAAGACAAAAATCCAGTAAGACAACTGTACAGTCTATTGGGGGATTATTTTTTGTCCAGGCACTTAGACCTAATCTGATCAATTATGGCTTGACTGATAAAGACCACACACAGCAAAATATAGTAACATACTTATATGACACTTCTTCCAGGAAGGAGCTTCCCAGGGGAACTGTTGGGGTGTCACTTTCATTCAGGGGATCATTCACTCCTTTTCAGTATACACACTCTGATAGTTTCAATAAATGTGAAGCCACAGTCTCTCATGATGCACTTCTATAAATAGCAAGTCAGATTTGGGAGAATAAATTGAGTGAACTGTCACAAACATTTCTCAATAAAATAAGGGGGAAAGTGTAACTGTAGCCTGCATAAGAATTACATGCAGATTTACTAAACTTTGGGGTCCTCCTGGCTGAAATGCATTTCCAAAGGGAAAAGAAAAACAATATTAAACTACATTTGATATATTTCTATGCTAAAAGCCACAACTTCGTGTATTCTAGAGAGGAATGATTTATAACTATTACATCCAACAAAATGTTCTTTTTGGCCCTGAAATCTGATAATTTGGTTTTACATGGTGACCATGCTTCCAGAAATAAAGCTCTTGGGGTGTCACTTTCATTCAGGGGATCATTCACTCCTTTTCAGTATACACACTCTGATAGTTTCAATAAATGTGAAGCCACAGTCTCTCATGATGCACTTCTATAAATAGCAAGTCAGATTTGGGAGAATAAATTGAGTGAACTGTCACAAACATTTCTCAATAAAATAAGGGGGAAAGTGTAACTGTAGCCTGCATAAGAATTACATGCAGATTTACTAAACTTTGGGGTCCTCCTGGCTGAAATGCATTTCCAAAGGGAAAAGAAAAACAATATTAAACTACATTTGATATATTTCTATGCTAAAAGCCACAACTTCGTGTATTCTAGAGAGGAATGATTTATAACTATTACATCCAACAAAATGTTCTTTTTGGCCCTGAAATCTGATAATTTGGTTTTACATGGTGACCATGCTTCCAGAAATAAAGCTCCTGTCCATCACCATTAGTATTATCAAGGATAGGATGAGAAGTACTGTAGAAAGCACAGCACATTTTCTCTGCTCTACTCATGTGTGATAATTGCAGACTTTGGGAAATATATTAGCTACAGAAAAAGAAGAATGAAGACCTTAAAGCTTTTTTTTTTTTTTTAAGGTAAAAATGAGCAAGGAACCTTGGTTGTCTATCATGGGAACACTTTTCTCCATGTACACTGTATGATACATTTCCTTTTGGCCTTGTAGATGTATTTTTGAAAATTTCAGCCTGAAAACATTTTCACTACCTTGCAAATGTTTTATCAGCCTGCCTCCCTCTCCATATCACAGCTTGATGCATATTGCAGGTAACAGATAGGGAGTGAGAACACAGGCCTCATCTTCAGTTTATAATTACTTTGTTGTGTTTCTGGATAAGTCATGGTTGTGTGATTCAACGTGGATGGCTTAAGGCAAATAAAACACTCTTCATCACTTCTAACAAATGTAGTATTCTCATGGGGAATATTGATAAAGGGAAAGAGTGTGATTGAATAGAGTATATGAAAAGCCTCTGTACTTTCCTCTAAATTAGCTGGGAATCTAAAACTGCAGTAAACCGTAAGCATATTTTAAAAAAGACATTGTTTTAGCCAGATGTCCTATTGTGGACAAAACAATATCTTTAGGCCCTTGCACGAGAATTATTAAGAAGCTAGAGGTGGTTATAGATTGAAGAAAAGGGGTATTTCTATTTCTACTACTGTTAAGGCCCTTGGTGGACTACCTGTTGGCGAGTTGCAGCTTCCAGGAAAAACCTCCTAAAATTTATATAAAAAATGGAATTCCAGCCATATTTCTTCCCAACATAAGAATCAGTTTTCAGTCCACAGTGCAATTTAGAATTTACTTCTTTCCAACTGAAGGATATCATAGTACCTACCTCCTTTCTGCTTAGCCAGGTACCAGTCACAAATTGAGCACACAAAAGCAGAAAATAAACCCCACAGAGCATGCAGACTTCAGTTAGAGAGATAGCAAATGTACTAAATAAACAAAATGAAATACCATTTTCTAAGTAGTCACATTGATGATCGTTATAAATAGATTGTTGTTCAATAGCTAAGTTGTATTCAACTCCACAACCTCAAGGGTCCTCTGTCCAGGGGATTTTCCATGCATGAATACTGGAGTGGGTTGCCATTTCCTTTTTCAGGGTATTTTCCCAGATCAGAGATTGAACCCATGTCTTCTGCATTGACAGGTAGATTCTTTACCACTGAGCCACCAGGGAAGCCTAATAGGTAGATAAGCATGATCAAAAGCCAAATACTAAATGAAAGGCAAATACTATTACAGTCAACATTCTGAGACCAAGTGGACAAAATATATTACAAAAAAAACAATACTCATATTTTCATAAATATCTTCCACACTATGTATAGTTTGATTTTAACATACACAAAATTTTTTACCAGCACTTAGTATTATTCCCTACCAACATTTAACTGAGGGTCCCATTTCTTTAAGGGGGAATACAGCATGGAGTTGAGCAAACTATGTGTTTTTGTAAAGGAAGTTTGATTACAAGAAAGCTGCATTCATTGCTTTATGTACTGTCTGTGGCTGCGTTCAACCTACAACAGGGTTGGGTACTTGTAATAGGAACACTTGGCTTTCAAAGGCTAAAATATTTACTGATACTTTTCAGAAAAGTTTCCCCTTGCCTGACAGAGGACAAAGAAGATGGTCTGAGTCAGATAGACTCACAGGGAGCTATGTTGCTGATTAAGTTTTATGCTTTGTGCTAAATTTTATGAGTCCTAACACATGTCTTCCATGTTAAGCAACCTAATTTCCTCTTACAGTAAGGTTCTCCATTCTCCAAATAATTGGGATCTTATCTTGGTATTGAACATTCAGAATTCTCCCCTAGCCCTGAAACTAGGCCAACCCTAGTATTTGTGGGGTCCAAGGCATGAGGATACATGAAGGTTCATATATGACACATTTAAATGCCATAAATCAGGCAAAAAAAATCACTAAATATTTTGATAAGCATACCTTCATAATGAACTGGAAATTCAAGCTTGTACTCATAATTTTCAGACTTTTAAGAATTTCTGCACCAAAACATGGCAGGATGTAGAGGGTCCCTTCTTAGCCTCTACTCTGCTTTTTCCCATACCTGTTCCTTCTCCTTTCACTTTTTCCTGCACTGTGATTGGATTGCATGCATGTAGACATCCTGGACTCATATCTGAGCTCAGTTCATACCTCTCACTGTGTCTCCCTTTGGCCAATTCCCCTGAAGCCCTGAAGGTGTATACATCTGTGACGTAGTCAGTCTTTGGGAAAACAGATTCAGCAAAGAGGCCTCATAAATCTTAGAAACAAGCTTGGCTGATTTTAGCTCATAATTCCCAAGTCCTTGATACCTAGTCCTTGCTCAAGAAGGGGAACATTGGCTCAGACTGTGTCTTTCTCTTGGCCCCACGCACTCCTCATACTGCAGGCAGATGCATAGTTAACAGGGAGTTCAAGCAGAGTCCTCTGAATATTCCACTCTTAAGACCAATGCATTAGCGTCCCTTATGATGGTGATTTGGTGCTCTAGCAAACACTTGGCAATATCTGGAAGCATTTTTGATGATTATGACTGGTCAGGGGTTTGCTACTGGTATCTAGTGGGTAGGGGTCTGGGAGAGTGCTAAACATTTCACACTGTTCAGGATAGGAACCCCCCCAAAATTAATTGGTCCAAAATGTGCTTCCCAGGTGGTGCAATGGTAAAGAACCCACCTGCCAATGCAGGAAATGCAAGAGACATGGGTTTGATCCCTGGGTGAGTAAGATCCAGAAATGACAACCCACTCCAGTATTCTTGCCTGGAAAACCCCATAGACAGGGGAGCCTGATGGGTTACATACAGTCCATGGGGACTCAAAGAGTTGGACATGACTGAGCTCATATATATGCTACACCCATTAATAGTGCTGAGACTGGGAAACCCTCGCCTATGATTTTACTAGAAATGTAAAAAGTAAGACTGACTCCAGACATACTAAATCAGAATCTGCGCTTCAATCAGGCTTTGCTGATGGCTCAGTGGGTAAAGAATCCACATGCAATGCAAGAGGCACAGGATACACGGGTTGGATCCCTGAGTCAGAAAGAACCCATGGAGGAGGCAAATGGCAACCCATTCCTGTATTCTTGTCTGGAGAACCCCATGGACAGGGGAGCTTGGCAGGCTACAGTCTATAGGGTCACAAAGAGTCAGACAAGACTTAACAGCTAAGCACGAATGCAAGTACTTACATTAAGGTAAGAAACATTGCTCTAAGTCTAGAAGCAGAAGCAGAGAGGTCTCCTTGCTCAAGGAAGGCTGGTGCCAGCCAGGAGAGATGGCTTGTTTGTGCTCATGTTGGATTTTATGACGTCGGTGTTTGTTGCAAACATCTCCCTTCATTCCAACACTAGTTTTTCACCTGTTAGTGTATTCCCTTCATAAAAAGTGAGAAAATCAAATGTATCCTTTATGTTCATTTTTTCTAATAAAGTGTGGCATACTGAGTTTAATCTATAGGAGGAATTCTGAAGGATATTTGAAAAGCAACATTAATTAAGCTCATCACTCCTAATTGATCATTGCAAGATTTATAATATTAAGATTATCCCAAACTGAATTCTTGAGTTGTGGGTTGCCTTGAGTCACATCCTGAATGAGTGGAACAGGGAAAAACATTTGAGATAGGACACATCACAGCTCTTTTAGAGAATTTCATTGTCAGAGCAGGACACAGGGAAGCTTCTGGTTCTAGACCTACATGCCTGGCCTCTCCTAACATTTACTGATGATACCAGCTGCATTTCTCAGACAAGAAAGTGCTGAGGTATATGAATGGAATAAAATTTTATTTTTCAACTTAATCTGAAAACCTTAATTTGTTGATAGGAAAACCTCTTTGTATTTAGTCGGATTTCTGTTTTACCCATGCAGAGACAACCCGAGGGACTATTCTAGTTTGAAGGACAAAAGGATGAGCTGTGTGTGTCTCATACTCAAGGAGAGTATCTCTGGAGGCAACAGGATAATGAGAGGGACACACACAATCTTTCAAGGGGCTTAAGGTTTTCTCGTCCTAATCACGCTGCAAAGAAGGCAGGTCTTGCATTTGACACAACCTCCTTATCCTCACACGCACCCCTGACACACTGAAATTCACCCAACCCCTAAGGAATACAATCATTTGGCAGTTTCTTACTCTTCCAAATTCTGATGTTATATTTACCCTAAGTAAAAGTTCTACAAAGATTTCTTGATATTCCACAATATTTCCAAGCTCCAGGCCAAATAAAGACAAAAAACAAATGGACAAAAACGAAACAACAAACACTGAAATATTTCTACAGCTATGTGAGTTCCAGGAGTACCAAACCTCCCTTCTTTTTAAAGCTCTATAAAACACAGTCTTCTGCATCTCTACTGTAGGACTATGCAGTTGAGCAAGGAAAATTTTAAAAAAATCATAAATTTATGCTGAATAAATGAATTAATGAAAGCTTGGAGGATAATATGAAAGATTGCTGAGGTTTCTGTGGCTTCTGAAATTATCCAGTGTAGGAAACTACTTATTTCACCTATTCAGAGAGGCTGTTTCTTCTGGCAATCTCAATAGTTCTTTTCTCAATATAACTTAATCAGCTGTTTATAAAGACATTATTCAAAGGCACTGCCTACTCTATCAATGTTTATAACAATATTTATGACTTGCTTATTTTTCAGCCACTCCTTGAGCTGTTTGTCTCAACTCTGTCTCTCCACAAATCTTGACTTACATGTGGTTGCCTTGAGTCACATCCTGAATGAGTGGAACAGGGAAAAACATTTGAGATAGGACACATCACAGCTCTTTTAGAGAATTTCATTGTCAGAGCAGGACACAGGGAAGCTTCTGGTTCTAGACCTACATGCCTGGCCTCTCCTAACATTTACTGATGATACCAGCTGCATTTCTCAGACAAGAAAGTGCTGAGGTATATGAATGGAATAACATTTCATTTTTCAACTTAATCTGAAAAACTTAATTTGTTGATAGGAAAACCTCTTTGTATTTAGTCGGATTTCTGTTTTACCCATGCAGAGACAACCCGAGGGACTATTCTAGTTTGAAGGACAAAAGGATGAGCTGTGTGTGTCTCATACTCAAGGAGAGTATCTCTGGAGGCAACAGGATAATGAGAGGGACACACACAATCTTTCAAGGGGCTTAAGGTTTTCTCGTCCTAATCACGCTGCAAAGAAGGCAGGTCTTGCATTTGACACAACCTCCTTATCCTCACACGCACCCCTGACACACTGAAATTCACCCAACCCCTAAGGAATACAATCATTTGGCAGTTTCTTACTCTTCCAAATTCTGATGTTATATTTACCCTAAGTAAAAGTTCTACAAAGATTTCTTGATACTCCACAATATTTCCAAGCTCCAGGCCAAATAAAGACAAAAAACAAATGGACAAAAACGAAACAACAAACACTGAAATATTTCTACAGCTATGTGAGTTCCAGGAGTACCAAACCTCCCTTCTTTTTAAAGCTCTATAAAACACTGTCTTCTGCATCTCTACTGTAGGACTATGCAGTTGAGCAAGGAAAATTTTAAAAAAATCATAAATTTATGCTGAATAAATGAATTAATGAAAGCTTGGAGGATAATATGAAAGATTGCTGAGGTTTCTGTGGCTTCTGAAATTATCCAGTGTAGGAAACTACTTATTTCACCTATTCAGAGAGGCTGTTTCTTCTGGCAATCTCAATAGTTCTTTTCTCAATATAACTTAATCAGCTGTTTATAAAGACATTATTCAAAGGCACTGCCTACTCTATCAATGTTTATAACAATATTTATGACTTGCTTATTTTTCAGCCACTCCTTGAGCTGTTTGTCTCAACTCTGTCTCTCCACAAATCTTGACTTACATGGAGAATGATTCTGTGATTCGTTCACAGGTGCCATGATGACAGACAGATCAGCATTTGGCTGCCCCATCAAATGGCTCTTGATAATATGGCAACCTTGGACCTTTCCCCAGGCCTGGTCACTGAGCAATTTTCTCATTCCCAAGGAATTTACTTTTTCCTAGATTTTTCTAGCCTGTCTGGCAGGAATTCCTGGTTACCATTGACTATAGCTAACACATTATTTGTTCGGGAAGATCCCCTGGAAAAGGAAATGGCAACCCATTCCAGTATTCTTGCTTGGGAAATCCCATGGACAGGGGACTCTGGCAGGCTACCGTCCATGGGGTCGCAGAGTCAGACACAAATTCATGACTAAACAACAACAATTGAAAGTTCTGTAGGCTGAATTCCAGGACCAGGTCTATCTGCTTCTTATATTTAACTAAATAGGTCATAGGCCCAAAATAAAATTCACTGCCATATATTATATATATATATATACACACAAATCCATATCTTCAAATACACGCTGCCACCTGCTGCCCTCCCATCCCCATACTTCAAGTTTCTAGACAAGAATTTACTTTATGAAACACAGTAATTTTATATGTCTAAAAGTACCTTTTTATAAAGGTCTCAAGGTAAGATGCACTTTATTTCTATTTTTTTTTCAATTAAATTATTAACATATTTTGACACAAGTTTGGGTGTTAGACATATGGTCATTGAGGGAACTTGAAAACAAGAAGTTGAGATGAAGACAAAACCTATATTTTAATAGTAATTTCAATGTGATTTAAATGGTCTATAAAATGTCTTCTGCTTTTTTCCTAACAGGGGCTGGCACAAAGCAATGCCTTTGAATTGTGTTCATATAGAGAATCCTCATTTTCCGAGATGACCCTTTGACCACTTGTGCATACTGTTATTTTTTATGCTGAGCTTATTGTTACAGTCTGTGTCAGTTTCCTCTCCTTAACTGTTTAAAGTGGAAGACAGGGTATGGCATTCATGTGATGGTAGAACATTGGGATCAGTTACAGTGAGAATGTCTCTAAGCATATTTCAGGTTTAAAATTTTAAAATGTGGCTACTAGAGAAGCTGTAGATACAGAATTAAAGAGAAACCTCAAACTGTCTAAAGAAATAAAATCCTTAAAAAATACACACATATATGTATCTCCCATCTTGGAGCAATGTCTCTTTGAACAAATCAAGGGAACAACAAATTATCAAAGGAGAAAGCTGTTTTATCAGCGGGAGAGGAGCCTGGAATTTATTTTTACGAAATTCTTTTACCCGTATATTTCTGAGTTGGGATCAGCATGCATATTAGATTCATGCAGCAGAAAATAAGAGAAGCTGAGGGTTGTGAAGACACACATATGAGCAAAGTGCTTGATAAGCAGAGTTGTTGTTCAGTCACGAAGTCATGTCCTCATCTTTGTGACCCCATAGACTGCAGTGCACCAGGCTCCCCCTTCCTTCACTATCTTCTGGAGTCTGCTCAATCTCATGTCCATTGAGTTGGTGATGCCCTTCAATCATCTCATCCTCTGTTGCCCCCTGCTCCTCATGTCCTCAGTCTTTTCTAGCATCAGGGCCTTTTCCAATGAGTTGGCTCTTCACACCAGGTGGCCAAACTATTGGAGCTTCAACTTTAGTATCAGTCCAGTGAATATTCAGGGTTGATTTCCTTTAGGATTGACTGGTTTGAACAATTTCAAACTTGTATTTTGGAGAAGAAACCTGAGATATGATCATACAACAATGAGAAAGAACTGAAATAAAAATCCCAGAACCCTGGGAGACAAGTATATGTGGTCAAAAATTACTTTAAAAGACAATAATTTGGTGGAGCTAGTATTATGATTTCAAACTATGCACATTAGGTTTGATCAAAAGAAAAAATAGAAGAGACAGGGTGGAAACTGTCCTGGAAAAAAAATAGTTACCTGAAAAGCAAAAGAGGAAAATATCAATAAAGAGTAATTAAAATGTCTTATGACAAATATAGACTTAAGTAAGAAATGTTTTCATATTTAAGTGACAAAAAGTACTAAAATTTCCAAAAGGAGAAAAGAAAGTTTACTAAACACACACAAATCATCAGGTTTATTTTTTTTTTAATCCATAACAAAAGTAAAGAAAGAATTTGAGTGAAGCTACCATTTATCAAGCTTTTTATATTCAATCAAGTCATTACTCATGTTGGAAATTAATAAAAAATGATTTTTAATATGCAAAGTCTCAAAAAATATTTCACATGGGTATGATTCATGAATATTTCAGCCAAGTATGTTAAGAATATTCAGAATATTGAAAAATAAATTTAAAAAGAGACCTCAAGAAAGCAAAATAAAATGGACAAACAAACATTATCAAAGATGGTGGTGAAGGTTTTTTGTCTTAAATTATGCTTACAGAATTCACCACCACAGAATTCACAGTAAAAACCTCTAAAAATGTCAACTACACAGTCAACATCAAAAACAACATGGTAGCTGGGGTCTTGGAATCTGAGATGAAATGAAGAGAGGAGAGGACTGGATGTGTAGGGATGAGCAGACGCCTGGTACACAGCAATTGCAAAAACAAACAAACAAACAAAAAAACCAAAAAACCTGTTAACCTTGTGGCTGTTATTTCAGTCTTTGTTGCTGTTATATTATTAATAAAAACAATAAAAACAAGATACTATGGCCAATGCTATCAGTGCCCACACTCACCAGCCTGGTTCTAGCTGCTAGTGTCTGTGTATCTGTACTTTCAGCCTTTGCTTTCCATGCTGCTATAGCATGCTTTCCCATCCTTGTTGACAATCAGAAGTTCCAACTGATTTAAGGCACCAGGCTACCATTGGTAGCTTCAACCAGTAGTTAGCAGGAGTGTGTGAATAGATACTTCAATTGACTCCCACCTTAGCTGGGGCATCTTTGAGGAATGCCTTTGACACTGGCTCCCCGTTTTCCCAATGGGCTTAAATTCCAGTTACATACAGAGGTGACTGACTTCATAAAGCAACTTTTGTTGTCTCCCTTCTCTTCTTATCCCAAATCTCTAATTCACTAGTGATGCTTTCTGTGGGGATGACCTTCCAAATAAACTACCTGGTCTAAAAACTTGGCCTCAGGTCTCCTCCTGGAAATACACAGATGAAGATATCATACATCATTTAGTGAACTGTCAAACAATACCCTACTAAACAAATCTGGCAAGGATAAAATAAAATGAACAGTCTTATACATTTACAGTGGCAGTGTAAATTGATATAAACTATCTAGAATTCAACTTGGCAATATACATTAAAGGCCATAAAATGCTTATACAACTTGATCCAATTAGTACTACTGTGAGAAACCCAGCATAAGGAAATTATAATACAACACACAGAAAAAAAGAAAAGAAAAAGTGTCCGTGACATTCCTAAACTATAGCTAGTTATAGTATTAAAATAATTGGGAAAATGTTTCCAAAATCAACAAATCTTTGGTAAATATTATAACAACTATTGACCATTTTGCATTATTTAAAAATTAAACATGAATTTGATGTTAAACTCAGAAAGTTAAATATGGTAAAGTATTAATTGAAAACTGAGATATATACTCTACTATAAAGTTTATTTGTGTTACCCAGAAACCCTACTACAATTCCTAGGAAAAAGAAAAAGAAAACACATTCTTACCCTAAGACAACAACTTTATACCAGCCTTTTTTTTCTTTTAAATGTGTCCTCATATTTATATTTCAATAAGTAAAGGGAAATTATTTGAATCATATGAAACAAAAAAATTTACTTAAAACTGAATCCATATACCACTTTCGGTTATAATGGCAAAATTGCCTTTATTGTAGCTAAAACCAAACCTTCCAATTGTGTACTGAATTCTCTCTGCTTTAGCCTACCGTATTTGTTTTGCTGTTTTAGCTGCTTTTTGCCTGTATTATCTGCTTTTTTGGGGGGAGGGTAATTGATTTCACCTCTACTGAATAATTTCTATCATCTGACAACCATCCTTGTTAAAATAAGTGGCAAAAAACCTCTTCTCTTTTGTAGTCATGTTTCCCATAAACAACCCAAAGAGATGCGTATATTCAGTCTCCTTTTCTGGACTATGGAACTAGATTTCCTTCCCCATTTGCCATTGAAATTGATCTCATCAATCTCACCATCAATTAGTTCTTGAAATAAAAGAAGTCAAATATATGTCCTTATCATATTGGAACTCATAATGGCCCTTGACGCCACTGACTTCATTTTAAACCAAAATTATTTATTCAGCCCTCTAAATTCCATGTTTCTCAGAACACTGCTTGCATCCAACTTTTTTCCACTAGCTCTACCATATCCTAGAAGACATTCAGATTCATTGTTTAAAATACAGTCTAAGATACTGATTTCCCAAGATTTATTTCTGAGGTCTAGACTCACATATCTAGCTGCTAAGCTGATGCCTCTACATGAAGAGCTAATGGATGCCACAAACACAACATGGCTGGAATAGAATTTTTCACTCCTTAAAATTAGTCTCTCTCAGTCTGCCACAACTCTAAAGGTGTCATCTGTCATGCATTCACAGAGATCAAGAACCCAGGAGTTATCCTCCAGTTTTCCCTTATTCTTCATTTTCAAATGGAGTGCCTACCTTCCAAAAGTATTCTGAATTCAACTATCTCTCAAAACATTCACCACTGTTATCCTGGTTGTATTTCCTGCCAGAAAAAGAAAAAATACACACACACACACACACACACACACACACACACACATATATTAAGTCTTTAACTGGCCTCTTGCCACAGTTATTTACCCTTCATCAGTCAGTCAGTCAGTTCAGTTGCTCAGCCATGGCCGAATCTTTGTGACCCCATGGACTGCAGCATATTAGGCCTCTCTATCCATCACAAACTCCCTGGGCTTTCACACACCCATGTCCATTGAGTTGGTGATATCATGCAACCATCTCATTCCTCTGTCATCCCCTTCGTCTGCCTTCAATCCTTCCCAGCATAAGGGTATTTTCAGATGAGTCAGCTCTTTGTATCAGGTGGCCAAAGTATTGGAGCTTCAGCTTCAGCATCAGTCCTTCCAGTGAATATTCAGGTTGATTTCCTTCAGGATTGACTGATTTGATCTCCTTGCAGTCCAAAGGACTCTCAAGAGTCTTCTCCAACACCACAGTTCAAAAGCATTACTTCTTCAGTGCTCAGCTCTTTTCCTCTCCCATCCATACATGACTACTGGAAAAAACACAGCTTTGACTATATGGGCCTCTTTTGGCAAAGTAATGCCTCTGCTTTTTAATACACTGTCTAGGTTGTTCATAGCTTTTCTTCCAAGGAGCAAGCATCTTTAAATTTCACAGCTGCTCTCACCATCTGCAATGATTTTGTAGCCCAGTAAATAAAGTCTGTCACTCTTTCCATTGTTTCACCATCTATTTGCCAAGACGTGATGGGACCAGATGCCATGATCTTTGTTTTTTTGACTGAGTTTTAATCCAGCTTTTTCATTCTCCTCTTTCACCTTCATCAAGAGGCTCTTCAGTTCCTCTTCAATTCCTGCCATGAGATATCTCCTTGCAGTCCAAAGGACTCTCAAGAGTCTTCTCCAACACCACAGTTCAAAAGCATTACTTCTTCAGTGCTCAGCTCTTTTCCTCTCCCATCCATACATGACTACTGGAAAAAACACAGCTTTGACTATATGGGCCTCTTTTGGCAAAGTAATGCCTCTGCTTTTTAATACACTGTCTAGGTTGTTCATAGCTTTTCTTCCAAGGAGCAAGCATCTTTAAATTTCACAGCTGCTCTCACCATCTGCAATGATTTTGTAGCCCAGTAAATAAAGTCTGTCACTCTTTCCATTGTTTCACCATCTATTTGCCAAGACGTGATGGGACCAGATGCCATGATCTTTGTTTTTTTGACTGAGTTTTAATCCAGCTTTTTCATTCTCCTCTTTCACCTTCATCAAGAGGCTCTTCAGTTCCTCTTCAATTCCTGCCATGAGACTGGTGTCATTTGCATATCTGTTACTGATATTTCTCTCAGTAGTCTAGATTCCAGCTTGTGCTTCATCCAGCCAAGCATTTCAGATGATGTACACTCAATATAAGTTAAATAAGCCTTGACCTAACAGAAGCAGAAGATATTAAGAAGAGGTGGCAAGAATACACAGATGAACTATACAAAAAATGTCTTCATAGACCAATTAACCTCAATGGTGTGATCACTCACCTAGAGCCAGGCATCCTGGAATGTGAAGTCAAGTGGGCCTTAGGAAGCATNTATAAGTTAAATAAGCCTTGACCTAACAGAAGCAGAAGATATTAAGAAGAGGTGGCAAGAATACACAGATGAACTATACAAAAAATGTCTTCATAGACCAATTAACCTCAATGGTGTGATCACTCACCTAGAGCCAGGCATCCTGGAATGTGAAGTCAAGTGGGCCTTAGGAAGCATCACTGTGAATAAAGCTAGTGGAAGTGATGGAATTCCAGTCAAACTCTTTCAAATCCTAAAAGCTGATGCTATTAAAGTACTGCACTCAATATACCAGCAAATTTGGAAAACTCAGCAGTGGCCATAGGACTGGAAAAGGTCAGTGTTCATTTCAATCCCAAAGAAAGGCAATATCAAAGAATGTTGAAACTGCTGCACAACTGCACTCATCTCAACACTAGCAAAGTAATGCTAAAAATTCTCCAAGCTAGGCTTCAACAGTATGTGAACCGTGAACTTCCAGACTTTCAAGCTGGATTGGAAAGCCATAGAAACCAGAGATCAAATTGCCAACATTAGCTGAATCATTGAAAAAGCTAGAGATTTCCAGAAAAGCATCTACTTCTGCTTTATAGACTACACCAAAGACTTTGAGTGTGTGGATCACAGGAAACTGTGGGAAATTCTTAAAGAGATGGGAATACCAGACCACCTACCTACCTCCTGATAAGTCTGTATGCAGGTCAAGAAGCTACAGTTAGAGCTGGACATGGAACAACAGACTGGTTCCAAATTGGGTAAGGAGTATATCAAAGCTGTATATTATCACCCTGTTTATTTAACATATGCAGAGTACATCATGCAAAATGCAGGGCTGGATGAAGCACAAGCTGGAATCCAGATTGCCGGGAGAAATATCAATAACCTCAGATATGCAGATTTTTACTGAATGAGCCATCAGAGAAGCTAAAGGATGGAAAATTATAAAGGCTTAAATCCTTCAAAGGGAATTATTCTGAATGTGAGGAGAATACTATAAATCTCAAGGAAAGCCTATAGAGATATGTATAAAATACAAGAGTCTGGTGGGGAACAGTGAGAGAGTGCCTGCTGTGTGATCCCTTTGTCCTGTGTAGATGCCATTGATCAGCATTGGCAGGCCATCAATTTGCCCTGTTTTCTGAGAGTTGATGATATTGTTCAGATTCACCCAACCTATGGAATAGTGAAAGCCACCTGGCTCTTTCAGTGCCATAAACTCTTATCTCTGGCTTCTCAGGCAACAGTTCTAACCAACTGAGGTTAATCTCAAGGACAACATGCTCCATCAATCACGAGTTTAATTTACAAGCAAACAGGAAACAATGGAAGAGAGTTATAGGAAGATGGATTCATCAAACATATCTGTTTCCCCTGGAATACTGTTTTATTTTGCTTTGCCTTCTCATTCTAGATGAGATCTTTTTTTTTTTTTTAAATTTTACTTTACAGTACTCTATTGGTTTTGGCATACATTGACATGAATCTGCCATGGGTGTACACGAACTCCCAAACATGAACCTCCCTCCTACCTCCCACCCCACATCATCCCTCCAGATCATCCCCATACACCAGCCCCAAGCATCCTTCATCCTGCATCAAACATAGACTGGCGATTCGTTTCTTACGTGATAGTATATATATTTCAATGCTACTCTCCCAAATCATCCCACCTTCTCTCTCTCTCTCTCCCTCAGAGTTTGTGTATAGTTTCCAGACCTATGTTTTAGGTTCAGTCAATGTTTTGTGATTAAATTCTGTGACTAAAAATATGTCTATATAATATAAATCCTGATCAATGTTTTCTTCATAGTTATAGTCCATCTTGGTGGGGTAAGGAAAATTATGGGACTTTGTTTTCAGTTCCATGTTGTAGAGAGGCTTTTGGGGGTTAATGGTAGCACTACATGTTAAAGATGACTTTCAGTAATGAAGTATTAATACTAAATTCTTCTTAAGACCAAAATTTTCTAGTACTTCCTATTCAACATTTAAGATGTATTCGTGATTATGTCTTTCTCTTTAATCTGTTCTTAAAATAATTTTCCTTTAATGAATACCTATCAAAAATTATCTCTGATTATTGTTGGGATCACAGCAATCTGTGAGCTATGTAAGACTGTTATAACCCTCAATAAACAAATGTGGAAAATAAAGTCTAGAGATTTTGGGTGGCTATTTCATGATTTAATAGCAGAGCTGTGACANTTGGGTAAGGAGTATATCAAAGCTGTATATTATCACCCTGTTTATTTAACATATGCAGAGTACATCATACAAAATGCAGGGCTGGATGAAGCACAAGCTGGAATCCAGATTGCCGGGAGAAATATCAATAACCTCAGATATGCAGATGACACCACTCTTCTGACAAAAAGAAAAGAAGAACTAAAGAGTCTCTTGATGAAAGTGAAAGAGCAGAGTGATAAAGCTGGATTAGAACTCAATATTCAGAAAACAAAGATCATGGCATCTGGTCCTATCACTTCATGGAAAATAGATGGGGAAACAAAGGAAACAGTGATAAACTTTATTTTCTTGGGGTCCAAAATCACTGCAGATGATGAATCAGCCATGAAATTAAAAGACACTTGTTCCTTGGAAGAAAAGCTATGACCAACCTAGACAGCATATTAAAAAGCAGAGACATTACTTTTCCAAAAAAGGTCCATCTAGTCAAAATTATGTTTTTTTTTTCCCCCAATAGTCATGTATGGATGTGAGAGTTGAACTGTAAAGAAAACTGAGTGCCAAAGAATTGATGCTTTTGAATTGTGTTGTTGGAGAATATTCTTCTCCAACAAGAAGAGACTGCAAGGAGATCCAACCAGTCAATCCTAAAGGAATTAGCCCTGAGTATGCATTGGAAGAACTGATGTTGAAGCTGAAGCTCCAATACTTTGGCCATCTAATGTGAAGAACTGACTCATTTGAAAATATCTTGATGGTGGGAAAGATTGAAGGTGGGAAGAGAAGGGGATAACAGAGGATGAGATGGTTGGATGGTATCACTGACTTGGTGGACATGAGTTTGAGTAAACTCTGGGAGTTGGCAATAGACAAGGAAGCCTGTCATGCTGCAGTCCATGAGGTCACAAAGAGTCAGACATGACTGAGTGACTGAACTGAATTGAAGCCTTGACGTACTCTTTTCCCAATTTGGATCCAGTATGTTGTTCATGTCCAGTTCTAAATGTTGCTTCTTAACCTGCATACAGATTACTCAGGAGGCAGGTAAGGTGTTCTGGTATCCCATATCTTTAAGAATTTTCCAGAGTTTGCTATGATCCACACAGTCAATGGATTTGATGTAGTCAATGAAGCAGAAATAGATATTTTTCTGGAATTCACTTGCTTTTTCGATGACCCAACAGGGGTTGGCACTTTGATTTCTGGTTCCTCTGCCTCATCTAAATTCAGCTTGTACGTCTGGAAGTTCTTGGTTCACATACTGCTGAAGCCTGGCTTGGAGAATTCTGACCATGACTTCCTAGGATGTGAGATGAGTGTAATTGTATTGTAGTTTGAGCATTCTTTGACATTGCCTTTCTTTAGGATTGGAATGAAAACTGATCTTTTCTAGTCCTGTGGCCACTGATGAGTTTTCCAAATTTGCTGGCATATTGAGTGCAGCATTTTAACAGCATCATTCTTTAGGACTTGAAATAGCTAAGCTGAAATTCCATCGCCTGCAGTAACTTTGTTCATAGTGATGCTTCCTAAAGCCCACTTGACTTTGCACACCAGGATGTCTGGCTCTAGGTGAGTGATCACATCATCATGGTTTTCTGGGTCATTAAGTTGTTTTTTTGGGGGGGTATAATTCTTCTGTGTATTCTTGCCACCTCTGCCTAATATCTTCTGCTTCTGTTAGATTCTTACCATTTCTGTCCTTTATTGTGCACATCTTTACATGAAATATTCCCTTGATATATCTAATTTTCTTGAAGAGATCTTTAGTCTTTAACATTCTATTGTTTTCCTCCATTTCTTTGCATTGATCACTGAGGAAGGCTCTCTTATCGCTCCTTGCTATTCTTTGGAACTCTTCATTCAGATGCTTATATCTTTCCTTTTTTCCTTTGCAGTTTTATGGAAAAGTGTTTCCATATATTATCTGTGCCCCTTATATGCACCCCAGCCCCAGTCTCCCCCAGTATCAACATCCTGAACCAAAATGGTATAACTGTTAATGTTGATGAATCTACATTGACAAATCATTATCACTCAAATTTCATAATTTACACTAGGGTTCACTCAGTCTCTGATGTACATTCTACGGCTTTTGACAAATGTGTAAAGATGTGCACTCATTACACACAGTATTTTGGATGCCCTAAAAATCCTCTTGTGATCCATCTATTCATATCTACCTGCAGCCTAATCCATGAGGCATTGATCTTTTTAGTGTCTTCATAGTTTTGTCTTTTCCAGAATGGCTTGTAGTTGAACTCGTACAGTTTATAGTCATTTTCAATTGACTTCTCTCACTTAGTAATAATATCCACTGAAGTATACAAGGAAAGCCACTAGAAGACTGAGAATTGGAGTGATGTATCTCATGCCAATGAGTGACAAAAATTACTGGAAAGCACGAGAAAATGATAGATGAGCAAGGAACTGGTCCTCCTTCAGAGCCTCCAGAATGAACCAGCTTTGTGGGGACACTGATTTCAGACTTTTGGGCAACAGAATTTTCAGAGAATGCATTTCTGCATTTTAATTACCCATTTGGTTGTAATTTGTTACCAGTGTTCTAAGAAACTAATAAACTCAATTAAATTGATTTGTAAAATATGGAAGTTTATTAGCTTCCACAAATAGTAGCTCAGAGAAATGACTCTCTTTGGAGTTGAGTTGCTCTAATTTTATTTCTCTGCATTTTTTCTGGTTTGCCTTCTTCAGTTAGAGCTTCATCTTTACTCTAATTTTAAAATGGTTGCAGCAGTTACCAAACTCATATATAATTGATAATCTTCAGTGAAGGTGAGGAAGAGATAAGAAATTTGCTCCAGACTGCTCTCTCAGAATTCAGAGATAACCTTATTAAAAGACCTAGAATACTTTCCTCAAAATGTTTTTGCTCAAGTTAGATTAATTTAAAAAAATTTAGTAAGTAAAAATAAGGTTATCTTTAGACCATTCGGGCCTTCTCATTAAGATAGAGCTGAATTCCGCTGAAGAGATCGTTAGATGCTAGTTAAGCAAATAATTATAATTACAAAGTAATTTGGGCAATAATATTTCTACCTCATAGACAAACTTGCTAGGCAGTCTTACTGTTTCTATCAAGTGACTCTGATTTTCTCTGTAGACTTTTAAAGCTATATCCTTCCCTGAATGTTTGAAGTTTTGTTTTGCTTTAAATTTTGCTTCTATGATGGTATTTCTAGTTAAATTTGGTTGTACTGCCACCATTCAGAAGAAAAGACAGGAAATGGTATTGGCTTTCTGCATTTGAGGGAAGGTTTACTGTTTATCATGAAGTAGTCATAATACATCTAAATACATCTAAATGCCTTTCTATCTCTTATCCTCTCACTATCCCTCATTTTTCCTTGAAAGATGAGTTGTCAGAATGACATGGTTTGGCCTACATTTAATAAATTAACTTATTTTTCTACTGCTGTTGAATATATCGTATTTCTGGTAGGTTAAACCTTATCAACTTAGTGAAAGGGTAGCTAAGAAAAAAACTATTTGATAATTTAAAAGTTCTATGAACAAAGCACTAGACATATATATTCTTCTATGGATTTAATCCAATAGAGTTAAGGAAACAGTGACTAGTTAACTTTTCCAGTGTTGCACAGCTGGGAGAGGCCAAGTTGATAATGGACCTTGTTTTGACTCCTAAGATCTTGCTTTCTCTAAAAGGAACAATAACAGAAATTATTATTGCAAAGAAGTAATCACTAATAAAATGAATTATTTTTGTATCACTCTTTATTGGTAGATCAAGAATGGTACTTAATACCTAATCGTCTGTGTGTAAAACAGGCTGTTCTCTGGAGCCAAAACTCAAGGTGAGCATTTGTATTCAAGTAATTTATTAGGAAAAACCCCAGAGATGAATAGGTAAGGGGAGAAGCATGATAAAGAAGGCATGGAACCAACTAAGGCTATGGTTTGCACAAAGCACCATGGAAGATCCTTTCAGCAGATTTCACTGGAAAATTCCCAAGTTGAAGATTTGTCTTCAGAATTGCTCTGCCTTGAGGCCAGAGACCTGCCTCTCACACTCAACCTGTCAGTCTTTGTATCACTGGCTAAGAACTGCACCCAAAGTTCTTAAACTCTATGCCTGCTTGGCAAAATGGCCTCAATAGCCTGAGGGGAAACCACAGGAGAATCACAGGTGAAGATCATTTACAAAAGCTCAAGGAAGAGTTGATAAAAAGGTGAGAGGGATCCAGGGGAATCTGGATAGACTATCTCCATCATCCATTATATCAGTCTTCTACAGAAAGCTTATAAAGAAAGCTGAGCACCAAAGAACTGATTGCAAGGAGACCCAACTAGTCCATCCTAAAAATACATCTCCTGAATATTCATTGGAAGGACTGATGTTGAAGCCGAAACTCCAATACTTTGGCCACCCGCTGCAAAGAGCTGACACATTTGAGAAGACCCTGATGCTGGGAAGGATTTAAGGCAAGAGGAGAAGGCGACGACAGAGGAAGAGATGGTTGGATGGCATCACTGACTTAATGGACATGAGTTTGAGTAAACTCCGGGAGTTGGGCATGGACAGGGAAGCCTGGTGTGCTGCAGTCCATGGGGTCACAAAGAGTCAGACACTTCTGAGTGATTGAACTGAACTGAACTGATATAGAAGGAAGGATGTATGGATAGAATAACCAGACCTACAACTGTCCAAAAAGCTTGGTTTAAAAGCTTGTTGTGTTGATTTCTAGATTACTGAATACCTCAAAGTTATTATCCATTCTGGGCTGATAATCTGTTAATAAAAGCAGACTAAATATTCCTTTCTTTAACAAATGGGTGTGTGTGCTGTGTGCTCGTGTCTGACCCTATGTGACCCCATGACTGTAGCCCACCAGCTTCCTCTGTCCATGGAATTATCCAGGCAAGAATACTGGAGTGGGTTGCCAATTCCTCCTTCAGAGGATCTTCCTCACCCAGGGATAAAACCTGCATCTCCTATATCCTTGCTTTGGAAAGCAGATTCTTTACCACTAGTGCTACCTGGGAAGCCCTTTTGGGTGAGAAATATCTCGAGTGTCACTAAAACTGACTTGATCTAAACTTTTTTTTTTCACCTTCAGTGCCTCAAAGAACTGTAGTTGAGTGGCAACTTACAAGATAAATAAATTTCGGACTTACCATAGAACTAGTTGAGATGCTGGAAATGGATAACGGGAGCTCACGTAGCCCTTTAAATTCATGGTTTGGCTTTCAAGTCATTCTGGAAGTACGTCCCACGGTGTGCTGTTGTAAACATCAGCTGGTATACAAGGACTGATGCCACACATTTACTTGCAGATTTTTAAGCAAAGGTTTAGCTTCAAATTGAAAAAGAAAACCACATAAAGTTCCTTAATAAATACAGCATGAGCTTGATTGAAACATATTGCTAATATTATTGAGTGCCCCAGAGAGTAACTGAAATATCATATTGTTGGTATTCATACTTCCATTTTTGTTGCATGGGGCATATAAAACACTTATAAGCACATTACTGTATGCAAAACATAATGCTCTTTCTGGAACTCTGGTTTTTATGGACTTCTATGGCTGAACAATTGATATTTACCTACTGAGATTGGCTTGGAAGACCCTAAAGCAGCAAAGAAGAAGATAAACTATGACTATTTGCCTATCATATGAGAACTGCAAAATAGCTAAAGGCCTCTTTAAATATTCCTGGTATTAAATAAGCATGACTGTTTAAAAGTTCAACATTTCACTTTCATACTAAGCAATCTAGTTTCTCTCCCAGTTGGCTTTGATAAAAAGAGTCCTAAGAACGCTTTTGAGGAAGGTGTCTTCTGTTGCTATCATACACCTTAAAACTTCTTCGGTCTGATTTTGTTTAGTCACTAAGCGATGTCCCACTGTTTTGTGGCCCCATCAACTGTAGCTTGCCAGGTTCCCCTATCCATGGGATTTTCTAGGCAAGGATACTGTAGTGAGTTGCCATTTCCTTCTCCTAGAGATCTTCCCCACCCAGGGATTGAGCCGGTGTCTCATGCATTGGCAGGTGGGTTCTTTATCATTGAACCGGCTAAAAGCCCAACCTGAAACTACCAAGGGTTATAGGTGCTATCTGCATTCACAGGTGCTAACTGGTTTTCCGGTGTCTCAGATGGGCTGACACAGGTCTAACATAAAAGCCAGATTTTAAACAGTGATGAAACTATAGATGATTATCCTTGTGACTATGTAAAGAAAAAAATTTTTTTCATTTGTTCTAATGTGAAAGGTTTTCTCATAAAAGGTTAAGCTCTCAAGTACAAGAAAATTAACCAATCACTAGATTTGAACACCTCAGAGACCATAGGTCAGAATTTAAGCAGCCAAAGATAGAGCAAAGGACAATTCTTTCACTGGCAGAGAAAAATAATGCGTAGTCAAAATATAAAACTAACCATACAAAGATGCTTGAAAGAGAAGATGAGGGCTACTAAGAAATAAATTTCAATAAAATTCAAGGTAGTCTGGAAGTCTTGAGGGAGCAGTGGAACGTTACCTTGACTATGTTTAAAAAAAAAAATCATATAAGCAGAAGAGCTGTGAAGGCATTTTTGGAAGGCAAAGTGCTGTTAAGAAAGGTTACAGGGTAGCATTTGCTTCTGGGGAGTCATGAATAGACAGACTTGGTAGAAGGGAATAAAACAGTTATACAGAAGTAATGATGTGAACAAGGGTGGGAAGTCAAGCTGGGCAGTATCTTTGAGGGCCCTGGGCCATGTTAAAGATTTTATTCCTAGCCAGTGAGAATCCATTAAAGGTGTCTGAGTAGAGGAATGACAATTGCAGGCTTCTGCCCTACTCCATGCCAGAACAGAGACTATCAATTACCGAAGATTCTATTCTCTCTCCTGGCAAAATGGAAGCTTGATGGGAGAATTCCTATTGTGGGCAGAGAGTGGGAGGAGAGAGGAATAGGAGGCTTACTGAGTAGTCAATACTCCCAAAGGTTGCACAGCTTGTGCTCTTCCGTACATAAAAGGGAATAATTAGGCCCAGTGGGTGTTACATCATAACATGCACTTTATGACTGGGTCTGCACAATACCAGGCAACTGGTGAGCAGTGTTTTATTGTTCTAACTGCTCATTTTAGTTCCTTGCAAACTAAACTGAGGGCTAATGCTTTTTTTAGGTGGAATTTTCCATGTTAACTTTCAAAATTATGTAAAACAAGGGGTCCTTATTTAGTGTCTTCACATTCTAATCACAGGAGCTACAAATACATAACACTGAAATGAGAAGGCAAAAACAAATGACCTATTTAACCCACACTATTAACCTTGTTTTTAGAATCTAAAATGATTTGTCTAGGTCAATGACATGCATTCAAATAACTGGAAATGCTATGTGAGAAAAGCAAACTAATATTCTGTACTCAGGGCAGATGGATTTTGAAAACAGGAAGACCTAGGTTTATTTTTCGGTTTAATACTCATCAGCTGGGTGACCTAAGCAGTAACATCTCTGAGCTTTATTTTATGGATAGCTTTTAATAGAGAATTGATTACATATTTTAAAGTAGATTTACACAAAATAAGACAATACAATCATTACAAATATGATATGTATATTTCCTGACATAGAATCATTGTATTTTTTTCTGCAATATCTAGTAGAGTAAAACGTCCACAATGTTGTGTGTGTGCACATATAGAATAGCATACATTTTATGCTTTTACACTGACACGTAAATTCTTTTTTCTTGTTTTTTAAATTTAAAAAATATATTATTTTGGCCACGTGGCCTGTGGGATCTTACTTCCCTGACCAGGAGTCGAACCCAAGTTCCCTGCACTGGAGGCGTGGAGCCTGTATCACTAGACTTCCAGGGAAGCCTCTATTCTCTTTCTTATGGTGGAGTTTTGGATAATTTTATTTTTCATTTATAATTTCATGTGATTTTTAAATATAAAAGACATACATGTTTAAAAAAAGAGTAAGGTCTGTAAACAAAAATACCACATAAAAAGAAAGAACATGGACCAGGGAGCTTTTCCTATAACATCTCACCTACGAAAGCTGACATAGAATGATTGTATTTTTTTCTGCAGTAAACATATTCACAATGCCGTGTGTGTATGTGTGCACATATAACAGCATATATTTTATGCTTTTATACTGACATATACATTCTTTCTTTTTGCTAAGTAAAAAAGTTACAATGACACATGTTTATCAACGAAGATACACGAAGTCATTATCCATTTTATCCAGTACTTTTAACTTTCCTGACTGCCAGGTTGGGAGCCAGAAGTTTGGAAAGTTTGAATTTGTGAAACAGAAACTGTTCTTATACAGAAACATTTTCATCATAGCAACCGGGAATTATAATATGAGGAGAAAATTAAGTTCAGAGCCACTGGGGGGCATGAGCAAAATTATATCATTGTTAAATGATCGAGACAGGATGGACTCTAGGCCAATCTGATTTCAAAGTCTGTGTTCTTTCGACAACACAATATTGCTTTACTACTGCCCAATTTAGAATCAAATAAGAAAAATTAAGCACCAGCGGCTCTAGAATGTGCTTTGTTTAGGTGATCATATAGATGTAATTCTATGGAGAGACGTTTTTGTCTCAAAATAACACTATCTTTGAATGTCACCATTATATCATTTATTTTTTTTCTCTTATGCAGAGAAAGGTCTTAGAGCTGACAAGAAGTTTCTTTACAGTTGAAGTTAAAAACTTGCAAAATGAAGCAAATAGTCATTAAATTCTATGAATTTCTCCATCACAAAAATGTTTGAAGTTAGAGGTTAAGATTATATTGGCTTATCTGTACTACAGATCCAGTAAGAATTTTGATAAATAAAAAGCTGACCTATAAGTAAAGATATTGAGATGATTAAAAAATTAACTGTTTCTACTTACTGTTAACCTGGCTCCTTTGAGATTGCATAGAAATCCTAAAATGGCCTTGAATGATGAAAACTGGTCCCTGATAACTAACTAAATGAGCCTTCTGCTTACAAATTTTATGTATGTTCTGTATTATCTCTCAGAAATCCTGGGTTCTAAATTTAATGTTGAAGTTACAGAGGCTTTTGGAAATTAAATAATTACTCCAGTGTTTTCAAATAATAGCTGACTCTAAAGCTAATATTCTTTCTAGCAAACTAGGTCTTCTTACCCCATCAAACCTTACTTGCTTACTACTGAGTGGAACAGTATATGAAGATTACCTCGCTTGAATATGGTTCTAATATAACAGTACAAATGTTATCTGATGGGGGACCCTTTCCAAGGCCCCTGAGTGGGCTCCTGTCTAACACACAGAAATGAATTGTCCAAGGAGATACACATACTAACAAAGCAAAAGACTATTGGAAAGGGGTACCCTGGTGGAGAAGAGCAGGTTAGGGAAACCCAGAACTACTCTGCCATACGGCTTTCTGTCTCAGGTTTTCTGGTACTGGGGTTAGCTTTCTGTGTTGTCTCCGGCCAGTCATATGCTTATGGGGCACATGCTTATGCCCATATTTGGTTTGACTCAGGGTCCTTCATGGTGGCACGTGTATCTCTAAGCCAAGATGGATTCCAGAGCAAGGGTTCCTGGGAGGTTATCAGGACATATTATGGGCTGGCATCTCCTCCCTCCTTTTGCCCCAACCCTCACTGAATTCTCTTGGTTAGTTTTGGCAGCAGCATCCTCTTTCTTATTAGTACCTTGTATTGTAAAACAACTCATGAAAATAGTTTTGATCATGCCTGGCCAAGGTGGGTGGTTTCACTCAGCAGTTTCTTAACATAAAAAAGATAAAAATTGGCAGTGACTTTCAGCTTTTAGCTTGAAAAAAGTAAACTTTTCACTGTATTAGACTTTATTTTGATTTGTTTGCTTTTTGTGGTTTCCCTGGCATAAATGAGAGGTTAACAAATTAGGAGATATTCTATTATACCTACATCAATTTGGAGTCATTTCTGTAATGGACCAAAAAAGGAAATTGATGTGTTGAGGCATCACATGTTTCCATGTAAGCTCTTCACTGTGTTTATAGTTTTTTTTATTGTGGATATCAAAACATGGAGGAGTGGTTCTGTAATGAGGAATCTACATGGAATTTTTAGAGAAGAATCCTATGTGAATAATATATAACATTATGGCTATAACTAGCATTTTATTTTGGTGTATGTTAATTTAATTTAGCTCAGATAAGCAAGGGAAACAGAAAGTTATGGTGGAGAAAGAAAAACATCTTTACTGTTAACCTTCTAACCAAAGAAGCACCATTCACTGGAGATGGTGATGTTGGGAGAGGTGGCTCTTACAGGGACAAGGCAACTGGAAAAGGACAAAAACCCCAGGAAATCTTCTACTTCTCACAGACTGATTATGAACCAAAAATGTTTGAGAATTTGTTCCCAACACATTCAGTTCAGTTCAGTTCAGTCGCTCAGTCGTGTCTGACTCTTTGCGACCCCATGAATCGCAGCACGCCAGGCCTCCCTGTCCATCACCATCTCCCGGAGTTCACTCAGACTCACGTCCATCGAGTCTGTGATGCCATCCAGCCATCTCATCCTCGGTCGTCCCCTTCTCCTCCTGCCCCCAATCCCTCCCAGCATCAGAGTCTTTGCCAATGAGTCAACTCTTCGCATGAGGTGGCCAAAGTACTGGAGTTTCAGCTTTAGCATCATTCCTTCCAAAGAAATCCCAGGGCTGATTTCCTTCAGAATGGACTGGTTGGATCTCCTTGCAGTCCAAGGGACTCTCAAGAGTCTTCTCCAACACCACAGTTCAAAAGCATCGATTCTTCGGCACTCAGCCTCCTTCACAGTCCAACTCTCACATTCATACAGGACCACAGGAAAAACCCAACACATTAGCTAATGATTTTAATTGGTAATACATAGAAGATGAGTCTCTGGGGTGATAAAACTCATATAAACAACATATAAAACTATGTAAATCTAATTTCTCAGTAATGACAACAAATAAATAGACAAAAAAAACAGCAACAACAAACACCAAAAGCAAACAAAATGCATCTCTCACTAGAGGATTAATGAAAAATAAGAAGTCTTATCTGTGAGAACGCTCTGAAATAATTGTCCCTATGTGTCAGAGATTCTTTTCCACTCCCAGTTTAGCTCTCAGGCATGACTGGAAAATTATAGATTTTTCCAGTGCTTAACTGAATTGCCATTTTCTGATCCTGGCACTGGATGTTTCTGGATATGCTGCTGATTAAGAACCAGGCAAATACTGTGAGGCTCACTTGGCTTGCCATTTACTTCTAAATGGATCAGTCTTATAGTAATGTTGCTTTTCATAGGTAAATGGCTGTTCCATCAAAGAGCACATTTGCATACCTTTCAAATCTCATCACCCTAAAGTAATCATCATTTGATCATAAAACACCTCTCCAAGAGCTGAGTGACATTGAGTTTGTCACAGGATATGTATGGGAAATAAGTAGAGGTACACTGTGTGTCTAAAAGACTTCTTTTTAAGATAGTATTATGGCTTCCAGTAGATTTCAACACAATCTGCCCTTTCAAGAGGTATTTACATCTTCTAGCTGATATAATTTAAATATTCTATAGCTAAATTCCTTTGTTTATGCACTACTTTATTTGCATGCATGATATCACTCTCCAGAACTGCTTCCAAATATGATAAAAGCACCCTAACACAGTGCTGTTTCAAGACTCATTTTTTTTTTTACTTTCATTATATCCTTCTGTCCAAGATTAAAGAAAAGTTTGAAATTTTAGACCACCTAGAATATGAATATGTAAGCACTTATTTGTAATGGGAATACTAAAAATAAATAAATTTAAAAATTAAAAATCTCACAAATATTTTTAAGGAACTGAGTGAACTAATATATATTTGATGGTTAAATGAGAACACCTTATATTGTGTATCATAAAAATTCATGGGTATTAAGGTGAAATCACACGTTTGCATTTTCCATATTTTAATTATTAGCCCTATCACTTTGAATATGTCAAAAATTTTTTAATCTATTTCCTGATATGTAGTATAAGGATAATAATAGTTATTTCTCAGATTTGTATCATATATTATACATTATATGATACAAACAAATGACCTAACCCATGTTAGTTATCCTTCTACATTAATGACTGAAAAAGTGTTTTGTTTTTTTTTTTTTTACAATATTAAATTTTTTAAAAATGTGATACCAAACTGTATAATGTGCTTTTATTGAATAGTTACTCTCAGTCTGATTATTAATTATGTTTGTTCCTCCAATTATAGTTTCATATCTTTTTTATTTCTAAAGGTAATGTCACTTTTGCATGATATTGCCTAAAATGTCGTGTTTAAGTAACTTCCTGGGAGTACGGCAGAGTTTGGTTGATGTTATGCCGTACCTGTTTACTTTTCTTTCTGAGCACTGACATCAACTACATCTTCCATCCACCTATATGGTTTTCATTTAACAAGAAAGATTGTGTACAACTGCTGGCTGTGGCCCCCAAATCCCTTATGTGTAATTTCTTTGCTTTTTTTCCTATTTGTTTGGCTGAGACAGAGATGACCTCAGTGGTGATCCTTAAAGCCTGCTATAGAATATAGTGAAGACATATACTGGAAGTAATAAGATGTAACAACCAGCAGTGAAGATGACCCCCAATAATGTTCACATCCTGGTAATCAAGCTTCTCTGTAGTCCCTTCCGAAATTGAATCAGGGATGATCTGTGTGACACATAAGAGGCTGAAGAAGTGATGTGTGGCTTTTAAAAGCATTGCATCTTCCCCTTAACTTGCTTCCTCTGCCATGGGGACACCCGAGCAACCCTGTGGAGAAGCCCGTGTGAAAAGAAATTGAAGTACGTGCCAATAGTCAGCTCAGATTTGCAAGCTATGTCAATGAGTCCCTTGGAAGCTGTTGCCAGTTTTCATCCTCAATGAAGCCTCCCTATGACTGCATCTCTAGCAAATATCTGAGTCTTTATGAGAAACTCTGAGCCAGCACTCCCCAGGAAAGCTGCTCTCAAATTTCTAGTCCACAGAAATTACAAGATACAATAAATGTGTTGTTGTTGAAACCACGTTAATTTATGACTAACCTAAATGAAAGAGTACCATGTTATATAGTCGTAGATAATATCTGGCAAGCAACCTGAATCACAGATTTAAGGGGCGTCTCTCAGTCAGGAACAGTTGCATCAGACATTATGTAAGCAACTAGAACTTGTTAGTACTTTGGATTACCTTAGGTAATACAGCTAGCACCTAAAGTTTCTCAACCTCTGCAATTTCTCAACAGTGATTCTTTTCTGTGGGGTTGTGTGTGTGTATTTATCACTCAGCCATGTCTGACTCTTTGCGACCCCATGGACTCTAATTGCCAGGTTCATCTGTCCATGGGATTCTCCAGGCAAGAATACTGGAGTGGGTTGCCAGCTTCTGTCCTCTATATTGTAGGATATTTAGTAGCATGCTTGATCTCTGCCCACTAGATGTCAGTGGCAACCCCTTTTCCCAGCTGGTGACTATCAACAGTGGCTCTATCTATTGTCAAATATACCCTGGGCACAAAATCACCCACAGTTGAAAATCTCTGAGCTAGAGAAAGGTTAGTATCCTTTTCAGTACTAAGCTAGTGTGATCTTGGTCAAATCACTTAAACGTGTTTCCTTGTTTATAAAATCAAAGTACATTAGATAAGTGAAATTACGTTCTGAAACTGAACAAGTCTGGTTTAAAGCTCTTTTCTTTTATACATATATATATATGTATGTATGTATGTATAACTATATGTATATATGTATCACTGTGCTGGGTCTTCACATTGCTGCACGTGGGCTTTCTTTATTTGCGGAGAGTGGGGACTATTCTCTAGTTGTGGTGTGTGGGCTTCTCATTGTGGTAGTTTCTCGTCTTGTGGAGCACAGACTCTAGGCACGTAGGCTTCATTTGCTGCTGCATGTAGGCACAGTAGTTGTGGCACTCAAGCTAAACTGCCCTGCGACATGTGGGATCCTCCCAGACCAGGGATCGAACCAGTGCACCCTGCATTGCAATGCATATTCTTAACCACTAGATGACCAGGGGAGCCCCAAAGAGCTCTTCTTTTTCCTAACATTTCAATATCATATGATACTAAGTAATACAGCAGGATATATTTTATAAATATATATATTTAATAAATAATTGTCGTAGCTAATGCAATGAAACAAAAAATGAAATAAAAGTATATGTATTCAGAAAAAGTAAGTAAAACTGTCTTTGTTCATAGATGATGTGATGCAATCAGCTATGAAGAAAACATGAAAGAACTGACAGAAAACTCTTGTAACTAGTAAGCAATTACAGATGAGGTTGAAGGATATCAGATTGCTATATGAAGATTGATGGCTTTCATATACATAGGCATAGCTCAAGGATATTGCAGGTTTGCTTCTAGACTTCTTTCAACAGAGTATTAAAGTCAAATTTTTTGGTTTCCCAGTGCATCCAAAAGTTGTTTAGCCATACTGTAGTCTATTAAGTGTGCAATAGCATTATGTCAAAAAATAATGCATATACTTCAAAGTACTTCAGTGCTAAGTGTTCATCAGGATCTGAACCTTCAGCAGATCATGTTTTTGCTGATGGAGGGTCTTGCCTCAATGCTGATGGCTGCTGATTGATCAGGGTGGTGGTTGCTGAAGGTTGAGATGGCTGTAGCAATTTCTTAAAGTCAGACAGACATAAGGAAGTCTGCTGTCTCAGTTTACTCTTCCTTTCATGAACGATTTCTCTATACCATGCAATGCTGTTTGATAGCATTTTACTCATGGTAGAACTTCTTTCAGACTTGGGAGTCATTTTTCTCAAAAGCTGCTGCAGCTTCACCAACAAAGTTTATGTGATATCTTCAATTTTTGTTGTCATTTCAACAATTTGAAGGTATTTCATGAAATGTATATTCCATCTTCAGGAACTACGTTTTTGGATCATTCATTAGGAGAAACTCTTTGTTTGTTATAGTTTTATCATGAGATTGCAGCAATTTAGTCACGTCCTCAGGCTTCTAAATCTAGTTCCCATGTTATTTCCATCCCATGTGCAGTTACTTCTTCCACTGAAGAGTTGAGCCCCTCAAAGTTATCCATGAGGGTTGATTCTTCCCAACTCCTGATAATACTTCTATCATGGCTCACTTCTCATGAATCACAAATGTACTTAATAGCATCTAGTATTTTGACTTCTTTTCATCAGGTTTTAATTGACTTTGCCCAGATCCATCAGAGGAATGCCTATCTATGAAAGCTATAGCCTTGCAAAGTGTATTTCTTAAATAATAAAACTTGAAAGTCAAAGCTACTTGATTCATGGTTTGCAGAGTGAATACTGTGTTAGTAGGCATGAAAGCAACACTAATTTTGTGTACATTTTTATCAGAGCTCTGGGGTGTTCAGATGCATTTTCAATATTTCCCCCCCACCCCCCGAGCAGTGAGACTCAACAGTGGGCTTAAAATGTTCAGTAAACCATGTTGTAAGCAGATATGTTGTCATCCAGGCCTTGTTATTCCATTTCTAGAGCACAGGCAAGAGAGATTCCGTATAATTCTTAAGGACCTTAAGATTTTCAGTGTGGAAAATGAACACTGATTTCAAGTAACATCACCAGCTGCATTAGCCCATAACAAAAGAATCAGCCAGTCCTTCAAAGATTTGAAGCCAGGCATTAACTTCTCCTCCCTAGCTATGAAAGTCCTAGATGGCATCTCTCCCATAGAACACTGTTTCATTTATATAAAAACTTCTTTGATTAATGTAGTCAAATTCATTAACTGAGCTAGATTTTCCAGATAACTTGGTACGGCTTCTGCATCAGCATTTCTAGTTTTCCTTGCAATTTATGCTATGGAAATGGCTTCTTTCCTTAAACCACATGAACCAGTCTCTGCTGGTTCAGACTTTTCTCCTGTGACTTCCTCACCTCAAACTTCATAGAACTGAAGACATTTGAGGTCTTCATTTGGGTTAGCTTTCTTTGTTTGTTTGTTTTTGTTTTTGGATGTTGAGTTTTATTTTTTTATTTTTTTATGTAAGAGAATATTGTGGCTGGTTTGATCTTTTATCCAGACCACTAAAACTTTCTCTACATCAATCATAAGAGTGATTGACTTTCTTATCATATATATGTTTTCTTATCATATATATGAACATATATATGTTCACTGGAGCAGCATTTTTAATTCTCCTCAAGAATTTTTCCTTCGCATTCTTAACATGGCTAACTGTTTAGCATAAGAGGCCTACTTTCAGCCTATCTAGGCTTTTGACATCTCTTTCTCACCAAGCTTAATCATTTCTAGCTTTTGGTCTAACGTGGGAGATATATAATGTCCTTTCACTTAACACTTAGAGGTCCTTTAAGGTTCTTAATTTGCTTAATTTCAGTAATGGTGAGTCTCAAGTAATATGGAGGCTCAAGGAGAGGGAGAGAGATGGGGGAACAGTCTGTCAATGGAACAGTCAGAACACACATTTATCACCTGAATTTGCCATTTTATATGGCCTCAGTTAGTGGCTCCAAAATACAATTACAATAGTAATATCAAAGATCATTTATCACAGATCACCATAAGAAACACAGTAATAATAAAGAAGTTTGAAATATTATGATAATTACTAAAATGTCACATAGAGACTGAAAGTAAGCAATTACTGCCAGAAAAAAAAAAAAAGGCACCAATAGACTGTTCAATGCAGGTTTACCTCAAACCTTCAGTTTGTTAAAAAACAAACAAAAACAGCACCTGCAATGCAGAAGAATGTAAAATCCAATAAAACAAGGCATGCCTATACCAGCAATAAATACTTGGGGTTTAAAATGAAAGACTCAATTCAATTTATATTTGCACTCCTAAAAGAAAAAAATAAAATACGTATCTAACAAAATAGGTCTAATTCTTTATGAGGAGATCTTCAATACTGATAAATCAATCAAGAAGAATCAAATAATTGGAGAAATAGTCCATATTTATGCCACTAAAGAACCTGCCTGCCGGTGCAGGAGACATAAGACAGGCAGAAAACAGTGTATTTATTTATTTTTTTTCTTTTAGCCGGGCTGAGGGGCATGCAAGATCTTAGTTATTTTGACCAGTGTTCAGAATCGTGCCCCTTGCATTGGAGCACAAGTCTTAATCACTGGATTCCCAGGGAAATTCTGACAGGGAGAAAATGCATATCACTAAGGGAACTAAGCCAATCTTTCACTTAGTGAGAAGTCTACACTTGGCATGATTCCAGCTATGTGACCTGGGAATGGAAAAATTGTGAATCTGTTAGAAAGATTCATGGTTGCCAGGGATTAAGGGAGAAGGATGGATGAATAGGCAGAGCAGAAAAGATTTTCAAGGCAGCGAAACTACCATGTATGATACCGTAATAGTGAGAACATATCATTATACATTTGTCTGAACTCTATAAATCTAGGTGCAGGTGTGAACCTTGGTGTAAACTATGGACATTGTGTAATAACAATGTGTCAAAAAAGGTTCATATGTGGTAACAAATGTACCACTGTAGTGGGGATGTTTATAATGAGAGTGTGTACATGTGTAGGGGCAGGGGGCATATACAATATATCCGTACCTTTCAGCTCAACTTTGCTGTGAACCTAAAATAAGAAATAAAGTCTATTTTAAAAAGAAAAAAAAATAAGTAAGGAGAGATCTTTTAGAAAAGGGTCAGTTACTCTGCCATTTAGGAAAAAGACATCTGCCTAATATATTACAGAATATTATTTGAAAAGAAAGTTATACAGTATTTTTACAAATATCTGTAAGTCTCTGTTATGCTTTAATAACATTATTTGCAAATCTTATTTTTATATTTCATTCTCCACTGGATATCATGAAACTAAAGGGTAGACCATTTGTTATATCAAAATTTTCCACATACTACACTGTCTCTAATTTTTTTTTTTTTTAATTCCAATGCTATGAAAATTGTAGCCGCTCCATTCACTGGAAGAAGTCTATCTTCCTCACAGTATTCCAATATGGAAAGTTAACACATCTCTCTTTGTCAGATGTTAAATCTGGTTGCCTTTGGGGACACAAAGAGGTCTGAAAATTCATGCCTTCTGGTAACTTCATTAAGGCAATAGCACAAAATAGGAACCTAGTCCAAACTGAGATTCTATCATTTGCCATTGGGAATGTTATTTCTGTGTAGCTAAATACACTCATCTGTAAAATAAAGATAAGAATAGTTTTCATGTTGATGAGAGAAAAGGGAAATCCCATCCTCTTTCGCCTCTCAGACATCCTGGGGAGTACTCACTTTTAACGCTAAGCCCTTACTTCTTACCTACAGGAGGAAGAGGAGATAATATGTTTTTTCTTCATATTTGTTAGTTCAAAATAAGACATATCTCTCTAACTATCAACCATCTGTCTCACTGGAGCCCTTGTTTTTGCTTCCTCTGTCTACTATGGCATGAGTTCTAAGTTCTATATTACAGAAGAACAGATATGAGGGCATGCTGCATTCTTCAATTTAGTTTGTCCAATAAGAAATCTGATAATATGCCTTCATTATTTTTCTTCTTGAGTTTTTGTCATCCTTTCTTAGAACTTGAAAAGCCTAGTTTGTTTATTGTTTCTCACTGATTCCAGCTTCCTTTCACTCCCAACATGCAGCACTTGGGGTCTCCCTGCTATAGGAGACCTAGGGCTACATGAACCATATTACTTGCAGATACTATGAAAGACGGTGCCTACAAATCTGCACCCAATTAATTAGCTTTTAACCAGTGAGGGACCTGTTAGGAAATATAAACTCCGATTTCTCTGTCTCCTCGTCAAGGTGTGACTCTCACTTGATGAATTTTCTATTGAATTGAGCTAAATATCCTTCTGTAAAGTTTTTGTCAAATAACCAAAATTTGACCTCCTAACATTTCCGTTCCTAATTCTGCATCTGTCTTCTGCTTTTACTCCATGAAACATTTTTGTAATCACTTCCATAAAAATCATTATTTCAGGATCTATTTCTGGGAATTTAACCAAATATAAGTAGTAAAGAAAGATGAAAGTCTCTATTGAGTCTGAATGTATATCATTCTTCCTAATTTTAGAAACCAAACCAGCGTTTCTGTGGTTTGATTTAACTCAGCTCCACAGATTATATGTGTGTGTATATACAGGTATACATATACAGACACAAACACAACAAAACAAAGAAAACTGTGTATATTTTAAGGAAAAAAAAAAAAAAAAAACAAACTTTACCTTGCTTTAAAACAGTAATGTAAAAAAATGTTAGCTCAAACATGATAGAGGGTCCCCGTTCCTCTTTTGCTTTCTACCTTTAACCGCTTTTCATTCTCCGTTTTTCGTTTTTGTTTTTGTTTTCCTAGTTATCTTTCCCATCTTGATTAGCTGATTAAATGCAAAGTTTGCAAAATTGGTCCTCAGGAAATATTTCTGTAATAGTTATTGGTGCTTCAAGCAAGGGACATGGAGACAGCAATGGTCCACATTAGCTATTTTGGTTATAATAAAAACAGCTTATGTCCAAACTGCAAGGATAGGCATGGAGCTTTTCTCTAGTCCTTAAAAATCCTGACCCTGCTTCACTGGGAGCCTCCTGCTCTTCATATTCTTTCTGATTTGCATCAGCTGAATAAAGCCTTTCCTTTCTGAGTCACTTAAATTATTTTTAACATCTTACCTCATCCTTCTAAAAAATCTGAAAACCATTCTAATGCTTCGTTATGGTGAGACAGTGTTCATTCATAAAACATGATAATGGCATAATATTTATTTCATTCCTCAAGAAAGGATCAGGGAATGCTCCCAATCTAATTTCCCATAATTCTATAAATGAACAAACTCATAGTACTAGTTAATATAATTTTTTTTTAACTTTTGACTTTTATTTTAACAGTTTTTTTTTTTTCACCTTTATTCTCTTAGCAACTTGAAAATTGGTAGTTGTCTTACAGTAGGGCTTATACCAAACATATTTCTCTGAATGATTCCCTGAGAAACATTAGTCTCTCACATTTTTCAATCATCATAAAACATTCCAATGGCATCAACCTCATGTCATTTCATGGGCTTGACTTTAGTTTTTGGCTCATACTTTGCTGAGGAATCAAGGAAAAATATTTACTGGAACAAATGTTCTTTCTGCATAGAGCAACTGATTTATTGTTGGAAGTAGACATCCATACATGTTCTATCTCAAAAAGAGTAGAAGAAAAGAATATAAATTTCATGTAGTCAGCAAAAAGTGCCTGAAAGTCCACAATCTTGGCAAGAAAGGCAGAAGATAGGTTAGAGAATAAATTTCCACATGGCACAAATTTGAGATTCTTTGAGTGACTTTTTTCTACTTCCTCTATTTTTATTTCTAAAAGAATGAGGACTCCGTGGGAAGTAAAGCACTGGCATCAATAATAGCTTATGAATCCCACAGGGTACTATAGAAAAATTGACATTACAACTACAGTTGAAGTAAAAAGAAAATCAGGAAATAAATCACCGTGTATTATTATAGTGTATTCTGATAAATTTGCTTTCTTTAGCTTTCTTCTGCATCATCACTTATTTTGATATCTATATCACATTTCTACTGGAAGGTGCCCTTCAAAAGAGCAAGGTGATTCAGTAATGGGAGATAAGATAACACAGCTACATCTCTGAGGGACTTTACACATACATAGTTTAATAAAAACTAACTGGCTTCGAATACTTAACTATAAACAAAAATACATTTGATATGAATGGTCTGTTTAAAGTACAAAATAAGCCTTATCGAAACTTCAAATCCTCGCTTGACATTAATAGATAAGTAATATTAGACAACTTTCTTATATTCCATTGGTCTTAAATTCATAGTCTATAAAATGATAGTTATATACCTAAACAAATTTGATGTAAGGAATATAGTATAATGTGAAGAACAATAAATGATTTGCTAAATATGTATCAGTTTAGTTTATAATATTATATGTAATTTTACATACTGCCCTCACTATATATACTGTTAATATTGTCTTATAATGTCTTTAAGTAGCACATAGTTAAGCAGTTAATGTTAAATTTGAAATTTAATATTGTTCAAATATGTTTATTGGCTTGAAAAATTTGTTCCTGAAACCTGATTGGAAGAAGTAAAATGATTTTGTCAAAGTAAATGCTACTCATTTATCTGTTAATTTCAATATGTGGGGCATAATTAATCTTTATTTGGAAATTAATTTGTCAATAGATGTTTCTAATGAATTATTGGGTCATTTTTCAAAGAACTATATTTTAAAAAGGAAATTAATGGCTGGGGATGTTCAGGAGAAGCCCAATCAAAAGCAATGAACACTTAACATAGTGCATAACAGACAAATTATCACTGTAAGTCTTACTCTTTAACACATTCAGTTATTCCAATCATGTTTGAAGTTATTCATTAGACACTATTCTGTTCTTTCATTCAAACCTGTTGTTGTTTAGTTGCTCAGTCGTGTCTGACTCTTTGTGACCCCGTGGATTGTAGTCTCCCTGCTTGGAGAGGCTACATGTTTCCATGAGATTTCCCAAGCAAGAATACTGGAATGGGTTGCCATTTCTTTCTCCAGTGGATCTTTCTGACCCAAGTATTGAACCCACATCTCCTTCATTTTCTGGCAGATTCTTTACCGCTGAGCCACCAGGAAAACCCAATATTCTGACATTGAGAGTTCAGGGTGAATAAGATATAGACCCTACCCTAGGAAGCTCAGTTTAGTAGTGGAGACAATAAGACATATCATGAAATGTGAGATGTGTGTACAAAGAAAGACAGACCCTAAATCACTATATAACAATTAGAATGTCTCAAATTACAAAAAAAAAATTCACAATTGTTGGTGAAGATGTGGACCAACAGGACTCTTTCTTTTTGACAAGGGATGCAGAATCAAGAGACACTTTGGAAGATAATTTATTGATTTCTTACAATGTTAAACATGTGAGTGTGTGTCAATCATGTACAACTCTTCGCCACCCAATGGACTGTAGCCTACCCATGAAATTTTCCAAGCAAGAACAGTGGAGCGGGTTGCCATTTCATACCCCAGAATATCTCCTCACCTCAGGGATTAAACTCATGTCTCTTGTATCTCCTGCATTTGCAGGCAAATTCTTTACCACTGTGCCACTTGGCAATGTAAAGCATAGTCTTACTATATTATTCAACAACAGTGCTTCTAGGTATATACATAGCTTATTCGAAAATGTGTGTCCTTATAATGACTTGCACATGAATTGTTTATATGTTATAAACCACAGTTGTATTCAAAATCCCCCAGAACTGGAAATCACTAACCTGTCTTTCAATGCATGATGGGCTATAAAACTGGTAAACTTAAACTTTATAATATTCTTTTTTTTCTATTAAATTGATCATTTTATTTTATTTTTTGGGGGGGAATTTTATTTATTTTACTTTATTTAACTTTACAGTACTGTATTGGATTTGGCATACATTGACATGAATCCGCCACGGGTGCACATGAACTCCCAAACATGAACCCCCCTCCCACCTCCCACCTCACATCATCCCTCCGGATCATCCCCATGCCCCAGCCCCAAGCATCCTGCATCCTGCATCTTGATTCAAATGTATTCTTTTTAATGGCTGAGTAATACTCCATTGTGTATATGTACCACAGCTTTTTCATTTAACTTAAAAAAAATTATACACTGTACTTAGGAGAGTGACATAAACATCATAGGCACTTATTAGGGCTATATATAGCCATGATATGGTTCCCTGGTGGCTCAGTGGTTAAAAAAAAAAAAAAACTGCCTGTAATGCTGGAGATGTGGGTTCATTCTCTGGGTTGGGAAGATCCTCTGAAGGAGGGAATGGCAACCTTTTCCAGTATTCTTGCCAGGAACGTCCCATAGAGAGAGAAGCTCAGCAGGTTATAGTCCGTAGGGTTGCAAAAACTCAGACACAACTGAAATGACTGAGCCCGTGGCTATGAACAGTGTCCAAACAAAGTCTAAGGAAAAATCAAGATACTATACTCCATTTCTCCAAACAGCTTGAAGATTCAAATACAACTTTTTTTTTCATTTTAGTAGGGGTACATTTTCAGAGAATGCTCGATTGAACATCGTATTCTGTTTAACTTCCTGCAAATTTACAGTATCCCAGGACCTACTGGAAGAATTATTTCTGAATGTTAAGGTATGAGTGAGACAGAGGAAATGGTGATAGTAATAGTACATGGAAAGAGAAACCAAGTGTTGAGTGCGTGACACGCTAGATAGTATATTCTCTAGGGATGCTGGATAATATTTATTGAACCTTTCTTACATATAGTCCTTCCCTTCTCCAGGGGATCTTGCCAACTCAGGGACTGAACCCAGGTCTCCTGCTTTGCAGGCAGATTCATTACCAACTGAGCCACTAGGAAATCCCAAGAATACTGGAGTGGGTAGACTTTCCCTTCTCTGGTGGATCTTCCTGACCCAAGAATTGAACCAGGGTCTCCTGCATTGCATTCTTTACCAACTAGGTATCAGGGAAACCGTATATATAAGACCCTAGACCAAGTGCTTCTATACCTTGTCACTTAATCTTCATAACCATTTTATCAGGTTGGAATTAAAATACATATATGTGACAAGTTAATGCCAAGCATGGCTAGTGGTTAATGCAGTTATTCACGGGCACAAACCTACAAACTTCAGAGCTTGAAATCAAAGGCAGGATTGTCTGATGTGAAAAGTCTGAGTCCAAACTGATATGGTGTATTCTTTTTTTTTTAATTTAATTAAAAAATTTTTTTTGAGCTTCCATTTTACTTTATTTTGCTTTACAGTACTCTATTGGTTTTGGCATACATTGACATGAATCTGCCACGGGTGTACACGAACTCCCAAACATGAACCCCCCTCCCACCTCCCACCACATATCATCCCTCCAGATCATCCCCATACACCAGCCCCAAGCATCCTGCATCCTGCATTGAACATAGACTGGCGATTCATTTCTTACATGATAGTATACATATTTCAATGCTATTCTCCCAAATCATCCCCCCTTCTCCCTCTCCCTCAGAGTCCAAAAGTCTGCTCTACACATCTATGTCTCTTTTGCTGTCTTGCATACAGGGTCCTCATTACCATCTTTCTAAATTCCATATATATGTGTTAGTATACTGTATTGGTGTTTTTCTTTCTGGCTTACTTCACTCTGTATAATCGGTTCCAGTTTCATCCATCTTATTAGAACTGATTCAAATGTATTCTTTTTAATGGCTGAGTAATACTCCATTGTGTATATTCTGTCTTGCATACAGGGTCCTCATTACCATCTTTTTAAATTCCATATATATGTGTTAGTATACTGTATTGGTGTTTTTCTTTCTGGCTTACTTCACTCTGTATAATCGGTTCCAGTTTCATCCATCTCATTAGAACTGATTCAAATGTATTCTTTTTAATGGCTGAGTAATACTCCATTGTGTATATGTACCACAGCTTTCTTATCCATTCATCTGCTGTGGTACATATAAAATTCTTAAACAGTAAAAATAAAGAAGGGAAAATGCATAACTTTACAATGAAGAATTTTTGACAAACACAATTGATTTTAGATGATTAAGGTCAGTATTGAAAGTGTAATTTTAATTGCATGTACTCTGATATGATGTCATAAAAATGACATTTGCATTCTGTAGTCTTTTGACTAAAAAGTCCATAAGTAGTCATGTAGAAAAGCCTCAGAAAAATTGCTTTTTGAAGGTAATTTTACAAACTATCTGATGGCTGTTCCTTAAAATTGTCAAATTCATCAAAAAGAAGAAAAGTCTAAGAAACTGTCACAACTAAGAGGAGCCTAAGAGGGTGTGACAACTAAATGTAATGCATACATGTCTTATTGATTTCTTATTAAATTATTTGAGCTCTGTGGCAAAAATCACTTTTTTTATCAGTTCCAACACAAATGCACAACTTGAGGACTTCTAGCAATACCAGCCATTTGTCTAGCATATTCTAATGCTATCCCTGTGCATCTTTTTTTCGGTAGTTTCAATCACAGACACCAGTGTATTCCCTCTCCCATCCATGACCTTCTTTGTCGGTTCTCTCCGCTGAAAGGATGAAGGATAAATTGTAGGCCATCAGCATTTTGTTAGGGAACAATGGTCAACTGACACACATTGCACACATAACTACACATGTATTATAATTTCCAAATTAAAAATCTAATATCCTTTGCAGTGGTTTTAGATTTGTGAGACACTATTTAATGTAAAGATTGTTGATTCACAGTGACAGCCTCTGTTCATATGTTTTTTTTTTAATTTTAATTTTAATTTTTACTTTATTTTACTTTACAGTACTGTATTGGTTTTGGCATACATTGACATGAATCCGTCATGGGTGTACATGAACTCCCAAACATGAACCCCCTCCCTCCCAGCTCCCAACCCACATCATCCTTCTGGATCATCCCCATACACCAGCCACAAACATCCTACATCCTGAATCCTGCATCGAACATAGACTGGTGATTCGTTTCTTACATGATAGTATACATATTTCAATGCTATTCTCCCAAATCATCCCACACTCTCCCTCTCCCTCTCCCTCTCCCTCAGAGTCCAAAAGTCCGCTCTACACATCTGTGTCTCTTTTGCTGTCTTGCATACAGGGTCCTCATTACCATCTTTCTAAATTCCATATATATGTGTTAGTATACTGTATTGGTGTTTTTCTTTCTGGCTTACTTCACTCTGTATAATCGGTTCCAGTTTCATCCATCTCATTAGAACTGATTCAAATGTATTCTTTTTAATGGCTGAGTAATACTCCATTGTGTATATGTACCACAGCTTTCTTATCTGTTCATCTGCTGATGGACATCTAGGTTGTTTCCATGTTCTGGCTATAACCTACAGTATTTTTTAAGAGAGCTCTGAATCATGATGTATGAAGCAGTCTTTATAAATAAATAGTAGTTCATGTATACTGTTACACATTTGGTTAGGTAAATTTTATAAAGTATTTTTTTATTTCATGGGGAATCAAATGTACATCATGAGGTTATTAAATGGTACACAGTTTTATTCAAATTTAAAATCAAAACTTTTTTTTTTTAACCAAGAGCTCAAATTTTACTTAGTATCTATCACTTGGTTGTTGTTTTATATTCTAAATCAGCATTGTGCAATACATAATTTTAAAAAAATACCAATTAGGAATAAAATCTCATCCATTTCCCTTATTTCAAACAGTCTTTTATAGCTAATGGTTATCCAACAATTTGTTTATATATTAACATAATTTCAGATTAAAATTGCTAAAAATCATGTCCGAGCATAATTTCTAAACTTAATTTAATTTTTTTACATTTGCCTTTTAAAAGAGAATTTTTACTTCCCTTTAAGACACCAATCATAGCTTTGTACCATTCTTGGTGATAAAGAGTATTTAAACTGCCACATAAAAAATAATACCTGTTACTTGCAGCAACATGAATGAATCTAGAAACTGTTATACTGAGTGAAGTAAGTCACTCAGAGAAAGAGAAATGTCATATGTTTTATGCAGAATCTAAAAAGCAACAATAGAAATGAACTTTTTACAAAACAGTAACAGGCTCCCAGACTTTAAGAATTTGTGTTTACCAGGATAGAGGGAGAGAGAAAGGGATAGTTAGGGAGTATGGGGTTGACAGGTACATGCTTTATATTTAAAAAGGATAACAAACAAGGACCTATTGTATAACACAAGGACGTGCTCAATATTATGTAACAAGCTAAATGGGAAAGGAACTTGAAAAACAATAGATTACATGCATAAATGTAACTGAATCACTTTGCTGTATACCTGAAACCCTTACAACATTGTTAGTAAACTATGGTGGTGGTGGTGGTTTAGCTACTAGGTCGTGTCCGACTCTTCCATGGACTGTAGCCTGCCAGGCTCTTCTGTCCATGGGATTCTCCAGGCAAGAATACTTCAGTGGGTTGCCATTTCCTTCTCCAACTATACTCCAATATAACATAAAAAGTTCCCCCCCAAAAAAGTATGTTTTCAGCCTTATCATCATCAGAAGTTTACAAAATCTCTAAAGAGCTGATAGCATTTTCCTTTCTTATGAAGAGGCAATACTTCAGGTAATTTTTAAAGTCCTTATAGAATTAAATAATTAACAATAAATGAGCACATTTTAAACCATCACTTAAAATCTAGTGATGATAAAGATAAAAGCAAAAGCAGTGGAGATGTTTATGACAATAGAGAACAGAAATTATTGATCAACCATGTAAATATGTGCTTTAAATATGTTTCACATGTATACAGACATATATTAAGTACACGTTTGTAAAAATAGCTTGATTAGTTAAATTTCTTGGAAAATTATTCTGATGGGTGGGGTAAATGTGCTGAGTGAGGAGAAGGGAAAAAAAAAAAAACTGCTATTACATGAAGGAGAAAGGGAAAATGTTGGATTCTCTCCAACCACCATCTGCTGTCAGTTTCAACTTCATCTATAAAACATATTTAAACAGTAGGCAATGTGAAGGTTATATGCAACTTTTCTGTTTGCAAACAACATTCAGAAAAGATTGAGTTAGGGGTATTTAAAATGTATTGATTTTTAAAATTTTAAAGAAAAATAATGGAGCAACTGTAAAGGAAAGCAAGCATATTATCCTCAGTGAACTTCAGTTATTTATCTATAAAGTAGGTGATAAAAATACAATTTTATAGTATTGCTTGGTGGCTAAAATGAGTTATATGGAAAAGGCTTAGAAGAACACTTTTCATGCAGTAAATTAGTATATTACCATGTGTTGTTCTACTCAAATCTCCTTGGAATTAGCTCTCTGTAGTTTAGTGCCACTCTCTAATGAGGAAAACCATGAAGTTCACTCTTGGAGAGAAAGGCTTAAGCCATTCAGTATTTCCAGGAGCTCAAAGTGCTCTCTGCCTCAATGGTAAATATGAAGAATTGAATGCTATGTCTCCACTGTAGCATGCATGTATCTACGTAGGCAAGAAATGTCCCTTTCAATTACATGAACAAGTCCACAGTCTTGCATATGTGTGCCACAAAACTGAAGAAGGAAACAGCAACCCACTCCAGTGTTCTTGCCTCGCAGATCCCATGGACAGGGAGGCCTGTCAGGCTGCAGTCTATGGGGTTGCAGGGAGTTTGATACAACTTAGCAACTAAACCACCACCACAAAACTAGACTTATTTTGTACCAAATTTGAACACTTACATTTCTGTATAACTGTAGTTTGTAGTATAAACATTGCCCAACATCAATGGAAAGTACTAGACAACTCATAGCAATTCAAAAGTAAGCAGAAAGACATACAGGATTAATAATTTATGAGACAGTTTTCTCATAAGACATGTATCATTATAAGGTAAGCAATATGCTGGTCGTCCAAAATTAATTTCCTACTTTAGCTAAACATTGATTTTTTTTTTTTAGAGTAAGACAAAATTTGAATACACCTCATATCAAATCAGAATTATGAAAGTTCATTTTAAAATAAGATTTCCCTCTTCCCATAAAATGTTGAGTAAATCACTTTACTTTCTCATAATAAGTTTATCTAGAAAATGCAAGTTTTGTACAAGTTTAAAGCTTTCTAGTTTTAGACTTCTCCAATTTTATGTCATAATAATATAAATTCACTGTTTTAATGAGTCACGTAAACAGCAAGAACAGTGTAGAGTCACCTATACGCACGATATTGACATCATTACTAATTGCTGAACTGGATTTCAAGTGTACAATTAAAATTAATTTAATTTTGCAGAATTTTGAAGGAATGAGACATTTAGTAATTATTTCCATTAATAAATTTCTGTAGATGGAACAATGATGAGATGACTACATTCTATAACTAGTAAATTATGGCACTATCTGAAGCATGGCTTGGATTCAATATTATTCCGTTGGTGGAGGTGATACAGCTGAATATATCTAGGCTTTGGATTCTGACTGATATGTTTTTAAAACTTGACTCTGTCACTATCTAAGTATCATCTTGGATAAGTATTTCCTATCTCAACTTAATTTTTCCAGAAGCTAAAATGGAAATAATTGTGATCTCATTAGTTGAAGATTAAAAGGGATAAAATATTTAGTTCTGGCCATGATAGCTCTTCAAAATGAATTTACTTGTCTGTACTTAGAATTATTACATAATGTAATAGAATTACTGTGTGTCGGGTTTTATTTCTCCTGTGCTATTCTTATGAGAGTCATTTTTTTAAAAGATAAATAAAGGTATTTATCAATGGTAAGATACTGCACCAATGAAATATATTATTTAGGAGACATAATCCTATGTAGAGTTAAAATTCTTTTATCAAGTATCTACTTAATGGGACTCATCTACCTTTCTGTGAAGGCCATTATTTTGCTCATTTATTTACCATTGCATTACTGTATGAAAACACTGTTATACCAGTCAATGATACAGATGATTGCATAATATGCTATGGCTGTAAAAAAATGAGATCCAATATATATGAGAATTGGTATCTGTCATTTGTTCAGAGAAAATAAACATTTTCCCTCAGCTATCTGCATAGTCATGTGGATTTCTGTTTTAAATTGATTGAGCCATAAACGAGCACTTCCCTCAGCCTTCAAAATTGCAGATTAGTAGATCTGAGGTTTAGAAATAATTGCTTTCAGAGAGAGAATTTAGTTTGTCATCTATTCAATCCCATCTTTTTATGATAGCCTGTTTACTTTGCTTTAGAATCAAGATATGCTTATTACCTCCATGATCACTGTCTGTCATCTAACATGTGGACAGAGGATAAGAACTACCAAGAATGCAGTAAAAAAGAAGTGCACCTCAACCTCCAAGTGTATTGACCTACTCAGTCTTCAAAGATGAATGAAGCAAGAATGAGTTCTGAAAATATATGCAATGATGGAGAACTGAGAAAATAAAGAGGAAAAAAGACACTTCATTAGATTTTCAGAGACCATAGTCTACAGGGAAAGAAATACAGAAAAAAAATGCTGTTTCATCAATGGCATTTCATGCAATAGCAGTGAGGAACACCAATGACAGTTTGAAACCGAGGGTATAATTTTTTTAGTTAATGCTTTGTGGAAATGAAGGCACATCACTTAGTACCCCCTGGCTGCAATTATGGGAATTATTCTTCAACAAATTTGGATCACTGATATAAAAATTGAACTTCATGGGCTCTGATCCAACATTATTGTTCTACTCATTATTCTGCGAATATACTAAGGTCTCTGGCCTCACATGTTCAACCTTGGCAAATAAATTGCATCAAATCACCAGAAGCAATTAAGGAATTGATCTAGCTACCCTAAACCCTAAAAGGATAAATCGTATGTCAAAAAAGCAAATAACTTATTTACACTGACAACTTGTGTGATGAGTTGCAAAGATGTGTCACTTAGATAAATACACATTCCATTTGTGGCAGGAAAGCCTGCTTGGAAACAAAATAGTAACAGAAAATTACATTACAAGTAAGAGAGCTGGTTGCATAAAGAGGTAGACTCAACACTTGATATTCATCAAGAGTGAAATAAAAGTATTACCACCTGATAGACTTGTTTCACCAAAGAAATGTTCTTCATCAAGTGTCTTCAAATTAGGTAACAATACACCCCAGTTTATCCAGGGAAGTCCTGCTTTATGTTTTTGTCCCAGAAAAACTTCCACTCTCAAATCTTACCTGGTTTCAATACTTAAAATGTTTCATCTTTGTAGAGCTTCAACAAAATGAAATTAATTTAAAATGTTTCATCTTTGTAAAGCTCTGACAAAATGTCATAAATTATGACTTCATGCTTCTTTTTGTTTATAGAGATCAGAAGATCTAAATAGTTCTCTAAACTTTTAGAAAAATATTATCTTGTTTACTAGTAAGTGTTTGAGTTTCACAAGAGAAATAAGAAATGGTCAATAGGTGGAGATTTAAGATCTAGCCAACGTTCAAGTATAAAATATTTGGTGGTCGTGTTATTATCTGCTTGCTGCTGTTGCTGCTAAGTTGCTTCAGTCATGTCCAACTCTTGAGACCCCATGGACTAGAGCCTGCCAGGCTCCTCTGTCCATGGGATTCTCCATGCAAGAATATTGGAGTGGGTTGCCATTTCCTTGTCCAGGGGATCTTCCTGACCAAGGAACTGAACCCAGGTCTCCTGTATGGTAGGCGGATTCTTTACCAGCTGAGGTACAAGGGAAGCCCATTAGGCTGTTACAAATTAGAAAATGTAAACCTCAAGCAGATAAAGGAGAAGGCAATGGCACCCCACTCCAGCCCTCTTGCCTGGAACATCCCATAGACAGAGGAGCCTGGTAGGCTGCAGTCCATGGGGTTGCAAGAGTCAGACACAACTGAGCGAATTCACTTTCACTTTTAACGTTCATGCATTGGAGAAGGAAATGGCAACCCACTCCAATGTTCTTGCCTGGAGAACCCCAGGGACGGGGGAGCCTGGTGGGCTGCCATCTATGGGGTCACAGAGTTGGACACGACTGAAGCAACTTAGCAGCAGCAGCAGCAAGCAGATAATAACAATGTAGGTCATATATACATACACATATAGATATGTTGTAGAATAAAATTTAGTGCCCTTCTCAGTCCCATCCTGTCTTTGTCTCTGTAGAAGAGAACAGAATTTAAAACAATGTTCCTTGTGAATTTTTCTTCTCCATTGACATTCTTAAGGCTCATCTTCTCAGCGTTGTTTTCTGCCTGTTCTTTATATGCAAAAATATTTTTCTTCCTAAGTACTTAGTCCATATATTCAAATGTCCTGTGAACACCTCTTACTGCATATCTGACAGATACTAAACTCAACATGCTCATATCAAATTATTTAAATTATCTTAAGGATATTATACATCAATTTTGAAAAATACATCAAATCTATATACACTGGTTGTGCAAGTCTGTCTAAACATACAGTGAAAAAAAAAAATAATAAACTCTCAAGTAACAGGAAGACCTGGCTAAATTCAAATTAAATAAACATGGTATATTTGCATGAAATAGCAAGTTGGAGAGGCACAGAAGAACAGAGACCCTGTACTGAGAGCTACCATGTAGAGCTAAGCTCAGTAAACTGGGGAGGAAATACGAGCTGTAGAGGTCAGTAAAATCATAACTGGAAAAAAAAAAAAAAACTATTACAGATATAAAAGCAAAACACACTAAAATATGTAACTTACTCAAACATTTTGAAAATTAAAAGAATACCTAAATAGATGGTTGAAAGATTATCCTACAACTCACAAAAAAGACACAGCAGGGAGCTTCCTTGGTGTCTCAGTGCTAATGAATCTGCTTGCAAATGCAGGAGATACAGGTTTGATCCTTGATCCAGAAAGATGCCACACACTGCAGAGCAACTACACGCATGCACCAAAACTATTGAGCCTGTGCTCTAGATCTAGAGCCCAGGAGCTGCAGCTACTGAAGACGGAGCGCCCTAGAGCCTGAGCTCCGCAATAAGAGGAGCCACCACAGTGGGAATCCTGCACACAGAAGCTGTAATAAGAAACAGTGTCCATTCAATAGTGTCCACTCTTTGCCACTAGTGGAGAAGGCAGTGGCACCCCACTCCAGTACTCTTGTCTGGAAAATCCCATGGATGGAGGAGCCTGGTGGGCTGCAGTCTATGGGATCACGAAGAGTCAGGCACAACTGAGCAACTTCACTTTCACTTTTTACTTTCATGCATTGGAGAAGGAAATGGCAACCTACTCCAGTGTTCTTGCCTGGAGAATCCCAGGGACAGAGGAGCCTGGTGGCTGCCGTCTATGGGGTCGCACAGATTGACAAGACTTAGCAGCAGCGGCGGCGGCAGCAGCAGCATTTCCACCACAGAAGGCTCGCACAGTGATGAAGACTCAGCACAGCCACAAGTTAATAAGTAAATAAATAAAATTATAAAAAATATAACGAGTTAACAAGATTAGTTGCATAAAGTCATCATACATCTAAGATAACTATTTCATTCAACTGGGCAGAATATATTACTTTATATGCTGCTGCTGCTGCTAAGTCGCTTCAGTCGTGTCTGACTCTG
>SJYX01002727.1:28856-99040 GCA_006410675.1 Oreotragus oreotragus | reverse complement strand
GTCTTTAATTTTATTAGACTTAATTTCAGTTTTTTAAAATTTTATCAAAATTTTGTCATACTTTTTCACCTATTTAAAGTTATCTTCAGAGCTATTAATTGTCAATTTCTTAACTTTTTAAATTAAAATTCTTTGTTCTTTATTTTTACTTAATTGATTTTAAATTTTATTTATTTTAAAAATTATTTAGCTTTAGAGTTACTGTCAGAGTCCAATCTGATAGAGACTCCATACTGTTTAGTTTTAGAGGTAGTTTTGGATTTAGTAATCAACAGTTTGGAAATTGTTAGGGTGTTTTGATTTTCTCTGTTCACTGGATGATGAGGGATCTGGCTGAGTCTTCGGTCACCTGATTTGTTCCCGGAATGGATTGGGTCAGGAGGCAGCTGGGGAGTGTCTCCCATGAGACTCAGGAACATCACTGTAGAATTCAAGAAAATAGAAATAGTGTGTTCACAAAGAAGCCCTTTGACTGTGGCCAAAAAAAGGGCAGAAACTAAGGGACAGACTGTCAGAGAGGGGCTCCTAGGCACAGTTGTTCAGCCGAGTGTTCGAAATTTTTCAGAAGGTTAAGCTGTGATTGTGAATTCACCCTCTCATGCTCCCTTTCCTAAGAACAAAGTATCTGTCTCAGTAGAGTGTGTTTCAAATTGGTTGGATACAATATTTATTATTTGCACACTAAAACAAAGTTCTTCCCCAAATAAAATTTGGGAAATTTTATTTCCTTCTATTTGCATTATTTCCCAACCCACATTGTTCCGTTTTGACTATAAGAATATTTACTTATTTACGTATGTATTCACTCATTTAATTCAATGCCTATTTCCTGGGTACCCCCATCCTAAGAAAGGAGCTGGCAACCAGGAGAGACGAGGGAGGGATGAAGATGAGTGGGAAACTCTCAGTCTGGTTGAGGGAGATGGATATGGAAGCAGATCATCGTGACATGGTGTGACAAATACTGTGGGGGCACAGAACCTTGCCACTTCCTCTTCCTGATGCAGTCAGGGAAAGGGTGAGCTGGGTCTTCTGGAGCAAGCATCTTCTCCAAGTGGAGAGGAAAGAGAGGGACATCTGTGCACAGGCACAGAGGAGCAATGTATACACAGCAGGGAGGATGTATTAGCCAAGACCATTGGGCCATAGGGTTCAGAAAGGCACTGCCATTAAAGGCTGGCCCTGGTGCTTGACAGACATGGCCTCCTTTGGTCCTCACAGCCAGTGTGCATGAAGCTAGGAAGCCACACCAGCAGTCAGTGCTCTTCCTGAGCTGACTGTTCCAACCACGGTTTAGAAGACCATCTGACTTGCCATGTCTGGAATTCTCCAGCCCCTTCCTGGCTGTGTCCCTGATCCTTTCACTCCTTCCTACTTAACCCTTGGAGGTGAGTCCTTCTCCCTCCACCTTCTGATTGCTGCTTTGAAAACTGCAGGAAGAAGGATGGTTAGGCCAGCCAGCTGTGAAGTGTAGTTGGAGAAGACGCAGAGCAGAGCAAAGGAGCTCTGCAGCTGGATTTCTCAGGGGAGTTCTGCAGACCAATGGAAGTGGGATCTCGGATTGGTTAATCCTAACATCCTCCACCTGCATTCAGAACCCTTTGAAAGGTTGTGCAGATTCCTTCCCTAAAGGGAGGGGGGAAAACCTGTTTTAGATCCAATTCAAGCTTGTGAGTCAACAGATTGGGGGTTTTTCTAAGCACTCGGAGCCCATTGCTGCATTAACAACATTGGACATGTAAAAGTTACCAAGTCAATCTACCACGTCAAAAGACAGTGTAGTCTAGCATAATTTACAATGGCATATTTTCACATTTTTTATAACATACATTCACATAGTCAGTTTTGAACATATAGATATCCCAGTGAACTTCTCTGCTTTCATCTCTCCAATTATCTTGTCAATCATACTAATACATTTCTTAATAAGAATATGTAAGAACTACGTTTGGACAGAGGAATCCTCAGGATTCTGACTACTAGCCTCAGAAAACACATTGCTTGCATGCATGCATGCTTGGTCTCTCAGTTGTGTCTGACTCTTTCTGACCCCATGGACTGTAGCCCGCCAAGCTCCTCTTGTCTGTGGGATTTCCCAGGCATGAATATTGAAGTGGGTTGCCGTTTCGTTCTCCAGGGGATCTTCCCGACCCAGGCATCAAACCCGCATCTCCTGTGTCTCTTGCACTGGCAGGCAGATTCTTTGCCACGGATCCACCTGGATCCAGTGAGCCACATCACTTGGATTCCCTTAAATACTTTTGACCATCTGTTGGCTAGTCACCCACTATGGAAACAGCCCGAAACTCTCTCATTCTTTTGGACCTCAGCCATTTTATAAATCTACAAAAACGGCCACACTTGATGGCACTGGAAGAACGCGAAGTGCTCAAACCTCCCAGTCCTTTCAGGAAGACCCTCTCCACAAATCTGTCATAGACCGGCTGCCAGAGGAGCCGTTTCACTGCCAGTCACCACTGCCGACGTCCCCAGATGCTGGCCTCAGGTGCTCTGGGACAGGGCCACTCTGTCCTCCCACTGATCCCCAGGGGCCCTGCGTACTCTTCTCCAGGGCCTTATACACAGTAGCCTCCCAGGTCACCCAGGCTACTGAATGAATTGCTTGCAGAACCTTTTNCAGGTGCTCTGGGACAGGGCCACTCTGTCCTCCCACTGATCCCCAGGGGCCCTGCGTACTCTTCTCCAGGGCCTTATACACAGTAGCCTCCCAGGTCACCCAGGCTACTGAATGAATTGCTTGCAGAACCTTTTCAAGCCCTTTGAAAGTAAGACCAAAAACACAACAAAAAAGATACTCTTCTGTGGGTAAAACTTCTGTCATCTTTCCATTTGATTAGGTAAGAAAGATTACAGAACAATGAGATCAAAATCTCCTAAACCTGGTTTTCCCCTAAAGCTTTTGAAAAAATTATTCATATTCTTTATGATTTTATAATGTTGCCTGTTGTCCCTAGAGATAATGTTGCCTCTGTTATCCCAGAGATAACATGCTCTGACAAAACTAGTTAGACTAAAGGCAGCCTTGATTCTGGAAAATTTGGTACTGTTCTGAATTCCTACTAACACTAGCCATGCGTTATGCAATATTTAGAGGAAATAGAAATCATCTAAGTCAGCATTTTCCAGATCTGTTTTTCAGAAACAGTAAGAAGATACAAGAGATCAGCAGTTTTTTTCCCTCAAGTTGCAATATACAGGAGAAAAGGAAACATTTATCCAGGTGCAGAGAAGTCCTGTAGAAGGTGTGGAGAAATGGAAACCCTGTAGGTTTCCCTGTAGGGAAACCTGTATACTTTCAGTATACCCTTTATTTCCCAGACTCTTTGCAAACAGTTTTCTTTGTGGGATATCACAGGCCAAGTAGAATAGTAAGCTGCTGCAACAACAACCCAACAATCTAATGACTTGATAGGTTTATTTCTATCTCAGCTAACAGTCCAGGGCAGGTAGGAAGACTGTTCTGTTCCACACAGTCATTCGGGACTCCCAGACTTCTTTCCTCTGGTTTTTCCACCATCCCCTAGAACATCATCTTTGCTTGTATGACCAAAACTGGGTCATGGGCCTCTAGTTAATAATACGTGTTGTATACTTGGAAGTTGCTGAGAGTAGATCTTAAACATTTTCACCAGGCACACACAAAAATAGTTAACTCTGGTGAAGGAGGTGTTAATTATCTTGATAACCATTTCAGAGTGCATACATATATCAAATCATCAGACTGTATACTTTAAATATATATGATCATATTTTTCAATAATTCCTCAATAAACTTGGGGGAAGAGTGATACGTAATTCTAAAAAAAAAAAAAACCCTCAAAAAACTGGGTCATAGGCATATCTTCACTCCTGTTCACTGTTAGGGAAGAAATTGAAGAATCACAGGTGTAATATTTTAAGATTCATCCAGGAGTAGCTGAGTCTCTAATATTCTATGGGTGAAAATTTTGTCATATCCTAACTCCTAGCTTTAAGGTGTGGTAGGAATTATAGTCCCTAATAATGGAGGCCATTTCCCAGCTACTAGGCCATTGATACATAGCATGGTCATCCAACCAGCCTGTAGTGAAGCAGAGACGAATTCAGGTTTTCCAACTCCAGGTCCAGAGTCCTCATTGTCACAGTGGCAATTCTGGACTTAGCCAACGTATAAGGAGTCCTCCTGTATGCCAAGTTCCATGTCAGAATACGGGGTTGGAAAGTTTTTTTTAAATACAGTCTCCCAGTTACATGTTTACTCAAATATCAAGCTTTGTAAGTGGATAAATATGACCTTAATATTTATATCTTATAGCTTTGCATCATGCTATTTTCATTGGCCAAGGGGATACTTTCTCCTGATGAAGAATAAACACACACAATGATCAGTATAGAGAATCCTGAAATATCCCCTCCATGCATTTGAAAACTGACTATATGAAAAAAAAAATTTAACATTAGAATATAAAAGACAAATATGTATTAAAATGGGTGCTGGGTACACTAAGAATGCAAAAAAAAAAGCTAGATTTTACTTTATTTTTTAAAACATGAATTACTAATGCAGTACTCTAAAGCTGAGCATCAGTTTCTCTTTCAGATGAAGCAAGATAACCCATATGACCCTGCTCAGCCTGGAAAGCCCCCACTTATGTACACGTAAATAATGGGCCAATTAGAGACTGCTAGATGTACTTGAAAGTCATTCAGAAAGTTTCCCCCACTCTCGAAAATCTCACCCTGCCAGAACTAGAAAATCTCACCCTAAAATAACTCTCACCAAATACTGTCTCAGGACTTCATCCTCCTTTCAACTAATAGAGAATTTTGGTGTGAGGAGTGTTCCAAGGATACAGGCTCTCAAACATATGAACCGAGGGTTGCTTATTTGAACTGCCCTCCTTGCTGGTGAAAGTGGGTTCCTGTTAGTCCAAAGAATGAATGACAAGACAAGAGTCTTAATTTTGTATCTGAGTTTGCCTTGGATAAAGTGCAATTGTAGGCAAGTCTTTGGAAGAGTTAAAGGAATGAAAACTTTTTTTGGTCATTTCTAGGAACTGGGGGATGGAGTGGGAGGAAGGCCATGGGGTGTGTTTCTTCTGTGTCTTGATTATACTGACTTATTTTAGTTAAGATTTTTTTTTTTTAAATCACAAGCAAAAATATATGCAATACTTAAACATACTTATGGGAGGGAGAGATCACATGACCTACTATTTTCAGTACCCTGGTTCCCGTGCTGACAGGGGATTGAATGGTAGCCATGACATACCCTGGAGGAAAGGCTCACATGTGTTTGGTTATTTCACTTTAGATCGTAACAGTTCAGTCCTGGGAAAAATACTAGCCTCAAGGCACCTCTGACTGAATGCTTTCCAGTCTCAGTCTCTAAGCCAGCATGCCACAGCATTGTGTCTTTCCACATGTTGGCCCTTGTGTGGTGAATGGCAGATTTCCCTGAGGCCTCAAAATGCTAGGCTTGCACAACGTTCCTGCCTGACAGCCGGGTGAGCACAGCAGCCATGCGACTTGGGGGCTAAGGCCATTCCATGTTGTGCAGTCACTTAACCTTGCTGTAAACAGCTGTGTTCCCATGAGATTGGAAGAAAGTATTTTTTCTGCCAAACCCAAAGCTATCCTGAAATAAGTGCATGAATCTTAGTATCTTACAGTCCATCAGGAGGAGTGAGAGCAGGTCCTGGAAAGCATATGGGTTTTGAAGCCAGATAGACTGGGTTCCAGTCTTGGATCTGTCCAAGATTGTACAAATCTGGACAAATCGCTTAAACTCACTGAACTGCAGACACTTGATTTGTAAACTAGGAGACAGAGTTATCTCCAAGGGGAAAATTAAATAGAATCACTCCCTGATTTTCCATTCAGCATTTATCATTGCCCACTTTATACCAGGTCTTATTCTCGGGGTTTGAGGGTAAAACATTGAACAGGCAAGGCAGCTGCTTTTACAGTCTAGTATGGAGAGACAGATAGTAATACAAACCCAAAATAAATCAGAGATGCCACAATAAAAATAAAATATTGGAGTAATTGAGCGTTGCTGCAGGTTTTCTATATTTTCTCCTCAGTCCTGCTTCTCTGGTAAACTAGAACCTCTTTTTCATAAGCCTCTTACCTAAGCCAGTAGGCCTTTGGGAAGAGACACTCATGACTAATCTCAGAGGCCTGATGTGACTCCTCTTGAAATATTTGCATATTAGTAGGAGGCTAGGCTTTAGATCAGGGCTTCCTTGGTGATTCAGCAGGTAAAGAATCTGCCTGCCAGTGCAGGAGACATCAGCTCGATCCCTGGGTCAGGAAGATCCCCTGGAGGAGGACATGGCAACCCACTCCAGTATTCTTGCCTGGAGAATTCCATGGACAGAGGAGCCTGGTGGGCTATAGTCCATGGGGTTTCAAAGAATTGGATGCGACTGAAGGGACTGAGCACAGCACAGCACAAGACTTAGATCAGACTTTCACTTTACTTTGCTGGGGGCTTTTAGGCTCTGTGTGATCAGCAGAGGTGGTATTTAGGGGCAAGCAAATACTTGCCCACCCTCTGCCTGAGGACTGAATGGCTGCAGAAATTATTGCTGGGATCCTGAGCCCTTGCTGGGGTCATAATTTAATGTATCAGAATTTGTGGCTTGCAGGAAGAGGCGCTGATCCTGTCCTTCAAAAACCGAATGTGGCTTTGCCAAGACAGAGTTCGAGGTGATGAACACTGCCACTTTAAATCTAAGCCTTCTAGGAATACCTGCGTGCCTTAGCACCACTCCAGGCTGCTCCCAACCCAGGGGAGGGTTCCCCAGTAGGCGGGTACAGGCTTAGGCGCTGGCAAAATGGGGCCTCATACACATGTGAAAAGTTAGTTTTCAAAAGCTTACTCAGAATTTTGGAGCCAGAAAATCCATGAAAGATGCTGATCTCTCCTGTATGTGCTAAACTGCTTCAGTCGTGTCGTACTCTTCGTGACCCTGTGGACTGTAGCCCACCAGGCTCTCCTGTCTGTGGGATTCTACTGGCAAGAATAATGGGGTGAATTGCCATGCCCTCCTCTGGGAGATCTTCCTGACCCAGGGATTGAGCCCACGTCTCTTGTGTCTTCTGTATTGGCATAAAGTGGTTCTTTACCACTTGCACCACCTGAGAAGCCCAATCTCTCCTAGGTAGTATATGTTTTCTGATATATTGAATTTGAATCACAAACAGGTGGGAGCTTCAAAATCATTTGGAATCCAGGGCCTTTAGTAATCTTAATCTTGCTCTGCCTCACACCACCCCAGAAATGTTCCCTCACTTCAGTCCTCAAAATTAACATGCAAAATCTTTCCCCAGTCTGGGGTTCAGGCCAGAGAGGAAAGGATGTATTGTATTTCTTGCTGTACTGCGGTTCCCTGTCATGTAGAGTGAGTGGGAGCTGATGGTGGTAACTGGTGCCCCAGACCACCAGGCAATTCATTTTACATAAATACTTTGTTTTCTTGCTTCTGATCTTGACCCTTGGTCCTATCTTCTGTTGCTGTTGTAAGAGGCAAAAATAAAGGCCAAAGCCTGGAGACATAAGTGTGATGACTGCAGCTCTACTTGGCATCTCAAGCCCAAATTGGGTTGCACCAGGTTCCCTGGGGTGGCAACCCAAGGGAGCTGCCAGGGGCCGTGTCTACCCATTGGTCTCTGGCTCTTGCTGTGCTGGCCAATGGGAAGGGACAGCGGTGAGGCGGGGACTGCTTGCCCCCATGAGTACCAGGCTGCTGAGGCTGGGCCATCGCCTCCTACTTCCACCCTGACCGAAGTCTGTGGCTCTGCTTCCACACCTGAGGGTAAGGATGACTGATTCAAGTTCTAGGCTGGAGGTGAAGGCTCCTCACCATGGAGCTTTTGGCTGGGCTGTGCCCAGGCTACCCTGTTAGCAGGGTGGGGAGAGATACAGGCAAAACCCTGGTCAGGGCAGCACTGGTGGAGGCCGACAAGCCTTGGGCTTCTGCCTCGATTTTCCCAGAGCTCCGAGAGAAAAGGGACTGTTGCTTCTGGTCAAAATGTCTGGGACCATCCTGAATTTTGTCCAGTTCACTCTGTGGTAAAGAAGCTTAACCAAAGAGAAGGTTGGGGTCAGTGAAGTTGGGGGGGGGGATGGTCCAGCAATAAAGTTCAGTTATATGAGAGGAGAAGATGATACATCACTTCTCAGCTGACCAAGTAGGGCAGAGAAAGAAGCACATGAGGAAGCAGCTTGGGCCATGCCTGAGCTCTGACCTCAGACTGAGTTTGGGGTCCACCTCTGCCACTGGAGTCTACTCAGCAGTATTTATTGAGCAGATTTTACAGGCCAGACCCTGGGTGCAGTTTGTGAGATACAAAGATGGATGAGACATGATCATAATCTATAGATTTTGGGGGATGTCTGTAAACACGTGGCTATCTACACCATTGTGGGGATATCTCACAGGATGATGGAGAAGTTCAGAAGAGGTAAGGTGAGCAAGCAGCCTGGCATCTACTGGGAACCTATGAAAAATCTTTTTTGTAGCAGACACCTTCTGACAGAAACCATGGTCTGTCCGGCCTTTGCCAAGCCCAATCCCGCCTGCCCTGGGGAGTGCTGCACTTGAGGCATCCTGGTTGTTTCCGGCCATAGATGCAGACGCTGCAGTGGAAGGGGTTTTAGAGGTCAGGCTGGCCTTGTGTGTCTGACGATACAGGTCCCTGGTCTGGGGAGACTCTGGTGTTCAGATCAAGCCTCAGGAGGGGTGCAACCACCTCACTCCTGGGGATTCCCGTTCTTAGGGGGTAAGGTCAGCTCCTCCTGACAAGGCTGGGACAGGGGGGACTTGATGCTGGCAGAGTATGTCCAAAGGAGCATGAGGGTGTCAGCTTTGTTCTTGAGGATGAGCAGTGGGAAGGGAGCCTGAAGCGTAACTGGCTGTTCCTGTTGCCTCCCTCCCTTCACTCTTGAGCATTTTTAAGGAGGGCCCGAGGACTGGCTCCTTGTGCTCTCTAAGGTGGCTGTGCGGACAGACTTCCTTCTTACTGCCTGTCGAGCTGAGGGGCCACGGGCTGCGACCCTTGGCTGAGGTTGGGAGGTAGAAGCTTTGGAGACTAGAATGTTTAATTAGGCATTCCTTCATGTGGAGAGAGACCCAAACGTGGGTGTGTGTGTGTGTGTGTGAAAGAGAGAGAGATGAGTGTGTATGTGTGTGCATGTGTGTGTGTGGGGGGCATGAGGATGCTGAGTGACAGCTTTCAGGTCACCCTCATGGGTGCCAGGCAGAGCCTAGCTGATTTCTGGCTCTGCCATTTATCATTCGATTGTGCCCAGTAAAATTGCCAATATTCTACCATTTTTTGACCTTTAAAGACGGCAATCTCATTTAATTCAGCCCAAGAGTTGCATGCTCTTAAGCCAGCATCTTGGTCTCTTAAAACCTCTGCTTCCTCTGTATAGTGGAGTCAAAACAGTGCTAATGAGGAGGATTAAATGAAAGATAGTTTAAAACTGGCTTATGCAATTTATACTGCAAAGTACTCTTGCCAACTTCAAAGTGTTCTCATGTTCCTCATCTTACATGAACTCATTTAGCCGATTGAGAAACAGTCTGAGAAGCCTTTTTTGAAGCAGTCGTAATGTGATGACATCTCTCAGGGATCTTCTCCTTAATCTCTCAGTTTCCCCATCTCTGAAGTTGGGGATGCTTTCTTTGCTTCATGGAGTTAAGATTGAAACAAATAACAAATGGCATAGTGATGGAAGGTGTTACTGTGGGAGCTGGTTTCTATGAAAGTGAAAGAAAGTGAAGTCGCTCAGTCATGTCCAACTCTCTGCGACCCCACGGGCTGTAGCCTACCAGGCTCCTCCGTCCATGGGATTGTCCAGGCAAGGGTACTGGAGTGGGTTGCCATTTCCTTCGCCAGAGGATCTTCCTGACCCTGGGATCAAACCTGGGTCTCCCACATTGTAGGCAGATACTTTACTGTCTGAGCCACCAGGGAAATCCTTTGAGGACCTAACAATCTAAGGGGGATCTTCCTCCTCCTTGGCCTCTGCCTGAGCTCTGACCTCAGACTGAGTTTGGGGTCCACCTCTGCCACTGGAGTCTACTCAGCAGTATTTATTGAGCAGATTTTACAGGCCAGACCCTGGGTGCAGTTTGTGAGATACAAAGATGGATGAGACATGATCATGATCTATAGATTTTGGGGGATGTCTGTAAACACGTGGCTATCTACACCATTGTGGGGATATCTCACAGGATGATGGAGAAGTTCAGAAGAGGTAAGGTGAGCAAGCAGCCTGGCATCTACTGGGAACCTATGAAAAATCTTTTTTGTAGCAGACACCTTCTGACAGAAACCATGGTCTGTCCGGCCTTTGCCAAGCCCAATCCCGCCTGCCCTGGGGAGTGCTGCACTTGAGGCATCCTGGTTGTTTCCGGCCATAGATGCAGACGCTGCAGTGGAAGGGGTTTTAGAGGTCAGGCTGGCCTTGTGTGTCTGACGATACAGGTCCCTGGTCTGGGGAGACTCTGGTGTTCAGATCAAGCCTCAGGAGGGGTGCAACCACCTCACTCCTGGGGATTCCCGTTCTTAGGGGGTAAGGTCAGCTCCTCCTGACAAGGCTGGGACAGGGGGGACTTGATGCTGGCAGAGTATGTCCAAAGGAGCATGAGGGTGTCAGCTTTGTTCTTGAGGATGAGCAGTGGGAAGGGAGCCTGAAGCGTAACTGGCTGTTCCTGTTGCCTCCCTCCCTTCACTCTTGAGCATTTGTAAGGAGGGCCCGAGGACTGGCTCCTTGTGCTCTCTAAGGTGGCTGTGCGGACAGACTTCCTTCTTACTGCCTGTCGAGCTGAGGGGCCACGGGCTGCGACCCTTGGCTGAGGTTGGGAGGTAGAAGCTTTGGAGACTAGAATGTTTAATTAGGCATTCCTTCATGTGGAGAGAGACCCAAACGTGGGTGTGTGTGTGTGTGTGTGAAAGAGAGAGAGATGAGTGTGTATGTGTGTGCATGTGTGTGTGTGGGGGGCATGAGGATGCTGAGTGACAGCTTTCAGGTCACCCTCATGGGTGCCAGGCAGAGCCTAGCTGATTTCTGGCTCTGCCATTTATCATTCGATTGTGCCCAGTAAAATTGCCAATATTCTACCATTTTTTGACCTTTAAAGACGGCAATCTCATTTAATTCAGCCCAAGAGTTGCATGCTCTTAAGCCAGCATCTTGGTCTCTTAAAACCTCTGCTTCCTCTGTATAGTGGAGTCAAAACAGTGCTAATGAGGAGGATTAAATGAAAGATAGTTTAAAACTGGCTTATGCAATTTATACTGCAAAGTACTCTTGCCAACTTCAAAGTGTTCTCATGTTCCTCATCTTACATGAACTCATTTAGCCGATTGAGAAACAGTCTGAGAAGCCTTTTTTGAAGCAGTCGTAATGTGATGACATCTCTCAGGGATCTTCTCCTTAATCTCTCAGTTTCCCCATCTCTGAAGTTGGGGATGCTTTCTTTGCTTCATGGAGTTAAGATTGAAACAAATAACAAATGGCATAGTGATGGAAGGTGTTACTGTGGGAGCTGGTTTCTATGAAAGTGAAAGAAAGTGAAGTCGCTCAGTCATGTCCAACTCTCTGCGACCCCACGGGCTGTAGCCTACCAGGCTCCTCCGTCCATGGGATTGTCCAGGCAAGAGTACTGGAGTGGGTTGCCATTTCCTTCGCCAGAGGATCTTCCTGACCCTGGGATCAAACCTGGGTCTCCCACATTGTAGGCAGATACTTTACTGTCTGAGCCACCAGGGAAATCCTTTGAGGACCTAACAATCTAAGGGGGATCTTCCTCCTCCTTGGCCTCCCATTTGTACAAGCAGGGCAGGGGTGAGATGATTTCTGGGGTCCCTTTCAGTTTTGTTGGACTCTGCAATCTGGGCTTTAATGCCCTTTCCTGTTGCAGGAGTTGGCATTGGCTTCGGTGACCTTTCTCCCCCATCTTACTCTGTCTCCTACCAGTCCCAGAGGAGACTCCTTGCATTTCACAAGATTCTGCTGCTGTTGCTGAAATTCCAGCAGGTCAAAGTGGAATTTCTCATACTCTTAAATGAAAATGAGGGGCTGTAATATGGACCTTTAGGATCCAGAGAGCATCATGGCCCATCCCCTTGTATAATTTTGAAAGCAAGCTTATCCATACCTGTACACAGTGCGCCATGAAAGCTAGTGCAGTAGAAAGAACCCAGGCTTTCGATTTCAACGTGCACCTCTCCACACTTCCACTGGGTTGGCAAAAATTCATTTAGATTTATGGAAAAACTCGAATGAAATTTTTGGCCAATACTTCCTGTTCTCGAGCGGAAGTTACTAAACTTCCCTGGTTCTCAGCTTTCTCTTGGAACTGAGTCCTCAACCCCTGGAGAAGTCGTGAGGGTGAAATGAGATTAAAGGGGAGTGGATGTACAAAGGGTGGTCCACAGCAAGTGCTCCATAAATATTTGCTTGCATCTCTTTACTTATATCCCTGGAGGAGGGTATGGCAACCCACTCCAGTATTCTTGTCTGGAGAATGCCATGGACAGAGGAGCATTGCAGGCTACGGTCCATAGGTGGCAAAGAGTTGGACACGACTACTTATTTGTGTGGAACACTTTATAATTTTATAAGATAATTATTCATACTTTAAGTGAACCTGCTCTCAACAGTATTGTGAAATAGTCTATTAATAGGTAAGGATAAACTCATTAACAAATCAGCTTTGCTTGCAAAGAACATGAAGTCTGGGAGGTGGGTTGGGAAGGTAAGTCACCCGGTGAGTTAATGATGGAGCTCAGATTAGAAGCCAGGTCCCTGGATCGTGACCTGGGGTTTCTTCACACTATTCTCTCTTCTATCCCCCATCCAATGGAGTGGAGTATTAGCAGGCAACTGTGTGACCTTGATGCTGTTTTCCTTCTTTGGACTATGCCTAAGTGTCCAGCATTATGCTTCAGAAGACCACAGTTTGATTTCCAGCTCCGCTGTTCAACATCTCTGGGATCTTGCACAAGTCACTTAAGTTCCTGGAAGCCCACTTTTGTCATCTCTAGAATGGGTGTAGTCATTGATAACATTTCCTGAGCACTGACATGTGCCAGGCACTGTTCTATATACTTTATGTGGATTATACCTTTTATTTTATTCTTGTCTTAGGTTAAAAATTGTTTTTCTTCATTTCTCTGTGCCAGGTCTTAGGTGAGGTATGTGGGATCTAGTTCCCTGACCAGGGGTCAAACCCAGACCCCCTGCACTGGGAGCACGGAGTCTTAGCCACTGGACCACCAGGGAACCCCCAGATTGTGCTTTTTACTCCTCCAACAAACATATGCCTGAAACATGTTACAAGAAAGAACAAATTATTTTCATCCAAGCACTGAGGTCAGAGAAGATGTGCTCTCTATTTTGCCTCATCCTGTCTCTCAAAATGATTGTGAAAATTAAGTGAGAAATTAAGTGAGGTGAGGACTTTAGAAGTGGCCTTCTACAAAGGCAAAGAATTATAAGTGGTATTAGGAATAGCTTCATGACTCATGTAAATGCTTTCTTTATAGGTGCAGTTGAGTCTAGAACTTAGTCTTAGATTACAGTTTTATGTAGTTATGGTTTCCCCTTTAGAAAGAGAGGTCTTTCAAAATCAAAATATAATACTTTCTATATTTAAATAGGGAGCACACATAGTTTTAAAATAAATTGAAAGTTCAGCATCTCTGCACTGACTTTCAGTTGCTATCAACTGATGGTTTTTCCATCCAGAACTTTAGACAATAACCTTCTTCTTTAGTCAGAATCTGTTCTTCACAGCAGAAACGTCCTAGGATTGTGTGCCCATCTGCCCTCACTCCCTCCTTCTATTACCTCCATCACCTGTCACTGCCATGGAACCCAGACTCATTGCCGCTATGAAAGGAGGGATCGTTCCTTAACACTTCCCTCGGGCTGGGAAAATAGCATCTTGATTCTTAAAAGAAGAGGAGGAACCAGAGAACCCAAGAGACCTGGTTTTTCAGTGCTTTCAATGATCTGGAGGAAGCCCCCAGTGACCCTGCATCTTTGGGGCCCTTTGTGGCTGCCTTCACCATTCTCCTGTTCTGGATTCTCTCCTCCTGTTTCTCTGTGGAAAAGAACTCAGCCTTCCTCATTTCTGGAGAAAGCAAGCACAGGGCCTCTTGGCAGTCTTCTTAGGAGTTTTACTGCTAACTCCATAGAGGAAAGGGATGGAGGTGACAAGTTATGGGAAGGTTGGACAACATATAAAATCTTAAAATTCTTAGAACAAGTATTTTCTGTAAACACAAAAGGGACTTGACTGATCTCTTCTTGGCTTTGCAGCTAACTCCTTTCTTTCTTCTTATCTTGACCTAAACTGGGCTTCCCTGGTGGTTCAGCAGGTGAAGAATCCACAGGAGACCTGAGTTTGATCCCTGGGTCATGGAAGATCTCCTGGAGGAGGGCATGACAACCTACTCCATTATTCATGGACAGAGGAGCCTGGAGGGGTTTATGGGGTTTCAAAGTCAGTCATGACTGAAGCTACAAAGCATAGCACAAGCCTAAGCTATCTCATTTTCATTTATTTCCGGTAGTTATTGAGAACAATAACTCTGAATCCTCCAAATCCAGTAGAGGGGGACAAAGGCACAGGTTGAGGATAAGAGAGCCTTGACTAGGGACTCATGCCACCAGGCGGCAGCATCTGTCTCGATCGGCGCCTATTGGTTGTGCTGCTTGTCTCAGCCTGCAGGTCTCATTCTCAATTCTCGCTTTACTTATAAGATGATATTAGAACTCGGTATCTGATAAATGATGCAGCAGATCAACAGAGAGGAAAAGTATTAAATAAATGTCTTTTAAACAGCTAGTCATCAAATAGGAAGAAATCACTTGATTATCTTAGATCACAGCTTACCCAACACAAAATATCAGAAATGGATTAAAGAGTGAAATTTAAAATACACCAGACAATAAAAGAGAAGAAAATAAAGTACTTACCAATTCCTAGTATGGATAAAGACTGTTTAATTCTGCTGCTGCTAAGTCACTTCAGTCGTGTCCGACTCTGTGTGACCCCATAGACGGCAGCCCACCAGGCTCCCCCGTCCCTGAGATTCTCCAGGCAAGAACACTGGAGTGGGTTGCCATTTCCTTCTCCAATGCATGAAAGTGAAAAGTGAAAGGGAAGTCGCTCAGTCTTCTCCAACTCTTAGTGACCCCATGGACTGCAGCCCACCAGGCTCCTCCGTCCATGGGATTTTCCAGACAAGAGGACTGGAGTGGGGTGCCATTGCCTTCTCTTTAACTCTTAGAAGCCAAAAGAAAAAAAAAAAAAGAAGAAGAAGAAATCAACTGAGTTGTTTATGTAAAAACTAAAACTTAAAAAACCCCCCCAAAACTAAAACTTCTGTCATGTAAGAAACAGGATAAGCAAAACAGAAAATAATCTTTACACTATAGATAAATCATAGGACACATGACAAAGAGCTGGTATAAAGAGCTCACAAAAACTAATTCAAAAAGCACATTGTATCCCTAATGAACTAACTGATAAAAAACACTAACAGAGATATCAAAAATGAAGAAATTAGGAGCTAAGCCTTTAATAAAATGTACAACTCACTAATTACCAAAGCAGTGAGGTTCCATTTCTTTTGCTCACTAAACTAAGATCAACAAAACTGTTTGCAATGATTATATTCAAAGTTGGGGAGTGCAGCTAAGACAGGCTTTTTGTATACACACTGATGCACTGCTGTGGAACAGCATGACAAACTATAGTTTGGGAGTATGTATCAGGAGCCTTAAAAATGTTCATATCTTTGGGTCCAAAATTTTTACTCCTGGGATTATGTCATAGCATAATATTAGTTTGGGGATAAGCTATGTGCCAAAGATGTTTGTTAGCTTTAAAAATGTTTCAAAATGAAAGCATGAACTGTTTTAAAATGAAAGTATGTTCATGCTTCAATAAAATGGAAATGTTGACATATACCCTGGTTATATCCACTTGATGGACTAGCACACGCATTTAAAGTGATGATTACAAAAATTAGAAAATTGCAAAGCAAAGATTAGAGAATAAAATTTCTAGGAAAATATTATTTCCATTATGTTTAAAAATAAGCAGATAGATTCTTGGGAATGGGGATTAGTTTATTTTCTGTAGTTTTCAAATTATCTTACTATTTTTAATGAACACACATGTTTGTGTGTATGAAAGTTGAATATACATATATATAAGTTTATGTATAACTATATATATATGAATAAGCTTAACAATAGAATGGAAAAGACTAGAGATCTCTTCAAGAAAATTAGAGATACCAAGGGAACATTTCATGCAAAGATGGGCACAATAAAGGACAAAAGTGGTATGGACCTAACAGAAGCAGAAGATATTAGGAGGTGGCAAGAATACACAGAAGAACTATACAAAAAAGATCTAATGACCCAGATAACCATGAAAGTGTGATCACTCACCTAGAGCTAGACATCCAAGTCCGAAGACAAGTGGGCTGTAGGAAGCATCACTATGAACAAAGCTAGTAGAGGTGATGGAATTCCAGCTGAGATATTTCAAGTCCTAAAAGATGATGCTGTGAAAGTGCACTCAATATGCCAGCAAATTTGGAACACTCAGCAGTGGCCACAGGACTGGAAGAGGTCAGTTTTTATTTTAATCTAAAGAAAGGCAATGTCAAAGAATGTTCAAACTACCACACAATTGCACTCATCTTACAAGCCAGCAAAGTAATGCTCAAAATTCTCCAACCCAGGCTTCAACAGTACATGAACCGTGAACTTCCATATGTACAAGCTAGATCTAGAAAAGGCAGAAGAACCAGAAATCAAATTGCCAACATCCATTGGATCATTGAAAAAGCAAGAGAGTTCCAGAAAAACATCTTCTTCTGCTTTATTGACTACACCAAAGGCTTTGACTGTGTAGATCACAACAAACTGGAAAATTCTGAAAGAGATGGGAATACCAGACCACCTGACCTGCCTCCTGAGAAATCTGTATGCAAGCCAAGAAGTAACAGAACTGGACATGGAGCAACAGACTGGTTCCAAATTGGGAAAGGAGTACATCAAGGCTGTACATTGTCACCCTGCTTACTTAACTTATATGCAGAGTACATCATGAGGAACGCTGGGCTGGATGAAGCACAAGCTGGAATCAAGATTGCCTGGAGAAATGTCAATAACCTCAGATACACAGAAGACGCCACCCTGGTGGAAAGCTAAAAAAAAAAAAAGAAGAAGAAGAAATCAACTGAGTTGTTTATGTAAAAACTAAAACTTAAAAAACCCCCCCAAAACTAAAACTTCTGTCATGTAAGAAACAGGATAAGCAAAACAGAAAATAATCTTTACACTATAGATAAATCATAGGACACATGACAAAGAGCTGGTATAAAGAGCTCACAAAAACTAATTCAAAAAGCACATTGTATCCCTAATGAACTAACTGATAAAAAACACTAACAGAGATATCAAAAATGAAGAAATTAGGAGCTAAGCCTTTAATAAAATGTACAACTCACTAATTACCAAAGCAGTGAGGTTCCATTTCTTTTGCTCACTAAACTAAGATCAACAAAACTGTTTGCAATGATTATATTCAAAGTTGGGGAGTGCAGCTAAGACAGGCTTTTTGTATACACACTGATGCACTGCTGTGGAACAGCATGACAAACTATAGTTTGGGAGTATGTATCAGGAGCCTTAAAAATGTTCATATCTTTGGGTCCAAAATTTTTACTCCTGGGATTATGTCATAGCATAATATTAGTTTGGGGATAAGCTATGTGCCAAAGATGTTTGTTAGATTTAAAAATGTTTCAAAATGAAAGCATGAACTGTTTTAAAATGAAAGTATGTTCATGCTTCAATAAAATGGAAATGTTGACATATACCCTGGTTATATCCACTTGATGGACTAGCACACGCATTTAAAGTGATGATTACAAAAATTAGAAAATTGCAAAGCAAAGATTAGAGAATAAAATTTCTAGGAAAATATTATTTCCATTATGTTTAAAAATAAGCAGATAGATTCTTGGGAATGGGGATTAGTTTATTTTCTGTAGTTTTCAAATTATCTTACTATTTTTAATGAACACACATGTTTGTGTGTATGAAAGTTGAATATACATATATATAAGTTTATGTATAACTATATATATATGAATAAGCTTAACAATAGAATGGAAAAGACTAGAGATCTCTTCAAGAAAATTAGAGATACCAAGGGAACATTTCATGCANTTTTTAATGAACACACATGTTTGTGTGTATGAAAGTTGAATATACATATATATAAGTTTATGTATAACTATATATATATGAATAAGCTTAACAATAGAATGGAAAAGACTAGAGATCTCTTCAAGAAAATTAGAGATACCAAGGGAACATTTCATGCAAAGATGGGCACAATAAAGGACAAAAGTGGTATGGACCTAACAGAAGCAGAAGATATTAGGAGGTGGCAAGAATACACAGAAGAACTATACAAAAAAGATCTAATGACCCAGATAACCATGAAAGTGTGATCACTCACCTAGAGCTAGACATCCAAGTCCGAAGACAAGTGGGCTGTAGGAAGCATCACTATGAACAAAGCTAGTAGAGGTGATGGAATTCCAGCTGAGATATTTCAAGTCCTAAAAGATGATGCTGTGAAAGTGCACTCAATATGCCAGCAAATTTGGAACACTCAGCAGTGGCCACAGGACTGGAAGAGGTCAGTTTTTATTTTAATCTAAAGAAAGGCAATGTCAAAGAATGTTCAAACTACCACACAATTGCACTCATCTTACAAGCCAGCAAAGTAATGCTCAAAATTCTCCAACCCAGGCTTCAACAGTACATGAGCCGTGAACTTCCATATGTACAAGCTAGATCTAGAAAAGGCAGAAGAACCAGAAATCAAATTGCCAACATCCATTGGATCATTGAAAAAGCAAGAGAGTTCCAGAAAAACATCTTCTTCTGCTTTATTGACTACACCAAAGGCTTTGACTGTGTAGATCACAACAAACTGGAAAATTCTGAAAGAGATGGGAATACCAGACCACCTGACCTGCCTCCTGAGAAATCTGTATGCAAGCCAAGAAGTAACAGAACTGGACATGGAGCAACAGACTGGTTCCAAATTGGGAAAGGAGTACATCAAGGCTGTACATTGTCACCCTGCTTACTTAACTTATATGCAGAGTACATCATGAGGAACGCTGGGCTGGATGAAGCACAAGCTGGAATCAAGATTGCCTGGAGAAATGTCAATAACCTCAGATACACAGAACACGCCACCCTGGTGGAAAGCAAGGAGGAACTAAAGAGCCTCTTGATGAAAGTGAAAGAGGAGAGAGAAAAAGGTGGCTTAAATCTCAACATTCAGAAAACTAAGATCATGGGATCTGGTCCCATCACTTCATGGCAAATAGATGGGGAAACGATGGAAACACTGAGAGACTTTTATTTTTGGGGGCTCCAAAATCACTGCAGATGGTGACTGCAGCCATGAAATTAAAAGACGGTTGCTCCTTGGAACAAAAGCTATGACCAACCTAGAGAGCCTATTAAAAAGCAGAGACATTACTTTGCTGACAAAGGTCCATCTAGTCAAAGCTATGGTTTTTTCAGTAGTCATGTATGGATGTGAGAGTTGGACTGTAAAGAAAGCTGAGCACTGAAGAATTGATGCTTTTTAAGTGTGGTGTTGGAGAAGACTCTCGAGAGTCTCTCGCAGACCTCTCTCTGCAAGGAGATCCAACCAGTGAATCCTAAAGGAAATCAGTATTGAATATTCATTGGAAGGACTGATGCTAAAACTGAAACTCCAATACTTTGGCCACTTGATGTAAAGAACTGACTCATTTGAAAAGACCCTGATGCTGGGAAAGACTGAACGCAGGAGAAGGGGATGACAGAGGATGAGATGGTTGGATGACCTCACTGACTGAATGATGACAGAGCCCCTGGTGATAGGTCATGGAGGTGGGATTCCAGACACAATGCACAATTTTGGGGGGAAGATTACTTATCAGGGATTTTTCTGCATCCCTCATAGAAGAACTTTCTCCTGAAGCCAAATTCAGTTCTGGAAGCTTTGTGAAATCTATGAGACAAGCAAACTGATGAAAAAAGTCAGTCTTTAGGGTAAAAAAATACACACGGACCATGTCTTGCTTAGAGTCAGTTTCTTGGGATTCGCTACATTTCAGACTCCACAGAGGGTGTCAGCGATGCCTGTGATCGAGGATCCTGGGAGAGTTTCTCTGTCTGGTGCTTCCAGTCACCTAATAACAGAGGCAGGGACTGGGGGGACCAGAGGCCCTGTGCACGCAAGGACTGTCTTTCAGGACGGGGTATGGAGGGCTGGTTCTGAGACAGGGAGTCCCTTGGCCACCTGTGCCCCTTGAGCTTTTTCTCAGGGCTTCCAGAATACATACTCTAAGTGTACTCCATTCTTTCCCTCTTCCTGTCTCTTTTCCTTCCTCCTTCCCTCCTCTCTCTGTATTTCCTTTTTTTTTTTTTTTTTTTCTACAAAAGTATTTCTTTAGTCCCTGTTTTATACTGGCGGGACTTTCTTGGTGGTTCTGATGGTAAAGAATCTGCCTGCCAAGCAGGAGATGCAGGTTCAATCTCTGAATCAGGTAGATCCTTTGGAGAAGGAAATGGCTAGTCATGCCAGTACTCTTGCCTGGAGAATTCCATGGACAGAGGAGCCTGGTGGGCTACAGTCCATGGGGTTGCAAAGAGTCTGACATGACTGTGCAACTAACAGCCTCCCGCCCCTGTGGGTGTGCTTAATGGGTGAACAAATAAAATGATAGTACAGTGCAAGCAGTGCTGTGAAAGATAAGCAAGGGCTCTGGGGGAGGACAGAGGGGGAACAGCAGTCCAGATGGGGGAGGAGGACAGGGAGGACTTCCTAAAAGAGAGGACAGCCCATGTGACCTGAAGTCCATGTAGGGATCAGGCAGTGAGGGGGTACAGCTAAGGGGCTGCACAGGCAGAGGTCAGTGGTTAGTCTCATGGGACAGTGTATCTCTGGTTGTCTGACCAAGGCTGTGTGTATGTGTGTGTGTGCATGCATGTGTGTACATGTGTAGTTGTGTGTGTGTGAGCATGTGTGCATGCAAGTGTGTAATAAGCCAAATGTCTAACATGTGGCCCAGGAGATGGGGAAAGGAAGAAAGAAAATGGGAGAGAAAGGAGGAGGAACAGACATAGAGAAAAGGAAAAGGGAAGAAAAAGGAGGGAGCCAAGAGAGGGAAGTGGGAGTTGAATGGGATGATCTGCATCATCATTCTGGAAAACCCAAGCGATAGAGTCCTGACAAATGGACTCTTGGAGCTTTCCCCATTCCTCATACTGTGCTCAGATCTGAGGAACTGGAGGAGTGCTGTCTCACCGTCACTGGTGGTGGAAGAAAGGAGATCACAACTACAAAATAAGGCTAAACACTGAAAATTCCAGGGCAGAGAGAGCACAAGGTGGGCTGGAAGAATCAGAAGAGTCTTTCCAGGAGAGGTGAGTGTTGAGGGAGCGGGTCTGAGGCAAACTCTGCAGAGCTGGCCAGAGTCCTGCTGGGGTCCTGACGGGGGAGCCATGCGGGGGTTGCTCTTCCGTGGCTGACAGTGTGGATCTGGGTTCCAGGGCTCAGGATGCTGCTGCTGGGAGCTCTTTTACTGCTACTAGCCCTGCCCAGTCACGGCCAGGACACCATGCAAGGGCCCCCGCTGCCCAAGGGGGCCTGCGCAGGCTGGATGGCAGGCATTCCAGGGCATCCTGGCCACAACGGGACCCCAGGCCGGGACGGCAGAGACGGCACCCCTGGTGAGAAGGGTGAGAAAGGAGATCCAGGTAAGAATAAAGGCTTTGGCATCCTCCCATCACAGACTCCTCCCGGGTAGAGGAAGTCTTCTGAAACTACGAGAGGGCAATAGTTACTGAGTAAGGCCCTTGTGCAGAGAAGAAACAAAGCTTTTTGATGTGACCCATAAGCAAGCTAAAGTGAATTGTGGATTGGCATTCTAGGGGTGAACTCACGTAGTCCCTTTAAAACCAAGTACCCTTGGCTCTGCTCTACCCACACCACCTTCCCCATCTTCTTTCCCATCTCAGCCTCATCCATCCCTATTCTCAGTCTGCTTATATTCCTATTTTTCTTAATGTCCCCTTAGTTCCCATTTATCCAGTGGCATTCAACCACACTTACTGGGATCTCCTGTGGGTCACAGTCCTTTTCTTGGAGAACTCTTGCCCTAGTGCACAGGGCTGTTCGACGTTACTACCAGAGGGTCTACTCCAAATATGCCAAAGTGAATACAGAAATGCCCAAAGAGTGGAATAGAGAGAAAATGCCCTTGATGCAGACCTGGATTGACAATGAAGGCTTTCAGGAGGAGGCGGGGCTTGAGGGAGACCTTGGAGGATGGGTATTGGGCAACCTAGACGGAGGGGACAGAAAAGTCCCCTATGTACGATTGGTTGAGCCTGCACATAGAGTACTGGCAGGGTGAAGGGTCTGTGATGGAGACTTTTGGAGATAAGGTTGGAGAGGAATTTATGGGAGCCTGTGTTGTAGGGGGATGTGGAGGAGAAAGTTACGGCTGTCCTTTTGGGAGCTCTCTTTGGTTCCTTGCTCTGTAAGTCAAGCAGATTGTAGGTAGGGGCCACAGGGACAGTGTTGTAGACCGAAACCAACCTAAGCAGGAGTTCTGTTCCTTGGGTCACTGAGGTCTTCTTGTTCTCTAGGTCTTGTTGGTCCTAAGGGTGACACCGGTGAAACTGGAATCACTGGGACTGAAGGTCCCCGAGGCTTTCCAGGAGTCCCAGGCAGAAAGGGAGAACCTGGAGAAAGTGCCTATGTATACCGCTCAGCATTCAGTGTGGGACTGGAGAGCCGGGTCACTGTCCCCAATGTTCCCATTCGCTTTACCAAGGTCTTCTACAATCAGCAAAACCACTACGATGGCAGCACTGGCAAATTCCTCTGCAATATTCCCGGGCTCTACTACTTCTCCTACCACATTACAGTCTACCTGAAGGATGTGAAGGTCAGCCTCTACAAGAACGACAAGGCCTTGCTCTTCACCCACGACCAGTTCCAGGACAAAAACGTGGACCAGGCCTCTGGCTCCGTGCTCCTCTATCTGGAGAAAGGTGACCAAGTCTGGCTCCAGGTGTACGAGGGTGAAAATCACAATGGGGTCTACGCAGATAACGTCCATGACTCCACCTTCACAGGCTTCCTTCTCTACCATAACATTGAATGAGCACCATTAACTCAGAGTCTCCACTGAGCCAAGCAGTGCAAAGTGAAAGAACAGTCCACAGGTCTACAGTGTAGTTAGGAGACCAATTTCATTATCTAACTGGGGGAGTCCAAACATCATTCATTCATTCATTGATCAAGTACCTTTTTTAAGAAATGATATACTATGTTCCCAGGACAGTCTTGAAGATGACATGTCCCCTGGCCTCAAGGATTTGTTATGTAGTGGTAATGGAAGGATGATAACATTTACTGGGGAGTTTCATATACATGACAAGATAACTAACTACAAGGAAGTATTTGACAGTGATATTCTGTGTCTGCTGTTTTTCCTTATGTTCATGTTAATCCTATGAAGTACACAGGAAAATATTCTTCTCTTTTTTACACTTGCAGTCCTGAGGATGAGAGAGCTGTGTGCCTAACTCACACAGGCATTAAGCGGCAGAGTTAGAAATTCAACCCAGGGCTGTGGACCTTTTCCAGTATATTGTGTCTGTTTTAAGGACGATATAGCCTTTTGGTAGAGTATTGGTAGGGGTCTCCCACCATCTCATCTGAAGACCTTTGAACTGGCCTTCACCACACATTAAGCCTTTCCTCTGAAGCACTCCCTCAGAGAAGGTGGTTCCGTGACTAGGCCCCATTCCAGCTGGACTACTCCATACTTCCTCTTCTCTATGTCTTTCCTCAGACCCTTCTCTCTGGCCCATGAAGTTGACTCCATCTCCACATGTTCACGTCTTCCCTATTCCTCAAGTCCACCAGGTTGGGAAGCTTCTTTGATATGATCTCTCTTCTTTCCTGCAAGTCTTCCTCACGCCTGGGCCCCTGTGCCCTTCCACGTGTCACCATGGATGAGAGTCCTGGGTCTGCAAGACATCCTCCTGCAGGCCAGGGATAATTACCCACAGAAGATCGTGCTTCCTACACACTGAGTCCCCTTGCAGATCCTTGACTGATGCCTCATGAAGATCAAACTCTGGGACCTCCTATCTACCCAGAGTTAACTCCATTTCTGTCTCTCCATATAACCAATCCCTATCTACAGAAACAGTTTTATTTTAGGAACTCCTCGATTTTAAACTCCTAATCTTTGTTCCACTGGATGGCTTTAATCTTTTCCACTGAGGTTAGGGATGACTGTGCTTTCCAGAACACTTAAAGAATTTTCCCTTAAGGAAGTAGCTTGAGCCTGCAATGCAAAGCCCATGAAAAAAGTTGGAAACTATTCTTTCTTTGAACACCAACAGGGTCAGGGGAGACCTGGGCCTCCTGTATCTACTCTTGCTCTTTAAGAAGTATTAAAAAAAAGAAATAAAATGAAGAAAAGAAAATGATAACTAAGATGACTATTTTAATTAGCTTGATTGTGGTGACTGCTTCACAATGTATGTCTGTATCAAATCATCAAATTGTACACCTTAAATACATGTACTTTGAATTGTTAAATATTCCTCAAAAAAAAAAAGGAATTACAGATAGTTGATGGTGGTAAACATCCTCTCAGGATGAAGATGAGTGATACTCTTCAAAGATTTTAGCAAAAGTAGAGCTAATAGCATTTTGTATAAATATAGAAATGGAAAACTTAGCTATTTGCTTGTAGTTTTAAATTCTAAATGATTTCCTTTTGACTATTCATTAGGCAATTATGATATTTACATATAAGGCTTAGTTTTAAAAAATGCTTGTATATCATTATTTTCTACAAGTAAAGATACTATCCAGCATTAAAAGTAGAAGACTTATTTCATGGATCTTTTGTTTTCATTTTTGGAGAAGACATGGGGTTTAGAGAGGGATGAAGAGGGGTAAACCTTGTCTTAATCAGAACTCTACTTTGTGAATGACAGATAAGATGTCCTTGCATTTCACTGGCTTTGGCTGGGTTGTGTGCTCATCTCTGACCAGTCACTGGAGTCAGGTGGATGTAACATATTTATTGACCTAATTGATTATGGCTCAGGCTGGAGAAGGAGTATTTTCCTTAAAGCAAAATCTGGACAGTTATCAGAGGGGTAGATTGAGGCCTTTGCTGTCTGTCACATGTACCACTCAGAGTTTGGTCTGGGATTTTAGTAGTTTAATTCTTTTAAAAAAATTTTTTATTTGCCTGTGCCTGGTCTTAGTTGTGGCACGCTGGATCTCGATCTTCACGGTGGCCTCTGGGATCTTTTAGTTTCAGCACGTGGGATCTAGATCCCTGACCAGGGGTGGAGTCCAAGTCCCTTGCGTTGGGATCGAGGAGTTTTGGCCAGTGGACCACCGCAGAAGTCCCCGTAGTTTAATGCTTGAAGCCTCTGCTACGCTTCTTTTGGTCTGTTCTGCATGTGTACACTGGGGGTTGAGTCTGGGACTTAGGGAGGGTCCCAAACATAATTAGCAGAGGTCCTGTTCCAGCTCTTTCCTCTCTGGCATGTCCCTATATTCTCCAGCCCCCAAGGACCCTCCTTTCCCTGATTCTTACTGCCAGGAAACTAGTGTTCTCTCTGAATTTTATATTCTCACGCTACTGTGCGGTCTTGTGTGACTTCAGCTATCTTGAGGGGGACAAAGCAGCAAGAGAAAAGAAAGAAAGGTGGGCTACAGAAAACAAGGATTACCCACACTATTTGAATAGCATGGTCCATTTCACTGGTTTCTCTGGTGCAGAGAGAGAGAGATATTTTTGGAGGAGGGAGTGAATTTTAGATGCTTGTGTTGCTGCTGTTGCTGTGGCAATGCAGCCAGTGCTTGGGGCTGATCCTGGCAGAGCTGGAAGAAAAAAGAGAAAAGAAAGCATATTTTCAAAAGTGGGATTTCTCTTACACTCTCTGTCATGCAGGAATTGCTTTTTCTGGTCTCAGCAAGAGGTGATTTCTCCTGGAAATTGTGATTTCTCCCAACAGTGCCTAAAACACAGTTCCAGGACTTGGCCTGCCTTCAGGTCAAATCCATGAGACAAAGAAGGAAAAAACCCCGTAAAACTCAGCCAGGCTCTGAGTTGTTATTCAGGTTTGGACTTCAGCCCTCAATCTGTCTGCCACTATTTACTTTTTAGACTCTTTGGATTTGTTTTTCTGCATTGTGTTTAGAGTTTTGGGTTGTAATCACTGGGAAAGGTAGAATCTGCCTGCAGAAGACTCAGGTTTGATCCCTGGGTTGGGAAGCTCCCCAGGAGAAGAGAATGGTTACCCACTCCAGTGATCTTGCCTGGAGAATTCTCTGGATAGAGGCGCTTGGAAGGCTACAGTCCATGAGGTCACAAAAGGTCGGACACAACTGAGCGAGTAACATACACACATCCATCTTGGCTGGTACCAGACACCCCATGTCCCATTATAGTCCTGAAGAAAGATAAAGGGCAAGAATTGAGTGATGGCAGGAGCCCCAAGAAGGCACATAAATTACCCTGACATTGATGGAAGTCAAAGAAAATAAGTCCAATCTTTAGAGATAGTCCATTGTTGAAGGAAGAATGTGGAGGGTACTGAACACCCCTTGGCCAAGGGAGGCTGGGGTCAGGTGAGGTCTTGATTATAAACCCAGCCTCCAATTCTTCCTGTGTGTGGAGTGACTGATGAGACTACATCACATGCTGTGCAGAAGCAAAAGCAGGCAGCCTGACTCCACCACAGAGATCAAAGCAGAAATATTTACCTCCAATTCAGCGGTTTATTTAGTGCGTTCCTCAGGAATGTTTGGAAACACCTAGGTTTTTAGTAAGATTTAGAAAGAACTTGACATTTTCCTTTATCTTTTCAGTCCTCACTCAGGTATTTTACAACGAGTAAACATGATCTTGAATGAAATTCACTATGTAAAAACCACATTTTCCCAAAAGAGAAGAAATGAAAATGCAGAGACCACTTTCCTTTATTCATTATGTGTGCCTCACAAGATCGGTGTAAGTGGAATTCTGGACCCAGGCTCAAGGTTTAAAGTGCAGTTCAGTTTGTGTCAGTTAAGTTACGGCTGTAAACAGGCTGTACACTTCAGCTCTGACTGAGTGTAGTGGCCACCTGCTGGGTGTTCTTCCATTTCTCCCTACATGTTGGGGCCACTCCCATGCCCTGCCCTTCAGGCAACCCTGTGGGCCTATTCTAATTCCTTTCTCCTAGAGGTCATAAAATGGACCAAACCAGATGCTTCGTCTAAGCTGGGCCATCCAGAGTTCCTCCAGCAATGAACTAGGATGGATGTGAAATATGTAGATTTGAGACTCAGGGGTGGCCAACTTCTGCCCCATGGTCTGCAGATAGAAGCAGCCCAGCTGTAGAGAAAAAACAGGCTGAGAGAGAAGCAAAACTGAAAGCCAGAGAGAGAGAGAGCGTTTTCTGTTTCCCAGAAGCCTTTCCACATATATATATATATTTATTTATTTTTAGTTCAGGCTGCTCTGAGTCTTCGTTGCCTGTGTACAGGCTGTCTTAGTTGTGGCTGGTGGGGGCCACTCTCTAGTTCAGTATGTGAACTTCTCACTGCGGTGCTTCTCTCGTTGCTACCACAAGAGCACCGGCTCTGGGCACGCGGGTTTCAGTAGTTGTGGCGCTCACGTTTAGTTGCCCCAAGGCTGGTGGAGTTCTCCCTGACCAGGGATTGGACCCATGTCCCCTTCACTGGCAGACTGATTCTTTTTTTTTAATGGTTTGTGTCCATTGGGGTTCCTGGTTGCTCAGCTGGTAGAGAATCCGGCTGCAGTGCAGGAGACCTGAGTCTGATCCCTGGGTTGGGAAGATCCCCTAGAGGAGGGCATGGCAACCCACTCCAATATCCTTGCCTGGAGAGTCCCAGTCTGGCGGACTACAGCCCATGGGGTTGCAAAGAGTTGGACATGACTGGGCGACTGAGAGCAGCACAGCACGTGCTTCCATTTATTTAAAGTTGAGAAACAAGCAAAACAAATCTATTCTTTTAGAAGCTGGGATAGAGTTACCTTTGAGGAGGGAGCTTAGAGGGGGTTTTCTGGGCTGCTGGTTATGTGGCAGGCCAATTCTTAACCACTGGAGCACCAGGGAAGTCCTGCTGGTTCCAGTCCTTTTTGATATTCAGTTGTATACTTGCTCATGGGTCAGTCACTTGAGGCATCAATTCCTGGATTTTTGCGTAATTTTCTCTTTTAACTTAAGCTAGCTTGAGTTGATTTCTGCTATTTCTGCTAACTCTACCTGAAGAGTGAAAGAGGTCAGGAATTAGCCTATGACTGTGCCCAGGTCCCAGGCTGAGGTCTAGTTAGGAAGAATACTTGGTCAAGCATGCATGCATGCTCAGTCTTTTCCATCGTGTCTGACTCTTTGTGACCCCATGGACTATAGCTGGCCAGGCTCCTCTGTCCATGAGATTCTCCAGGCAAGAATACTGGAGTGGGTTGCCATGCCTTCCTCCAGGGGATCTTCTCAACCCAGAGATCAAACCCACATATCCTGCGTCTCCTGCGTTGCAGCTGGATTCTTTACCACTGAACCACCAGGAAAGCTCACTTGGTAATGGAGTAACAAAATTAAGTCATTAGGACCCATGAAATCAAACCTAGAATTCAAATTTCATTTATATTTATTTTACTGGCAATTAATTTCCTAGCTTGGAAATTTATTATGGGCAGAGACTTTCTATTTCATTTTTGAATTTTTTCTTGAGATCATTCATTCAGTAAGCACTTATTAAGCGTACACTATGTGCCAAGCACATAATAATTTTTAAAAAAAGTAATAACAATAATAATACAAGTCATCATTTTTATGTACTTGCTTGAAACACATTCTTTTATTTAATCCTTATGACACCCTGTACATTAGATAGCATAGACCTAATTATCAGGTAAGAAAGCTGGTGAAGGTGTGATCGAAAGCCACAACTAGTAATCTGTAGAGCAAGGATTCATGCTCAGAGCTGCCTGATTCTAAAGCTCATGCCTGTAGAAAGAGTGAATCCAAATCCCACTCCTTTCTTCTTTCTAGTTTCAAAACATTTGGAGGATAAGGTATTTATATATCCTGTAGCCCTAATGGCAGCAGTCAGGTAAATAACAGTAGTGGAAAAACTTGCGTTTGAAAAATGAGTCACTGAATTTGCTATATGACAGAGAGTCTGGCTGTTAAAAGGAAATATGATGAAATGTCTCACTCATCATTTATGTGGACAAGTTTTGAGGACTGCACTGAGGTTCTTTGTAAGTGTGATGCAAGAAAAAAAAGATCTTGCAAAAGAGTTTCTTTATGCCAGCTAAAATAGGTTGAGTCAATGTTCAACCATTTGCTATTAAAACCATTTTATGAATTAGAAATACAATGCTATTTCTTTAACATAATAAAGAATAACACATTCACAGCAATGTCCAGCATTATAATAAAATAGTGGAACACAAAGTGCATCTCCACCAAAATCAGGTACAAAGCAAGGATGACTACTACTCTCAGGCTTCTCACTTAACAGTGTCCTGTACGCTCTATTGCTTCGCCTCTTATCTTTGGGATCTGTCTCACGTCATTCGCGTTCTTATCACAATCTTCCACAGAACAGGCACCCACAGGAAGTTAAAAAAATTTTTTTTCTTGGTATATACTTTTTCTCCCAGACTGGGTTTTCGGTTCCTCTTTGGCACATTGGATTTCTCTTTCTGTTTTTCTGCAGTGTACCTGACTGATTGGTGCTTACTTGTATTGAATGAGGGCAGGTCTTTCAAGACCTTCAGACCTCTCAGAGGCAGGGAGGATGAATCTTCCATGACTTCTTTTATCCCTGACACTTGCATGTCTCACCTCCAAGCTACAGGGCGGAGCTAAAAGTTGTTTTCTATCCACTCTTTGGAGACTGAGGGCAGAAAGAGCAGGAGTAGACTTCTGCTGGGGCTGTGTGAGGTCTTTGTAACCTGGGTTTTACTCTCTCTTCTGAAATGGTGTTGCATGTCTGGTACCAGAAATTGATCCACCTTGTTAGCCATACATCCTGTTCTCAGGATACCACTGGGTTCCTGATAGTTCTCTGGGGCCCTTCCTGTTTCTGTTGAGCTCTTGAAGTTGGGATCTGTACTCTGAGGAGTGTTTCTCTGAGCCGCTTCCTTACCTCCTGAGTCTGTTTAACCACAGGTTGGGGCGTATTAGTGAGAGATCTCAGGAATTTGTCTAATCCGCCTCTTTCTGGGTTCAGTCATGGTGGAGGCTGCAGTGGGCTTAGAAGCTGTACTTTGATCTGTCAGAATGCTTTGTCTCTTTCCTCAACGGCCGCACTTTGAAGCTTATAGCTTGCAGCTATACCCCTTTTCTTTGCTACTGGAGAATTTTCAGAGTTGTTAGTTTTTTGTGTGTGTGTGATGGTCATCTGAAAGAACATACAGGTGAGACAATATAAAAATACATTTAAAAAAAATAATAGGTTATTGATGGAGTTGGAAGCTAGCTTTACCAGATGATAAAACATGTTACAAAATATAGCAATTAGAGTATTCCTGCCATAAGTATAGACAGACAGATTAAAAAGTTGAATGTGTGATAAAAGAAGTTTTATGCATTTTGTTTATTTAGAGCAAAAGACTAAACAAACTTGGCTCTTTCCTCATATATGCTTGAAAAATATTGCAAAAGATCAGATAATTAAATTAACTGAAAGTAGACGACAAAGCTATTAAAAAAAACTACTCTAAATGTACCTAAAAGTGGCCCTCAAGTCTCTAAATGGGGAGGAGACGTTCTGAGATGAGAGAAGATACAATAGAGGAAAAGATAAATAGATGTGATACATAAAGCTTTTAACTTGTGCTTTTTTTAAAAAAATAGAAGGCAATTTTTTTCAACAAAATTACAATGCAGTCAACAAACTTGATGCTATTGTAATAAATGTGATATGTTAATACTTTTACTATATGAAGAGATCAGTTTATTAAGAGAAACATAATATCTCCGATGAGCACATGGATAAGAACATGAAGCAACAAACCACAAGAAGGAAAAAAATACATGAATTGTAAATTTATGCACATGCATTTTCTTTCTAATAGATGCGAATGGAAACAACAAAGTTATACCATATCACTTTCAACTATACAAGTAATACAAGATTGTTTTAAGAAATTCCCTGGTGGTACAGTGGTTAGGATTCTGTGTTTCTACTGCAGGGAGCTTGGGTTCAATCCATGATTGGGAATTAGGATCCCATGAGCCAAGTGATCAAAAAACTTGTTTAAGTGGTAATATTTAATGCGGATATGGAGACATGAGGGCTTCCCTGATGGCTGAAATAGTGAAGAACCTGCCTGTAATGCAGGAAACCCAGGTTCGATCCCTGGATCAGAAAGATCCTCTGGAGAAGGGAATGGCTACCCATTCCAGTATTCTTGCCTAGAGAATTCCATGGAGAGAGGAGCCTGGTGGGCTACAGTCCATGGGGTTGCAAAGAGTCAGACATAACTGAGTGACTAACACACACACACGGAGACATGAATTTGGCATCTTTATATAATTTTGCTGAGATTATTAATTATACAGCTCTTTGGAAACAACTTTATCACATTTTATCACGGACATTTAAAATGTTCATACATTTTGTCCATTAATTAAATTTCTGAGATTATGTGTGAAGGGAACAATCCTACATGCAAAAAAAAAAAAAAATCTCTAGGTGCAAAGATATTTATTGTAGTATTATTCATTAAGGAGAAATATTGGAAACAAGCTAAATGTTCAATAATGGAAGCATGGTTAACATTATAGTTAAGCTGCATAATGAGATATTTTACACCCATGACCAATGATGTGTCAAAAAATATATAGATTGTGGTATATGATTATACATATGCATAGACAAACACTGAAAGCAAAACCCACAAAAATACTAAAAAATAGTTATCTCTTAGTTGTGTAATTAACAGTGGTTAACAGTACTTGTTTTTTCTTCCTTTTTTGTATTATTCTCAAAACTGTCAGTTACAACCCAATTCCAACCAGTGTGACCAAAAATAGGAATTTATTGGTCAAGTAACCAAAAATTACAGGGATAGAGCATGTTGTTGTTTAGTCGCTAAATCATGTTTGATTCTTTTGTGACCCTATGGACTGTAGCCCACCAGGCTCCACTGTCCATAGGATTTTTAGGCAAGAATACTGAACTGGGTTGCCATTTCCCTCTACAGCAGATCTTCCTGACCCAGGGATTGAACCCACATCTTGAGTTTAAATCCATGGGCTCCATTGATATGGTCATGAGTCTAACTGTCCTCTCATTTTATCTTATTTCTGATTCTTTCGGTATCTTGAAGAAGTTTTTCCTTGCTGTAAATCCTGGCTTCTTGTGTGAGACCAGAGAAGATGGCTGAAAAACATTTCTACTTGTGTCATTCTTATACCTCTCTATCCCAAAGCTAAAGAAAATTTTGTTTTTCTGATGGATTTATATCAAACCCCTCTGTACTTAATGATTATCAAATTAGGTCACATGCCTACTTTGATTTAAAGGGCATATACATACCTTTGCTGTTAACAGTGGAGGAGTTAGGGGAAATGTGTGCATGAATTAGTCCCACCCAAATCACTTTCAGTGAGAGATCCACAGGAAAGAGTGGTTTCAATATATGAGAAAGCAGGGATAGTCAGGAGGAAAATATAGCTTTTTTAATGTAATAAACAAGTACCATATAAATTGAAAAAAAAAACCAACTGATTTTTAAGAGAAAACTATCACCGTCCACCCATTTCCACCTCCACTCTACTCAACAAAGGAAAAAAATACAGCATTATTCAGATTTGACTGGTAAGAATGTGTCATTTATTGCATCAAACTCAAGAAAACCAATGCATTAAATAGCTAACAAAAAAGCAATAATTCTTATAGATGAAAGGAATGTGCAGTTATAAAGATTGGAAGTATCAAACTTAGCAGTAAAATGAAAAGCTATTTAAAGGTAAAGGTCATGTGACTGGAGAAAAATATTGTCTTGAGTTATGATACAGAAAAGTCAAGTTTTGAGCTAAAATGCTACCCATCCTCAGAAACAAACAAGCTTGTTTGTCAAACTAAAGTAAAACAAAACAAAATTGTGAGAGTGGGCTTCTGTCCAGCAGCACAATGTTAAGTGTTCTGATGGAGATTTGGTGACCATTAGCTCACTAGGCATCCTGTTAACATTGTCTTGTCAAAGGAACTGCTATTCTCATGGGCACAGTAGCTGCAGACTTCTAAGGTAAGTGAGCAGTGGTGGAAGCCAGGACTCAGGACAGTCTCACCTCATGAAATCATTCATGTTACTTATCGCGTCAGTAGTTCTTTCATTGCTTAGGAATATTCCATTGTATGGATATAGCACAATTTGTTTATCCAGGCATTTGTTGATGGCCCTTTGAGACTTTTCCAGTATTATGAATAAATCTGTTATGAAATTGTATACCTTTTTTTGTGTGTGTGTATGTATATTGCTGTTTTTCTTGAGTAAATACCTAGAATTTACGGGCCAAATGGTAAAGGAAATTTTAACTTAAAAAAAACCTGTCAAACTCTTTTCCAAAGTAGTTGTACTATTTTATATTTCCACAGGCAGAAAGTGGAGAGTTCCAGGTACCAACACTTAGTCTTTTTAGTTTTAGCTATTTTGTCTTTTTGGTTTTAGCTGTTTTAGTGTGTGTGAAGTGAGATTACACCTTGGTCTTGATTTAGATTTTCCTGATAACTAATGAGTTTGAACTTTAAAAATGTGCATAATGGCTATTTGTAAAGACTCTTTAGTGAAGTACCAGTTCAGATCTTCTGCTCATTAAAAAATAATAGGCTTTGGGACTTCTCCGTTGGTCCTGTGGCTAAGACTCCACGCTCCCAATGCAGGGGACGAAGGTTCGATGCCTGGTCGGGGAATGAGATCCCACATGCCATAGCTAAGAGTTCACATGCCACACTAAGACACAATGAGTGAGTGTGAGTGAGTGAGTGTGAGTGTGAAGTTGCTCTGTTGTATCCAACTCTTTGCAACCCCATGGACTGTAGCCTACCAGGCTCCTCCGTTCATGGGATTTTCTAAGCAAGAATACTGGAGTGGGTTGCCATTTCCTTCTCCAGGAGATCTTCCCAACCCAGGGATTAAACCTGGGTCTCCCGCATTGTAGGCAGACGCTTTACCGTCTGAGCCACCATGCGATGCAGCTAAATTAATTAATTAATTAAAAAAAGAATAGGCTTAGGGTTTTTTTTTAGAGCAGTTTTAGGTTCATAGCAAAAGTAAAGGGGAAGATACAGAGGTTTCTTATATACCCTCTGCTCCCACATATGCATAGCCTCTTCCATTATCAACATCCCTCACTAGAGCAGTGCATTTGTTATGATTAATAAAAGTACAGTGACACATCAGAATCAACCAAAGTCTGCAGTTTGCCAGAAAGTTTACTTTTGGTGTTGTATATTCTACAGGTTTGGGCAAACATACAATAACACGTGTGCTTCATTATAGTATCATACAGAATGTTTTCATTGCCTTAAAAATCCTCTGTGCCCCATCTGTTAATCCCCCACCCCCAGCCCCTTGGCAATCACTGGTTTTTTTACTGTCGCTGTGTTTCACCCTTTCCAGAATGTTGTAGAGTTGGAATCATACAGCTAGTAGTCTTTTCAGCGTGGGATCTTTCTCGTAATGCTATGCAATTATTATTCCTCCTTAAGTTTTCAAAACTTGATAGCTCATTTCTTTTGAACACCGAAGACTGTTCCATTATCTGGATGTAACACAGTCATTCACCTACTGAAGAATATCTTAGTTGCTTCTAAGCTTTGGAAATTATGAATAAAGCCGCTATGCTATAAACATCTGTGGGTTTTGCTCATTCTAAAATTGGATTTTTTATCTTGTTATTGAGTTGTAAGAGTTCTTTATTATAAATACAAGTCATCTATCAGATATTTGCATCATAAATATTTTCTCCTAATTGCTGGTTTACTGTTTTATTTTCCTAGTTGTGTCTTTTGAAGACACAACTAGTTGTGTCTTCAACTTTTATTTTCCTAGTTGTGTCTTTTGAAGACACAACAGTAAAACTTTTGATGGAGTCCAATTTATTATTTTTTCCCTTTATAGTTTATAGTTTCTTTATGTCTTCTAAATCCTTTTAAGAATTTTCATCTATCTCAATGTTGGAAAACTTTTTCCTGTGTTTTTAAAAATAGTTTTATCGAGGTATAATTTATATACCATACAATTCACTGATGTACAGTAGAATTCAATGATATTTTAGTACATTCACAGGGCTGGACAACCATCACCACAATCTAATTTTAGAATATTTTCATTTCCCCTAAAAGATATCTTGTAACCATCAGCAGTTATTTCCTATTTGCAATTTATCTCTCATACCTCCTAGTCTAGGCAAACAATCTACTTTCTGTCTCTATAGATTGGCACATCCTGAATATTTCATATAAATGTACTCATAACCTGTGGTCTTTTGTGACTGGCTTATTTCACTTAGCATAATGTTTTCAAGATTCATCAATACTATAGCATATATCAGTACTTTATTCTTTTTTATTGTGGAGTAATATTGTATGGATATAAACTTATTTTATTCACCCATTCATCAATAGATGAATATTTCGGTTGCTCCCACTTTTTGGCTGTTATGAATAGTGCTGCTATATATGAAAGTTGATGTACAGGTTATGCTGTGGGTATGTATTCATTTGGGTATATATCTAGAAGTAGAATTTCTGGATCGAATGGTATTGTATTTTCAGCACGTCTTAGGCAGGTTTTATTATATTTATTCTTAAGCATTTCATGTTTTGGACTTACCAGATGGTGCAGTGGTAAGAATCTGCCTGACAATGCAGCAGACACAAGAGACTCAGGTTCGACTCCTGGGTCAGGAAGATCACCTGGAGGAGGAAATAACAATTCGTTATGGTATTCTTACCTGGAAAATTTCATGGCCAGAGGAGCCTGGTGGGCTAAGTCCACGGGGTTGCAAAGAGTCGGACATGACTGAGCATGTAGGCATGCATGCACATTTGGCATTGTTTCTGTAAGTTTCAATATCCAGTTGTTTGTTGCTAGTATGTGAAAGTGTAATTGACTTTTATAAGTGACTTTGTTAGAGTCACTTATTAGTTCTAATTGCCTTTACTGTGGACTATCAGGGATCTTCTATGTACAGGATTATGATTAATTTTATTTTTTCCTTTCTAATATATGCCTTTTATTTATTTTTCCTTTTCTTCCTGTATTCAGTTAGTACAATGTTGACTAGGAATGAGGAAGGTGGATATCCTTTTGTTCTTGATCTCAGCTGGAGAACATTCATTCTTTCACCATTGAGGATATTAGCTGCAGGTTTGTTTTTTTTCACATGTACCAGATTTATCAGATTGAGGAAGTTTCCCTCTGTTTATAACTTCCTGAGATCTACTATCTTTAAAGCATGAATGAGTGTGATATTCCTGCAGATTTTTTTAGGGGGCACGGGATCTTTTAAGATGCTTATATGCCTTTCCTTCCTGTCTCTAAAAATATGGTAAATTGTACTGACTAATTTCCAGATGTCTAACCAGCTTCCTGCCCACCCTCTCCCCCTACCCTGACCTGGAAATAAACCTCAGCTGATCATGTTATATGATTCTTTGTGTATTGCTAAATTTGTTTTTTTACTGAACCATACTTGGGTCCACTTGCTTGCATGCAGTAAAGTCTGCTGACACCAGGTTGTAGTGAATGTAGCACAACACTTATTGCAAGCCAGTTCAATTCAGTTCAGTCGCTTACTCCTGTCCAACTCTTTGAGATCCCACAGACTGCAGCATGCCAGGCCTCCTTGTCCATCACCAAGCCAAGCAAGCAGCAAATATAGTGGTCTGAGATGCTCTAACAGAATGCCATAGACTAAGTGACTAAAACAATAGAAATGTGCCTTTCACAGTTCTGTCTCTGTCCATGAGATTCTCCAGGCAAGAATACTGGAGTGGGTTGCCATGCCTTCCTCCAGGGGATCTTCTCAACCCAGAGATCAAACCCACATATCCTGCGTCTCCTGCGTTGCAGCTGGATTCTTTACCACTGAACCACCAGGAAAGCTCACTTGGTAATGGAGTAACAAAATTAAGTCATTAGGACCCATGAAATCAAACCTAGAATTCAAATTTCATTTATATTTATTTTACTGGCAATTAATTTCCTAGCTTGGAAATTTATTATGGGCAGAGACTTTCTATTTCATTTTTGAATTTTTTCTTGAGATCATTCATTCAGTAAGCACTTATTAAGCGTACACTATGTGCCAAGCACATAATAATTTTTTAAAAAAGTAATAACAATAATAATACAAGTCATCATTTTTATGTACTTGCTTGAAACACATTCTTTTATTTAATCCTTATGACACCCTGTACATTAGATAGCATAGACCTAATTATCAGGTAAGAAAGCTGGTGAAGGTGTGATCGAAAGCCACAACTAGTAATCTGTAGAGCAAGGATTCATGCTCAGAGCTGCCTGATTCTAAAGCTCATGCCTGTAGAAAGAGTGAATCCAAATCCCACTCCTTTCTTCTTTCTAGTTTCAAAACATTTGGAGGATAAGGTATTTATATATCCTGTAGCCCTAATGGCAGCAGTCAGGTAAATAACAGTAGTGGAAAAACTTGCGTTTGAAAAATGAGTCACTGAATTTGCTATATGACAGAGAGTCTGGCTGTTAAAAGGAAATATGATGAAATGTCTCACTCATCATTTATGTGGACAAGTTTTGAGGACTGCACTGAGGTTCTTTGTAAGTGTGATGCAAGAAAAAAAAGATCTTGCAAAAGAGTTTCTTTATGCCAGCTAAAATAGGTTGAGTCAATGTTCAACCATTTGCTATTAAAACCATTTTATGAATTAGAAATACAATGCTATTTCTTTAACATAATAAAGAATAACACATTCACAGCAATGTCCAGCATTATAATAAAATAGTGGAACACAAAGTGCATCTCCACCAAAATCAGGTACAAAGCAAGGATGACTACTACTCTCAGGCTTCTCACTTAACAGTGTCCTGTACGCTCTATTGCTTCGCCTCTTATCTTTGGGATCTGTCTCACGTCATTCGCGTTCTTATCACAATCTTCCACAGAACAGGCACCCACAGGAAGTTAAAAAAATTTTTTTTCTTGGTATATACTTTTTCTCCCAGACTGGGTTTTCGGTTCCTCTTTGGCACATTGGATTTCTCTTTCTGTTTTTCTGCAGTGTACCTGACTGATTGGTGCTTACTTGTATTGAATGAGGGCAGGTCTTTCAAGACCTTCAGACCTCTCAGAGGCAGGGAGGATGAATCTTCCATGACTTCTTTTATCCCTGACACTTGCATGTCTCACCTCCAAGCTACAGGGCGGAGCTAAAAGTTGTTTTCTATCCACTCTTTGGAGACTGAGGGCAGAAAGAGCAGGAGTAGACTTCTGCTGGGGCTGTGTGAGGTCTTTGTAACCTGGGTTTTACTCTCTCTTCTGAAATGGTGTTGCATGTCTGGTACCAGAAATTGATCCACCTTGTTAGCCATACATCCTGTTCTCAGGATACCACTGGGTTCCTGATAGTTCTCTGGGGCCCTTCCTGTTTCTGTTGAGCTCTTGAAGTTGGGATCTGTACTCTGAGGAGTGTTTCTCTGAGCCGCTTCCTTACCTCCTGAGTCTGTTTAACCACAGGTTGGGGCGTATTAGTGAGAGATCTCAGGAATTTGTCTAATCCGCCTCTTTCTGGGTTCAGTCATGGTGGAGGCTGCAGTGGGCTTAGAAGCTGTACTTTGATCTGTCAGAATGCTTTGTCTCTTTCCTCAACGGCCGCACTTTGAAGCTTATAGCTTGCAGCTATACCCCTTTTCTTTGCTACTGGAGAATTTTCAGAGTTGTTAGTTTTTTTTTTGTGTGTGATGGTCATCTGAAAGAACATACAGGTGAGACAATATAAAAATACATTTAAAAAAAATAATAGGTTATTGATGGAGTTGGAAGCTAGCTTTACCAGATGATAAAACATGTTACAAAATATAGCAATTAGAGTATTCCTGCCATAAGTATAGACAGACAGATTAAAAAGTTGAATGTGTGATAAAAGAAGTTTTATGCATTTTGTTTATTTAGAGCAAAAGACTAAACAAACTTGGCTCTTTCCTCATATATGCTTGAAAAATATTGCAAAAGATCAGATAATTAAATTAACTGAAAGTAGACGACAAAGCTATTAAAAAAAACTACTCTAAATGTACCTAAAAGTGGCCCTCAAGTCTCTAAATGGGGAGGAGACGTTCTGAGATGAGAGAAGATACAATAGAGGAAAAGATAAATAGATGTGATACATAAAGCTTTTAACTTGTGCTTTTTTTAAAAAAATAGAAGGCAATTTTTTTCAACAAAATTACAATGCAGTCAACAAACTTGATGCTATTGTAATAAATGTGATATGTTAATACTTTTACTATATGAAGAGATCAGTTTATTAAGAGAAACATAATATCTCCGATGAGCACATGGATAAGAACATGAAGCAACAAACCACAAGAAGGAAAAAAATACATGAATTGTAAATTTATGCACATGCATTTTCTTTCTAATAGATGCGAATGGAAACAACAAAGTTATACCATATCACTTTCAACTATACAAGTAATACAAGATTGTTTTAAGAAATTCCCTGGTGGTACAGTGGTTAGGATTCTGTGTTTCTACTGCAGGGAGCTTGGGTTCAATCCATGATTGGGAATTAGGATCCCATGAGCCAAGTGATCAAAAAACTTGTTTAAGTGGTAATATTTAATGCGGATATGGAGACATGAGGGCTTCCCTGATGGCTGAAATAGTGAAGAACCTGCCTGTAATGCAGGAAACCCAGGTTCGATCCCTGGATCAGAAAGATCCTCTGGAGAAGGGAATGGCTACCCATTCCAGTATTCTTGCCTAGAGAATTCCATGGAGAGAGGAGCCTGGTGGGCTACAGTCCATGGGGTTGCAAAGAGTCAGACATAACTGAGTGACTAACACACACACACGGAGACATGAATTTGGCATCTTTATATAATTTTGCTGAGATTATTAATTATACAGCTCTTTGGAAACAGCTTTATCACATTTTATCACGGACATTTAAAATGTTCATACATTTTGTCCATTAATTAAATTTCTGAGATTATGTGTGAAGGGAACAATCCTACATGCAAAAAAAAAAAAAAATCTCTAGGTGCAAAGATATTTATTGTAGTATTATTCATTAAGGAGAAATATTGGAAACAAGCTAAATGTTCAATAATGGAAGCATGGTTAACATTATAGTTAAGCTGCATAATGAGATATTTTACACCCATGACCAATGATGTGTCAAAAAATATATAGATTGTGGTATATGATTATACATATGCATAGACAAACACTGAAAGCAAAACCCACAAAAATACTAAAAAATAGTTATCTCTTAGTTGTGTAATTAACAGTGGTTAACAGTACTTGTTTTTTCTTCCTTTTTTGTATTATTCTCAAAACTGTCAGTTACAACCCAATTCCAACCAGTGTGACCAAAAATAGGAATTTATTGGTCAAGTAACCAAAAATTACAGGGATAGAGCATGTTGTTGTTTAGTCGCTAAATCATGTTTGATTCTTTTGTGACCCTATGGACTGTAGCCCACCAGGCTCCACTGTCCATAGGATTTTTAGGCAAGAATACTGAACTGGGTTGCCATTTCCCTCTACAGCAGATCTTCCTGACCCAGGGATTGAACCCACATCTTGAGTTTAAATCCATGGGCTCCATTGATATGGTCATGAGTCTAACTGTCCTCTCATTTTATCTTATTTCTGATTCTTTCGGTATCTTGAAGAAGTTTTTCCTTGCTGTAAATCCTGGCTTCTTGTGTGAGACCAGAGAAGATGGCTGAAAAACATTTCTACTTGTGTCATTCTTATACCTCTCTATCCCAAAGCTAAAGAAAATTTTGTTTTTCTGATGGATTTATATCAAACCCCTCTGTACTTAATGATTATCAAATTAGGTCACATGCCTACTTTGATTTAAAGGGCATATACATACCTTTGCTGTTAACAGTGGAGGAGTTAGGGGAAATGTGTGCATGAATTAGTCCCACCCAAATCACTTTCAGTGAGAGATCCACAGGAAAGAGTGGTTTCAATATATGAGAAAGCAGGGATAGTCAGGAGGAAAATATAGCTTTTTTAATGTAATAAACAAGTACCATATAAATTGAAAAAAAAAACCAACTGATTTTTAAGAGAAAACTATCACCGTCCACCCATTTCCACCTCCACTCTACTCAACAAAGGAAAAAAATACAGCATTATTCAGATTTGACTGGTAAGAATGTGTCATTTATTGCATCAAACTCAAGAAAACCAATGCATTAAATAGCTAACAAAAAAGCAATAATTCTTATAGATGAAAGGAATGTGCAGTTATAAAGATTGGAAGTATCAAACTTAGCAGTAAAATGAAAAGCTATTTAAAGGTAAAGGTCATGTGACTGGAGAAAAATATTGTCTTGAGTTATGATACAGAAAAGTCAAGTTTTGAGCTAAAATGCTACCCATCCTCAGAAACAAACAAGCTTGTTTGTCAAACTAAAGTAAAACAAAACAAAATTGTGAGAGTGGGCTTCTGTCCAGCAGCACAATGTTAAGTGTTCTGATGGAGATTTGGTGACCATTAGCTCACTAGGCATCCTGTTAACATTGTCTTGTCAAAGGAACTGCTATTCTCATGGGCACAGTAGCTGCAGACTTCTAAGGTAAGTGAGCAGTGGTGGAAGCCAGGACTCAGGACAGTCTCACCTCATGAAATCATTCATGTTACTTATCGCGTCAGTAGTTCTTTCATTGCTTAGGAATATTCCATTGTATGGATATAGCACAATTTGTTTATCCAGGCATTTGTTGATGGCCCTTTGAGACTTTTCCAGTATTATGAATAAATCTGTTATGAAATTGTATACCTTTTTTTGTGTGTGTGTATGTATATTGCTGTTTTTCTTGAGTAAATACCTAGAATTTACGGGCCAAATGGTAAAGGAAATTTTAACTTAAAAAAAACCTGTCAAACTCTTTTCCAAAGTAGTTGTACTATTTTATATTTCCACAGGCAGAAAGTGGAGAGTTCCAGGTACCAACACTTAGTCTTTTTAGTTTTAGCTATTTTGTCTTTTTGGTTTTAGCTGTTTTAGTGTGTGTGAAGTGAGATTACACCTTGGTCTTGATTTAGATTTTCCTGATAACTAATGAGTTTGAACTTTAAAAATGTGCATAATGGCTATTTGTAAAGACTCTTTAGTGAAGTACCAGTTCAGATCTTCTGCTCATTAAAAAATAATAGGCTTTGGGACTTCTCCGTTGGTCCTGTGGCTAAGACTCCACGCTCCCAATGCAGGGGACGAAGGTTTGATGCCTGGTCGGGGAATGAGATCCCACATGCCATAGCTAAGAGTTCACATGCCACACTAAGACACAATGAGTGAGTGTGAGTGAGTGAGTGTGAGTGTGAAGTTGCTCTGTTGTATCCAACTCTTTGCAACCCCATGGACTGTAGCCTACCAGGCTCCTCCGTTCATGGGATTTTCTAAGCAAGAATACTGGAGTGGGTTGCCATTTCCTTCTCCAGGAGATCTTCCCAACCCAGGGATTAAACCTGGGTCTCCCGCATTGTAGGCAGACGCTTTACCGTCTGAGCCACCATGCGATGCAGCTAAATTAATTAATTAATTAAAAAAAGAATAGGCTTAGGGTTTTTTTTTAGAGCAGTTTTAGGTTCATAGCAAAAGTAAAGGGGAAGATACAGAGGTTTCTTATATACCCTCTGCTCCCACACATGCATAGCCTCTTCCATTATCAACATCCCTCACTAGAGCAGTGCATTTGTTATGATTAATAAAAGTACAGTGACACATCAGAATCAACCAAAGTCTGCAGTTTGCCAGAAAGTTTACTTTTGGTGTTGTATATTCTACAGGTTTGGGCAAACATACAATAACACGTGTGCTTCATTATAGTATCATACAGAATGTTTTCATTGCCTTAAAAATCCTCTGTGCCCCATCTGTTAATCCCCCACCCCCAGCCCCTTGGCAATCACTGGTTTTTTTACTGTCGCTGTGTTTCACCCTTTCCAGAATGTTGTAGAGTTGGAATCATACAGCTAGTAGTCTTTTCAGCGTGGGATCTTTCTCGTAATGCTATGCAATTATTATTCCTCCTTAAGTTTTCAAAACTTGATAGCTCATTTCTTTTGAACACCGAAGACTGTTCCATTATCTGGATGTAACACAGTCATTCACCTACTGAAGAATATCTTAGTTGCTTCTAAGCTTTGGAAATTATGAATAAAGCCGCTATGCTATAAACATCTGTGGGTTTTGCTCATTCTAAAATTGGATTTTTTATCTTGTTATTGAGTTGTAAGAGTTCTTTATTATAAATACAAGTCATCTATCAGATATTTGCATCATAAATATTTTCTCCTAATTGCTGGTTTACTGTTTTATTTTCCTAGTTGTGTCTTTTGAAGACACAACTAGTTGTGTCTTCAACTTTTATTTTCCTAGTTGTGTCTTTTGAAGACACAACAGTAAAACTTTTGATGGAGTCCAATTTATTATTTTTTCCCTTTATAGTTTATAGTTTCTTTATGTCTTCTAAATCTTTTTAAGAATTTTCATCTATCTCAATGTTGGAAAACTTTTTCCTGTGTTTTTTTTTTTTTTTAAATTTTTTTTTTGTATTTATTTATTTTTTTACACGAACTCCCTTTCCTGTGTTTTTAAAAATAGTTTTATCGAGGTATAATTTATATACCATACAATTCACTGATGTACAGTAGAATTCAATGATATTTTAGTACATTCACAGGGCTGGACAACCATCACCACAATCTAATTTTAGAATATTTTCATTTACCCTAAAAGATATCTTGTAACCATCAGCAGTTATTTCCTATTTGCAATTTATCTCTCATACCTTCTAGTCTAGGCAAACAATCTACTTTCTGTCTCTATAGATTGGCACATCCTGAATATTTCATATAAATGCACTCATAACCTGTGGTCTTTTGTGACTGGCTTATTTCACTTAGCATAATGTTTTCAAGATTCATCAATANGTTATTTCCTATTTGCAATTTATCTCTCATACCTCCTAGTCTAGGCAAACAATCTACTTTCTGTCTCTATAGATTGGCACATCCTGAATATTTCATATAAATGCACTCATAACCTGTGGTCTTTTGTGACTGGCTTATTTCACTTAGCATAATGTTTTCAAGATTCATCAATACTATAGCATATATCAGTACTTTATTCTTTTTTATTGTGGAGTAATATTGTATGGATATAAACTTATTTTATTCACCCATTCATCAATAGATGAATATTTCGGTTGCTCCCACTTTTTGGCTGTTATGAATAGTGCTGCTATATATGAAAGTTGATGTACAGGTTATGCTGTGGGTATGTATTCATTTGGGTATATATCTAGAAGTAGAATTTCTGGATCGAATGGTATTGTATTTTCAGCACGTCTTAGGCAGGTTTTATTATATTTATTCTTAAGCATTTCATGTTTTGGACTTACCAGATGGTGCAGTGGTAAGAATCTGCCTGACAATGCAGCAGACACAAGAGACTCAGGTTCGACTCCTGGGTCAGGAAGATCACCTGGAGGAGGAAATAACAATTCGTTATGGTATTCTTACCTGGAAAATTTCATGGCCAGAGGAGCCTGGTGGGCTAAGTCCACGGGGTTGCAAAGAGTCGGACATGACTGAGCATGTAGGCATGCATGCACATTTGGCATTGTTTCTGTAAGTTTCAATATCCAGTTGTTTGTTGCTAGTATGTGAAAGTGTAATTGACTTTTATAAGTGACTTTGTTAGAGTCACTTATTAGTTCTAATTGCCTTTACTGTGGACTATCAGGGATCTTCTATGTACAGGATTATGATTAATTTTATTTTTTCCTTTCTAATATATGCCTTTTATTTATTTTTCCTTTTCTTCCTGTATTCAGTTAGTACAATGTTGACTAGGAATGAGGAAGGTGGATATCCTTTTGTTCTTGATCTCAGCTGGAGAACATTCATTCTTTCACCATTGAGGATATTAGCTGCAGGTTTGTTTTTTTTCACATGTACCAGATTTATCAGATTGAGGAAGTTTCCCTCTGTTTATAACTTCCTGAGATCTACTATCTTTAAAGCATGAATGAGTGTGATATTCCTGCAGATTTTTTTAGGGGGCACGGGATCTTTTAAGATGCTTATATGCCTTTCCTTCCTGTCTCTAAAAATATGGTAAATTGTACTGACTAATTTCCAGATGTCTAACCAGCTTCCTGCCCACCCTCTCCCCCTACCCTGACCTGGAAATAAACCTCAGCTGATCATGTTATATGATTCTTTGTGTATTGCTAAATTTGTTTTTTTACTGAACCATACTTGGGTCCACTTGCTTGCATGCAGTAAAGTCTGCTGACACCAGGTTGTAGTGAATGTAGCACAACACTTATTGCAAGCCAGTTCAATTCAGTTCAGTCGCTTACTCATATCCAACTCTTTGAGATCCCACAGACTGCAGCATGCCAGGCCTCCTTGTCCATCACCAAGCCAAGCAAGGAGCAAATATAGTGGTCTGAGATGCTCTAACAGAATGCCATAGACTAAGTGACTAAAACAATAGAAATGTGCCTTTCACAGTTCTGGAAGCAAGAAAGTCTGAGATCAGAGTGTGAGCATGCTTGTCAGGTCTCAGGAGGGTCTCCTTCCTGGTTTGCAGGTGGCTGTCTTCTTGCAGGAACCTCACATGATAGAGCGAGAGAGATCATCGCTCTTGGATCTCTTCTTAGAAGGACACTAACGGCATTCATGAGGATGCTACCCTTATGACCTGATTAATTGCCCGAAGGTCCCTCATCTAAATACCATCACATTGGGGATTTAGGCTTCAGCATATGAATTTTGAGAGGACAGAAACATGAAATCCATAGCAGAGTGTCACAGCAATCTATTAGGATAATGTTTATACCTAGAAATGAAACATGTTGGCAGATATGTCTATAAATGGGGCAAAATGCCTGCCTCTTTTAGAGAATGGTGTCAGAGCTCAAATAACTTGGAAACCTCAACTCTGGACTGGTTGTCTCAATATTAATTACAGCCAGAATATGGAGATGAGAAGTGACTCACAGACTCAAACATGTGTTTGAATGATGCTATTAACCAAGTAAACTTTATAAAATCCAGGCTTATGAAAGTGTAACTGTTTTCTATAATTGGAGCTTATAGAAAACTTCCTTAATATTCCACTGCTGCACACACACAGCTGCTGACTGGCTGAGGTCTGGCAAAGGGAGAGTCATTCTTTAGCAAAGAGTTGAAGTAGCAGTTCTTTCTCAGATTCACACATTCCTTCTGATTTATTGGCAGCAAGATATTATCTGGTTCATAGTCTTGCTTACTTGGCAGACACATTTGTTTTAGTAAATAGGAATACATTAAATCTGAATCCTAAAGACAAAGACCTTACTGTTTTCCTTACTCATGACAAAATTACAGTCGCATAAAAGGAAGTATGAATTCTGGTATTCAAATGAAGAATAAGTTCTATTGAGTGGCTTTCCCACCCTGGAAAACTTTCCCTCAGAGAATAATTTCATGATGGATGATTCAATGAGGAATGCTACAATGCTGTGAATGTCTGCATGCCAAACTGCTTTCAACGAGTGAGTGTTTTCTCTGGAAAATGAAAATTGTGACACAGGCCAGGCCAGGCAATAGTATGCTCCCTGTCTTCTGTAATAAAGGGAAGGGCACTGACTGGAACTCAGGTGTAACAAAGATTTAAGATATTTTGAAGTAGGAACCTGATTGAGTATTAGATAAAAAATATCCTTAATTTCCAAGATGCAGCAAATAAGCTACCAGTGCACCCCATTTTTTCCTGCTATTGTGCAGTGACATAAAAAATGCACACCATTGAGAGAGATGTTTTCTAAAATGTGTAGGGAGTTACAGTCCTCACAGTGAACATGAGAACTGAGATGTTAATCTGTTTCCTTCGCTGGTCTTCAGTTATCTCTCTTTGCCATGAGCTTTTCCTCTGGCTGAGTATAATCCACTCTCTGAAGATGGATATTTTTCCTTCAGTATACTCAGTGATGCAAGCCAACTATTTTGGATATACTCAAAATTCTTGAAAAAAAGGATTGTCAAGGCTAATTTTAGTGAATCTGGCTATTGCCTTAAAACTGTGACAGAGACCACTGGAACTTACTGATGTCTGCTTGCTCCTCTGTATCGCTCAGCCTCCCTGTAGTTACCTTGGACCCATGAGCAGGTCTGGCCAATGGAATGTAAGCGATGAGTGCCATTTCCAGCCTGAAATAAGTGTCTCATCTGCCTTACCACCCACTGTGTTCTCCATTGTGAGAGTAGATGCCAAAGGCTAATGATGGATGGATGATGGTGGAGTCATGGGATGGAGGATTCTGTATCCCAGCACCACCTTTTGGAAGAGAGAGAGCTTCTGTAGAGAGCGCCCCACCTTTTCAGACTATGACATGAGTAAGAAATAAAGCTTTATTAAGATTCACTTGTTATAAAATTTTAAGGATGATTTCGATAACATCACCCACTCAATGGATATGAATCTGAGCAAACTCTGGGAGATGGTGAAGGGCAGGGAAGCCTGGTGTGCTGCAGTTCATGGGGATGCAAAGAGCTGGACATGACTGAGTGACTAAACAACATTACTGCTGCTAGCGTTTCTTTTTCCTTTAGATGCCAACTTCTCAACTCCACTGTCTCTCCTAGGGTAAGCTCAATACTCCCTTCATGTTTCCTCAAGATGAAGCACAGCGAGCTCCTAAATATAGTCCTGGAAATAAACATGTAATTGTTGAAGACCGGATATCAAGGTTTTTTTGTTCAAACTATCAGCTGCAACCTTCTCATAAATTTGATAAAAGTATTTATCCTGCTAAATAGTGATCTTTAAAATACCTTACATATTATTTTGGAAATATACTAGCATAATACTGGCTGATTCTTAATTTATATAATTAAGTTAAATGTGTCAATTTGATTGTGTTCTGAAATTAGTGCTATGACTTTCATATATCTCTTGGATACCAGGCTAGAGGGCATATAATAACTAGATGGCCTTGAAATGTAAAATAGTAATATTATTTCTGTTCATCCACTTATCCATTCAATAAAAAACATGCTGACCATCAATTATTATGCAGGAACTGTCCTGTTCAATTTAGAAGCCACTAACCACATGTGGCCTGTTTTTAAAATTTAAGTTACTCTAAATAAATCAATTCAATTAAAAATTCAGTTCTTTAGTAACACCTACCACATTTCAAGTGTTTAATAGCTACATGTAACTAGCAACTATCTTCTTGGACAACACAAGAGGAACATTAACATCATCCAGAAAGTTTCACTGGACAGCATTTATCTAGAAAAAAGACACAATACTCATAATTTTCCTTTAATGTAGTCACTGTTTCCATAAAAATTAATAAAATGGCATTAGGCTGCCAGAGAGGTCAGGAAATCTGTGTATTGGCAATAACATTTGAACTTAGTCTTAAAAATGAAAAGGAATTTGCTATATTCCAATAAAAGTGAACAGCAGATACAAAGTAAAAAAAGCATAAATGGGCTGATAAAAACAAGGTGAGATGTTCAATGTGACTGGAGAGAAACACATATAAGAGTAAAGAGCAGAGGTGAGCTGGGCATGGCAAGAGCAGGCAAAGATGGGTACAGTAAAGGGTTTGGACTTCACCTTTTGATGATAGGAACCTAACAAAAATCTTTTAAGTAGGAGAATCATAGCATCAGACTGGCATGGTATGAAGGTCACTTGCTGGTATTATTGATGTTGAAAGACCAGATTGGAGGTTATGGATCCCAGCAGGGAAAGATGAAAACAACAATAACTGAACTGAAGAGGAAAGAGTCAATTTTAGAGATATTTCTATATTAAAATTATATCACTAGAGTATATGTAATTTAGACTAACATTTTCTGCTCAATCAGCTGGAGTGTTGGAAGGAGCCAAGTGAAAGGAGAAGTAAAAATGTGCATTAGTTTTGGGTGGAGGTCTCAATCCCTATTCACAGAGAATAAACAAGCATAGGTTTTGGTTTACTTATCTATCCTATCACACCCAGGCTGTTCTCTTGAGAAAAAGGCAGGTGCATCAGTTTACTCAGGGAAATTCTCTGTGTCCTCCCTGACATTTGAACATTTGAAGTTACAAAAAGGCCACTTTGTCCTAGGAAGTCTTTCATTAAAGGGACTCTTCAAATGTTACCTCTGTGTTGAGAATTATTCCCTTTAAAATGCATTTATTTTGTCATCTAAGATTTTCACACTGTACTGTGAGTTATTTTAATACAGGGCGTATCTGCATATGTTGAGGCATGAAGCTGTGAGTAGTGGTGGATGAGGTATTTGGAATTTACGTAGGCACTGACCTTATAAAAACTTCTTCTAAGGCTGCTGGCTGTGGTTGGTGAAGAGCTTTTGGGAATAGATGACCACCGATAAGAACCTTGCTCTCCAACTGTGATGAGATTTCTGATTCACTTTTCAGTCTACCTAAGTAAAATTTCAAGGTAATTATGGTTTCTCAGATAAGAGCAGGAAGAGTTTACAGTGTAGTCAGCTGACCAGATTAAGTTTAGCACTGAGCCTCGTTTCCTCCCTACCAGGTAAACTTCCTTTTCTCACTTTCCTAATGCTTCAGCAATACATGAACCGTGAACTTCCTGATGTTCAAGCTGGTTTTAGAAAAGGCAGAGGAACCAGAGATCAGATTGCCAACATCTGCTGGATCATGGAAAAAAGCAAGAGAGTTCCAGAAAAACATCTATTTCTGCTTTACTGACTATGCCAAAGCCTTTGACTGTGTGGATCACAATAAACTGTGGAAAATTCTTCAAGAGATGGGAATACCAGACTACCTGACCTGCCTCTTGAGAAATCTGTATGCAGGTCAGGAAGCAACAGTTAGAACTGCACATGGAACAACAGACTGGTTCCAAATAGGAAAAGGAGTACGTCAAGGCTATATATTGTCACCCTGCTTATTTAACTTACATGCAGAGTACATCATGAGAAACGCTGGACTGGAAGAAACACAAGCTGGAATCAAGATTGCTGGGAGAAATATCAATTACCTCAGATAGGCAGATGTACCACCCTTATGGCAGAAAGTGAAGAGGAACTAAAAAGCCTCTTGATAAAAGTGAAAGTAGAGAGTGAAAAAGTTGGCTTAAAGCTCAACATTCAGAAAACGAAGATCATGGCATCTGGTCCGATCACTTCATGGGAAATAGATGGGGAAACAGTGGAAACAGTGTCAGATTTTATTTTGGGGGGCTCCAAAATCACTGCAGATGGTGATTGCAGCCATGAAATTAAAAGACGCTTACTCCTTGGAAGAAAAGTTATGATCAATCTAGATAGCATATTCAAAAGCAAAGACATTACTTTCCTGACTAAAGTCTGTCTAGTCAAGGCTATGGTTTTTCCTGTGGTCATGTATGGATGTGAGAGTTGGACTGTGAAGAAGGCTGAGCGCCGAAGAATTGATGCTTTTGAACTGTGGTGTTGGAGAAGACTCTTGAGAGTCCCTTGGACTGCAAGGAGATCCAATCAGTCCATTCTGAAGGAGATCAACCCTGAGATTTCTTTGGAAGGAATGATGCTAAAGCTGAAACTCCAGTACTTTGGCCACCTCATGCGAAGAGTTGACTCATTGGAAAAGACTCTGATACTGGGAGGGGTTGGGGGCAGGAGGAGAAGGGAACGACAGAGGATGAGATGGCTGGATGGCATCACTGACTCGATGGACGTGAATCTGAGGGAACTCCGGGAGTTGGTGATGGACAGGAGGCCTGGCGTGCCTGCTGGGGTCACAAAGAGTCGGACACGACTGAGCGACTGAACTGAACGGAACTGAATGATTTCTTGTTTCTGAGCAAAATCTCCCTGAGATCAAACATGAAATCAAGTAGGAGAAATTAGTAAGCCTTTCCATGGTGAGAGATTCTGAAGTCCTAGAATATGTCTGGCTGATGGGAAGTTCAAGAATTGGAAGAAAGTAGAATGTCCAGGGCCCTCCACCTGCTATCCAGTCCCTCATCACGTGTCTGTCTGCATTGATAAGAGACACAGAGGGATAAAAAGTTCTCCCGGAAAGTTGTCGTACACAACCTTGTGGAAAAACAGCATGTAAGTCTCTCTTCCTAAATGGAGGAAGATTAAGATCAGAAATAAACATTTCTCATTTCAGAATGTCAGGCAGTTCCTAATTAGTACAGTGATCATCTCTAAGATTGAAGGTTAAAAATATTCCAAAGTAAATGCTTTTCTGTTGCCTCCTTTATGCTGTCATAATTTTTCCTGTGCCACTATCAGTTTGTTAGGGGAAGAACTTTCTCTTAAGTGAGTACAAATTTGATAGCTTCTTTTTCTGATATGCAGAATAAATATTTATTTGTTGTTTTGAATGCTTTTGTCACACATTTCATATTATGATGTCATAAACTAGTGTCTAGTAGGAAAACTGATAATGGATTCAAACTATTTGTTGATGTAAAATATTAAACGGTAAGTTTAGTAATCCTTTCTTAAAGCTGCACTATTTTAAAATCTGTAAAAACTCAATCTGTCATGAGGTTAAGGTAAAAACTAGTTGCTTACCCTCTTATAGCAATAAAAATAAAAGTGATTTTGGTAGTTTCCCTGAATATTAAACACAATGGAAAATCTTTGCTGTTTTAAAAGTGGGTTTGATAGTCTCTTTCCCCTCCAAAATCATCCTTTCCTCTATTAATATTAAACACACAGCGACTGAACCTGTTATGCCTGCTGAGACAGGTTGTGCTACATGGGAAATGCCCAAAGCCCAGTTTGAGAAAGGCAACATAAATGCTGTGCTGCAATAAATTTCAATGGGCTTCATCTGGAAACCTTTACCCTTGCCTTTCTTCCCACCTGGTGTCTGTTCTCTGAGCCACTATACCCTTGTTAGGAAATCTTGGAGATGTTTCACTGCAAATGAAAAAGACTACTGGTAGCAGTTCAGTGGTGATGATTCTATTGGGTTGGCCAAAAAATTTATTTGGGTTTTTCCTGTAACATCTTATGGAAAAACCCAAATGAACTTTTTGACCACCTCAATAGGTAAATTTACCTCACTCGTTAATTAATCAAGCCATTCAACAGGATATGTTGAGTTTCTCCTCAGGGCCTGACCTTGGGTTGCTTGATGGAGATCAAAAGATAAGATCAGAAATAAGCCATGATGGATGGACAGAAAAACTCAATATTACACGGAGGTCAGTTATTCCCAAATTGATCTATAAAGTCAATGGTATTCCAATCAAATCCCAACACAATTTTCCTGAAACTGGACAGGCTGATTTTAACATTTACAGGGAAGAGCAAAGGGCTGAGAAAAGCCAACATTCTTTGAAAGAAAAACATGGTTGGAGAATTTGTACTTTCAGATAATGAGACTTACTATAAAGCCACTGTGATTTATCACAATTAATTCCCGGATGGCTAAGCGGTAAAGAACCCGCTGGCCAATGCAGGAGATACAAGAGATGTGGGTGTGATCCTTGGGTAGCCAAGTTACCCTGGAGAAGGAATAGCAACCCATTCCAGCCTTCTCACTTGGAAAATCCCATGGACAGAGGAGCCTGTGGGGCTACAGTCCATGGGGTAAGTCGCAAAGAGTCAGATGCGACTTAGCGACTAAACACACGTATACACACATAGTGATTAACCTACTAAGACAATGTTGTTTAGTTCAGGAACAGACAAAGAAATACATACAATTGGATATGAGTCCATAAATGTAGGAAAATTTTATTCACAGTGAAGACTACTTCACAGACCAGTAGGACCATAATAGATAATTCAATAAATGATGCTAGAAAATTGTTTACACAGATTTAATTTTATTTTATTTATTTTACTTTACAGTACTCTATTGGTTTTTGGCATACATTGACATGAATCTGCCATGGGTATACACGAAAATACATGAAATTGAATCCCTTCTTTCCACCATATACATGAGTTAATTCCAAGAAAGCTGAAGACTTAAATATGAAAGAGAAAACTGAAAAAAATTTTAGGAGAAAATGCAAGAAGAAGAATAATTTTATAAACAAGACTCAAAAGGCATAAACAATAAAGGAAAAGATATATCTTATTACAGTGATCTTAAGAACTTCTGTTAATCACATAATATGTCCAAAGAAAGTGAAAGGAACAAATAACAAATTGGATGAATTTTTTTGCACCACATACCTCTCATGATAGCAAATTAGTATTTGGAAAATATAGAGAGCTAAAAAAATAGTTATACAAAAATTTAGCGTAGTTCTATAAAAAATGTACAGGATTAAAAGGGACTTCCCTGGCACTCTAGTGGTTAAGACTCTGTGCTTTCAACAGCAGGTACTCAGGTTTGATCCTTGTTCAGGGAACTAAGATCTCACATGCATGGCCAAAAAATAAAAATAAATTGAGCCAAAGTATGAAAAAATACACAATTGGTCAATAACATATGAAGAGGCAGTTATTCTTATTTAATAATCTGGAAAACTAAAACCACAATGAGATGAGATTTAAAAAATAAAATGTATGATAACATCAAACGACATAAAATCTCCATGTTGAAAACTACAAAACATGTCGATAAATTAAAAAGGAGCCTGCAAAGTCCATATACTTGTTCTCAGCCCTGTCAGTCACCCATTCAGTATGTTGGCAAAGTATCATCTGATCTGTATGTGTAAGGAGTCATCATGAAAGTAAAAATGTGTCAGAAAGATACTTCCAAATGGTTAGAGGCATGTGATTTTTAGTTCTGTGTGTTACAGAAATGTCAGGAAAGGTATAGCTTATTTTTTTATTTAAAAATTTTTTATTATGTTTATTTATTTTTGGCAACTGGACAGGGACCCAAACCCTAGATCCCTAGATTAAAAGTCTGATGCTCTACCAGCTGAGCTACCCAGGCAGGTATGGTATATTTTAACTATGTGCAAGATAATGTCAGTGTCCGCAGAGGGTCTTTTCTCTTTTTTTGAGTAGTGCTGCTAGTGTTGAAAGAATAAAAATGGTTGTTTTGCAGTTTAGATTCCAAAATAGGAAAAACTGATTTTTCAATCATGACTGACATGAGAGAAGCAACCTAGGACGTCTTAGATCATACTTCTGAGGTTTTTTTTTTTTAATTTATTTTTAATTGAAGGATAATGGCTTTACCATACTGTGTTGGTTTCTGCCATACTTCTGAGTTTTTAATTTTAACTTACATGATTTTTTTTATACTTTAAAATTTTTGTGAACTGGTAAAAATTGTTAATGCATTTTAGCTTGGGTATTTTTGTAAATAGTTTGTGATTTACTTCTTGATCTATATGAAAATATTTACAGTCCTTTTCTTCAAAGCTTATTTGAAGCCAAGTTGTGGGTTTGGGGTTTGTTTTGGTTGAGGGTGGGGAGGAGAGAAAGGATTTTGTACTCTGATAATTCAGATGGTGATATTTTATAGTTTAAAGCAAATGTCCCACTGAAAGCAATTAAAATATTAACAAAATTATTAAAACAGAAAAATAAAATCTGAGTTCATGGAATGATATACCATATTTATGGACAGGAAAGTTTAATATTATTAAGATGGAAATTCTCTCCAAATTTATCTTTAGATCTAATTCAATCCTGGTCAAAATTCCACCAGGGCTTTTTGTAGAATTTGACAAGCTGTTGCTAAAATTTGTTTGGAAATGTAAAAGACCTTGAATAGGCAAAGTAATTTTGGCAAAAAAGAACAAAGTTGCAGACTTACACTACCTGATTTCAGCAAATTATTTGGCTATAGAAATCAGAACAGTGTGGTATTGGTAGGAGGACAGTCACATAGATCAATAGACCAGAGTAGAAAATTCAGAATTAGGTCCCCATGTTAGTACCCTTGGAGAAGGCAATGGCATCCCACTCCAGTACACTTACTGAAAACTCCCATGGACGGAGGAGCCTGGTAGGCTGCAGTCCATGGGTCACTGAGTCAGACACGACTGAGCGACTTCACTTTCACTTTTCACTTTCATGCATTGGAGAAGGAATGGCAACCCACTCCAGTGCTCTTGCCTGGAGAATCCCAGGGATGGTGGAGCCCAATGGGCTGCCGTCTGTGGGGTCGCACAGAGTCGGACACGACTGAGGTGACTTAGCAGCAGCAGCAGCAGTTAGTACCCTAACAACTCAAGACTGAGAAATCAAATAGCCCTATTTTTTTTTAAAGAGAGAAACATCAACAGATAGAAAAAAAGGTATATGAGTGTTCAATAAACTCATGAAAATATACTCAACATCACTAATAATTAGGGAAATATAAATGAAATCATGAAGAATACCACTTTGTAAGCATCAGAATGGCTAAAATAAAAAAGTTTTATAATACTAATGCTGTTGAGAATGTGGAGTAATTGGAACCCCTGACTTTGTGGTTAGAGATGTACAATGGCACAACCACTATGAAAAGTAGTTTAGTAATTTCTTAAAAAATTAAACATACATTTGCCACAAAACCCAGAGAAATGAAGATATGTCTACAAAAGAGCTGTATATGAGTATTCATAGCTATTATATTCACAATTCATAATTGCCACAAACTGAAAATCACCCAAGCTTCATCTATAGGTAAATGTATAAACAAATTGTTGTATAATTCATGCAATGACTCAGTTCAGTTCAGTCGCTCAGTCGTGTCCGACTCTTTGCGACCCCATGAATCGCAGCATGCCAGGCCTCCCTGTCCATCACCAACTCCTGGAGTTCACTCAGATTCTTGTCCATCGAGTTGGTGATGCCATCCAGCCATCTCATCCTCTGTCATCCCCTTCTCCTCTTGCTCCCAATCCCTCCCAACATCAGAGTCTTTTCCAATGAGTCAACTCTTCGCATGAGGTGGCCAAAGTACTGGAGTTTCAGCTTCAGCATCATTCCCCTCAAAGAAATCCCAGGGCTGATCTCCTTCAGAATGGACTGGTTGGATCTCCTTGCAGTCCAAGGGACTCTCAAGAGTCTTCTCCAACACCACAGTTCAAAAGCATCAATTCTTCGGCGCTCAGCCTTCTTCACAGTCCAACTCTCACATCCATACATGACCACTGGAAAAACCATAGCCTTGACTAGACGGAACTTTGTTGACAAAGTAATGTCTCTGCTTTTGAATATGCTATCTAGGTTGGTCATAACTTTTCTTCCAAGGAGTAAGCGTCTCAGTAATTATAAGGAACAAATTGCTGATACTTGCAATAACATAGTTCAATCTAAAATTATGTTGAGTGAAAAATAGGCTAGATTCATGCTATATGATTTAATTTACATTAAGGTATAGATCTATTTTATGATGACAGAAAAAAGATTAGTGATTGCTACAAAAGGTGATGGTGAGGGGTGACTGACTGCAAAGGGACATGAACAAAATTTACATAGGAGTTACATAGGAGTATACATTGTTCAAAACTCATTCCATCATACACTTAAAATGAGTGAATTTTTCATATGTAAATTTTACCTTGATATAAACTAGGTTAAGAACACAATGAGGCACGTAACACTGTGTGTGTCCTTAATGCCACTTAACTGTACAATTAAATATGGTTAAAGTAATCAGTTTTATGCTATGCATATTTTACCACAAAGAAAACATGAAAGGAGGTACCTTTTAAAAAATTAGAAATTTTAAACACACACTAAAAATGGAAGGGCTTCCCAGGTGGTGCTAGTGGTAAAGAATCTGCCTGCCAATGCAGGAGATGCAAGAGAAGTGGGTTCAATCCATAGGTTGGGAAGATTGCTAGGCGTAGGGAATGAGAAAGCACTCCAGTATTTTTGCCTGGAAAATTCCATGAGCAAAAGAGCCCGAGAGCCTGGCAGGCTACAGTCTATGGGGCTGCAAAGAGTTGGAGCACAAGAATGGAAAGAATAGTGCAGTTACTCCTTCTATGTCCTCCATGCATTAAATAGATAGAACCACTCTTCAAGCAAATGGCAAAATTTTAGCCATGTTTGTGTTTATATAAGCACACTAGAATAAACTATTAAATTAGAAGTTACACTTATGATGATTAAATTTATTAATACTTATTATACTTAACAATAATTCATTAATATTGGTATTTATCCAATGTTTAAAATTTCTCAATCATGTCCAAATTTCTCTTTTACATTCTTTTATTCCAACTAGGATTTAATCAAGATGTATGTCTTATTATATCCTTTAAGTCTCATTTAATCAAAAACAGTTATCTTCCTCATGACACTGACTTGCTAAGGCAACAAGCCAATGTGGAGAGTCTCATATTCTGAATTTGTCTATTTCCTCATAGCATCATTTCCCAGTTACTCAGTCTCTGAATAACTGTTATTCAGCACAGCACTGCCATGCTGGAGAGGCCAGGGGTAGGCACTCTGGTAGACAGCGCCAGCTGAATCCAGCTTTCCAGCCATCTCAGCCAAGAGGCCAGACACATGAGAAATCATCCTGCAAGTGAATTCTCCAGCCCAGCTTGTCACAGCCCTCAGCCATTTGAGTCATTCTTAGACATTCAAGTCATCTCAGCTGAGGCCCCAGACGTCACAAAGCAGAGCAGAGCTTTCTGGCTGTGCCCCCTTTTGAAGTCATAGCTCACAGAATCTGAGAATAAAAAAATGTTTTATGCCCCTAAGTTTGGGGGTGATATGTTATGCAGCATCAGCTAACTGAAACAGCCATCAGACTTATCAGGGACATGATACAACCTGCCAACAAATGACAGCCTCTGTTCAGAGTGAGACTACCTGCAATGTTAGTGGAGACTAGGTCCAATGAGAGAGGTGGGTAGTGAAAGTAAATAGAAGAGTCTGAAGGAACAGGTAAATCAAGCCCTAGCATAGTTAACCTTTTGTTCCTTGCAAGTCAGAACTGACTTTTAGTCTTGTTGAGGTGATTGACACTTTGAGAAGGGTTGTATATAAAATCTTGAGAATAAGAATGCTTGACAATCAGAATTCTGTAACCTAAGCTCTCCTTCCTGAAGCTTTTATTTCTGAGAATACTCTATGCTTTTTATTAAAGGAGATCAGTCCTGGGTGTTCATTGGAAGGACTGATGTTGAAGCTGAAACCCCAATACTTTGGCCACCTGATGCGAAGAGCTGACTCATTTGAAAAGACCCTGATGCTGGGAAAGACTGAGGGCAGGAGGAGAAGGGAACGACGAGGATGAGATGGTTGGATGGCATCACCAACTCGATGGACATGGGCTTGGGTGGACTCTGGGAGCTGGTGATGGACAGGGAGGCCTGGCGAGCCACGGTTCATGGGGTTGCAGTCAGACACGACTGAGCGGATGAATCGAACTGATAGTTGGGAGTTCCTTGGTGGCAATAAAAAACAAATTTATAAATGGAAAAAAAAATATAAAGTGTGGTAGCGTCAATATACGGAGAAGGCAAAGGCATCCCACTCCAGTATTCTTGCCTGGAAAATCCCATGGACGGAGGAGCCTGGTAGGCTGCGGTCCATGGGGTTGCTAAGAGTCGGATACGACTGAGCATCTTCACATTCACTTTTCACTTTCATGCATTGGAGAAGGAAATGGTAACCCAGTCCAGTGTTCTTGCCTGGAGAATCCCAGGGACGGGGGAGCCTCATGGCCTGCTCTCTATGGGGTTGCACAGAGTTGGACACGACTGAAGCGACTTAGCAGCCGCCGCAGCAGCAGCATCAATATAAACATCCACCATCATGCTATCTCTCCCACAGGACTGCGCCAGTGCCTACAGACCCCCACCAGATCTTTATCTCTACCAGCTGGGCCCTGCCATTGCCAGGTTCCTCTGTGAAACTGTTCACATCTCTATTCACACCTGCACTGTAAGTGAATGTGAATTCTAGCCCCATCGCACTGGGGAAAAGGGGGAGAGGCTGGAAATAGACTGACAATTCAAATACCACCAGGGTGATCTGGGCACAGAGGGCTGCAGCAGTGTCTAGGGAAACTGAAACCTTGCCGATGTAACCAGAGACAGACTTCAGGGAAACATTTCATCTTTGTAAGCAGGTTTAGACCTACCTTCGCTTGCCTCCTCTGACCTTTTCAATACCTCCCTCTTCAGACCTTCGACTGAACTTCCTGCCATGATCTCTCAAGATATCCTTGGGACACTCCTCTCACTGTCGTCCTGAACTGTTATTGAGGTAACAGATTGTTGAACTCTTGGGCTTCCCTGGAAGTTCAGTTGGTTAAGTATCTGCCTGCAGTGCAGGAGACCTCGTTCAGTTCCTGGGTCAGAAAGATCCGCTGGAGAAGAGAGAGGCTACCCACTCCAATATTCCTGGGCTTTCCTGTGGCCCAGCTGGTAAAGAATCCACCCGCAATGTTTGACCCTTGGGTCAGGAAGATCCACTGGAGAAGAGAGAGGCTACCCACTCCAATATTCCTGGGCTTCCCTTGTGGCCTAGCTGGTAAAGAATCCACCCGCAATGTTTGACCCTTGGGTTGGGTAGATGCCCTGGAGAAGGGAAAGGCTGCCCACTCCAGTCTTCTGGCCTGGAGAACTCCATGGACTGTATGGGGTCGCGAAGAGCTGGACACAACCGAGCAACTTCCACATCACTCCACTTCACCAATTCACAGCTTGGATTCCCATCAAACCATACAAAGTTTGTCCTCAGGTCACATGCTCTTTCATTCCTTTAGCTGTGTCCCTTCATCATTACAGCCTTAAGTGCAGTAGGGACTTCAGAAATCTTCTGGTCCAAACTTTTTATTGTACAAATGAGGAAACTGAGGCTCAGATTAGAATAGTGATTAATAGTGACTTACAATAGGATCTACAGGGCTAGATCTTGGTATCCAGAAAAATGCCAATCAATTACTGATGACACTGAATGAACTTGACACTTGTAGGGACTAGATAACACATTCAGTGTTGCCTTCTTCAATGACAAGAATCTGCAGTATAACATAGCAACCTCAATATATATTTGCAGTGGAGTAGATAAAAGGGGCTATACCTTGATGGACATACATATACAAGGTTATTCATTGTAGCAATGTTTGCATAATAACCTAAGTGCCCCTAATAGAGAATTAGTCCATGATTTCTAGCAGCTCCAGCAGAACTGAATACCATGTAGGCAATAGCCAGGATGCGTGCGTGCATGCTGTCACTTCAGTCATGTCTGACTCTTTGTGACCCCATGGACTGTAGCCCACCAGGCTCCTCTGTCCATGGGATTCTCCAAGCAGGAATACTGGAGTGGGTTTCCATGCCCTCCTCCAGGGGATCTTCCCAACCCAGGGACTGAACCCGCATCTCACGTCTCCTGCTTTGGCAGGCAGGTTCTTTACCACTAGCACCACCTGGGAAGCCCCAGTAACCAGGATAATATGGTTCCATTTACGCTGGCATGAAAAATTTCTGTATTTTTAGTTAAAAAAATTATTTAAGTTACATGAGATATATAGATATTACATATATTACATAGAGTATATGCATAGTTTCTCTCTCTGTATATATACATATATATATATAATCAGCATTATATATGTGTGTTTATGGAGACTTCTGTAAAGATTTCCAGCAAAATATTAGCAGTGGTTGCTTCTGGGGATTAGTATTAATATTTTGCTCTTTTAAATTTTTTCCTGGTGCTCTGCATGCCTTGAATTTTCTCCATAATTTCCTACTATAGTCAGATAAATTAGTAAACAGATTGTTGAACTCTTGGGCTTCCCTGGAAGTTCAGTTGGTTAAGTATCTGCCTGCAGTGCAGGAGACCTCGTTCAGTTCCTGGGTCAGAAAGATCCGCTGGAGAAGAGAGAGGCTACCCACTCCAATATTCCTGGGCTTTCCTGTGGCCCAGCTGGTAAAGAATCCACCCGCAATGTTTGACCCTTGGGTCAGGAAGATCCGCTGGAGAAGAGAGAGGCTACCCACTCCAATATTCCTGGGCTTCCCTTGTGGCCTAGCTGGTAAAGAATCCACCCGCAATGTTTGACCCTTGGGTTGGGTAGATGCCCTGGAGAAGGGAAAGGCTGCCCACTCCAGTCTTCTGGCCTGGAGAACTCCATGGACTGTATGGGGTCGCGAAGAGCTGGACACAACCGAGCAACTTCCACATCACTCCACTTCACCAATTCACAGCTTGGATTCCCATCAAACCATACAAAGTTTGTCCTCAGGTCACATGCTCTTTCATTCCTTTAGCTGTGTCCCTTCATCATTACAGCCTTAAGTGCAGTAGGGACTTCAGAAATCTTCTGGTCCAAACTTTTTATTGTACAAATGAGGAAACTGAGGCTCAGATTAGAATAGTGATTAATAGTGACTTACAATAGGATCTACAGGGCTAGATCTTGGTATCCAGAAAAATGCCAATCAATTACTGATGACACTGAATGAACTTGACACTTGTAGGGACTAGATAACACATTCAGTGTTGCCTTCTTCAATGACAAGAATCTGCAGTATAACATAGCAACCTCAATATATATTTGCAGTGGAGTAGATAAAAGGGGCTATACCTTGATGGACATACATATACAAGGTTATTCATTGTAGCAATGTTTGCATAATAACCTAAGTGCCCCTAATAGAGAATTAGTCCATGATTTCTAGCAGCTCCAGCAGAACTGAATACCATGTAGGCAATAGCCAGGATGCGTGCGTGCATGCTGTCACTTCAGTCATGTCTGACTCTTTGTGACCCCATGGACTGTAGCCCACCAGGCTCCTCTGTCCATGGGATTCTCCAAGCAGGAATACTGGAGTGGGTTTCCATGCCCTCCTCCAGGGGATCTTCCCAACCCAGGGACTGAACCCGCATCTCACGTCTCCTGCTTTGGCAGGCAGGTTCTTTACCACTAGCACCACCTGGGAAGCCCCAGTAACCAGGATAATATGGTTCCATTTACGCTGGCATGAAAAATTTCTGTATTTTTAGTTAAAAAAATTATTTAAGTTACATGAGATATATAGATATTACATATATTACATAGAGTATATGCATAGTTTCTCTCTCTGTATATATACATATATATATATAATCAGCATTATATATGTGTGTTTATGGAGACTTCTGTAAAGATTTCCAGCAAAATATTAGCAGTGGTTGCTTCTGGGGATTAGTATTAATATTTTGCTCTTTTAAATTTTTTCCTGGTGCTCTGCATGCCTTGAATTTTCTCCATAATTTCCTACTATAGTCAGATAAATTAGTAAACAGATTGTTGAACTCTTGGGCTTCCCTGGAAGTTCAGTTGGTTAAGTATCTGCCTGCAGTGCAGGAGACCTCGTTCAGTTCCTGGGTCAGAAAGATCCGCTGGAGAAGAGAGAGGCTACCCACTCCAATATTCCTGGGCTTTCCTGTGGCCCAGCTGGTAAAGAATCCACCCGCAATGTTTGACCCTTGGGTCAGGAAGATCCGCTGGAGAAGAGAGAGGCTACCCACTCCAATATTCCTGGGCTTCCCTTGTGGCCTAGCTGGTAAAGAATCCACCCGCAATGTTTGACCCTTGGGTTGGGTAGATGCCCTGGAGAAGGGAAAGGCTGCCCACTCCAGTCTTCTGGCCTGGAGAACTCCATGGACTGTATGGGGTCGCGAAGAGCTGGACACAACCGAGCAACTTCCACATCACTCCACTTCACCAATTCACAGCTTGGATTCCCATCAAACCATACAAAGTTTGTCCTCAGGTCACATGCTCTTTCATTCCTTTAGCTGTGTCCCTTCATCATTACAGCCTTAAGTGCAGTAGGGACTTCAGAAATCTTCTGGTCCAAACTTTTTATTGTACAAATGAGGAAACTGAGGCTCAGATTAGAATAGTGATTAATAGTGACTTACAATAGGATCTACAGGGCTAGATCTTGGTATCCAGAAAAATGCCAATCAATTACTGATGACACTGAATGAACTTGACACTTGTAGGGACTAGATAACACATTCAGTGTTGCCTTCTTCAATGACAAGAATCTGCAGTATAACATAGCAACCTCAATATATATTTGCAGTGGAGTAGATAAAAGGGGCTATACCTTGATGGACATACATATACAAGGTTATTCATTGTAGCAATGTTTGCATAATAACCTAAGTGCCCCTAATAGAGAATTAGTCCATGATTTCTAGCAGCTCCAGCAGAACTGAATACCATGTAGGCAATAGCCAGGATGCGTGCGTGCATGCTGTCACTTCAGTCATGTCTGACTCTTTGTGACCCCATGGACTGTAGCCCACCAGGCTCCTCTGTCCATGGGATTCTCCAAGCAGGAATACTGGAGTGGGTTTCCATGCCCTCCTCCAGGGGATCTTCCCAACCCAGGGACTGAACCCGCATCTCACGTCTCCTGCTTTGGCAGGCAGGTTCTTTACCACTAGCACCACCTGGGAAGCCCCAGTAACCAGGATAATATGGTTCCATTTACGCTGGCATGAAAAATTTCTGTATTTTTAGTTAAAAAAATTATTTAAGTTACATGAGATATATAGATATTACATATATTACATAGAGTATATGCATAGTTTCTCTCTCTGTATATATACATATATATATATAATCAGCATTATATATGTGTGTTTATGGAGACTTCTGTAAAGATTTCCAGCAAAATATTAGCAGTGGTTGCTTCTGGGGATTAGTATTAATATTTTGCTACTCTTTGTGACCCCATGGACTGTAGCCCACCAGGCTCCTCTGTCCATGGGATTCTCCAAGCAGGAATACTGGAGTGGGTTTCCATGCCCTCCTCCAGGGGATCTTCCCAACCCAGGTACTGAACCCGCATCTCACGTCTCCTGCTTTGGCAGGCAGGTTCTTTACCACTAGCACCACCTGGGAAGCCCCAGTAACCAGGATAATATGGTTCCATTTACACTGGCATGAAAATTTTCTGTATTTTTAGTTAAAAAAATTATTTAAGTTACATGAGATATATAGATATTACATATATTACATAGAGTATATGCATAGTTTCTCTCTCTGTATATATACATATATATATATAATCAGCATTATATATGTGTGTTTATGGAGACTTCTGTAAAGATTTCCAGCAAAATATTAGCAGTGGTTGCTTCTGGGGATTAGTATTAATATTTTGCTCTTTTAAATTTTTTCCTGGTGCTCTGCATGCCTTGAATTTTCTCCATAATTTCCTACTATAGTCAGATAAATTAGTAAACAGATTGTTGAACTCTTGGGCTTCCCTGGAAGTTCAGTTGGTTAAGTATCTGCCTGCAGTGCAGGAGACCTCGTTCAGTTCCTGGGTCAGAAAGATCCGCTGGAGAAGAGAGAGGCTACCCACTCCAATATTCCTGGGCTTCCCTGTGGCCCAGCTGGTAAAGAATCCACCCGCAATGTTTGGTTTATCAATCTTTATGAGAGCAACTTGCTCAGAGAGAGGAAAGTCAGGAGAAGAATTGGGGGGTGGGTCATACCTGTGGGTGCCAGAGAGAAGTCTTAGCTTATAAACCAGCTTATCCCCATTTATAGGCCTGAACAAAGAAGCTGAGACTTTCCAACCACATTTTTTTCCTACTTTCCTTAAGATGTCCTGCATGCATGCATGGTTAGCCGTGTCCAGTTCTTTGGGACCCCATGGACTGTAGCCCACCAGGCTCCTCTGTCCACGGAATTTCCCAGGCAAGAATACTGGAGCGAGTTGTCATTTTCTTTTCCAGGGGATCTTCCTGAACCAGGGATTGAACCCATGTTTCTTGCACTGGCAGGCAGAGTTTTTACCAGCTGAGCCACCAGGGAAGCCCTAAGATGTCCTACAGACTACTTGAGGTTCAGGTTTGCAATATTTTAAATTTTGTACCTCTTTGCCTGTCTAGAATAGTTTACTTATCTGGCTAAATTCCGTCAGTACTTCAAATATCACTTCTTTGAAAAATTCCTGGGCTCCTCCAGGTAGATATGAAATTGGAAATGTGTTGATATGTCAGCTAACCAAGCTAGGTTATGGATGCCAATGAAACCATGATGAGCAACTTCTGTGATCCTAACCATGGAGGAGTCAGAAAAAGTCCCCTGTGGTATAAAGAATAGAAACTGCTTTGGATGGTGGGAAGACAGGATATGAAATGCTGCAGGGTAACAAACATGGGTTCAGATTAATGGTAATGCTGCTCAGACCACTGTGCAGGGTAGGAGAAGAAATATTAATCCTGAAGTTAAATAAAATATTTAAATATGGGGAAGTCATCCAACCTTGTTTATAATAAATGCAAGATACTATTGATTACCCATCACACTGGCAACAAATAGCTCTATTACATAACATATTGGTGATACTATGGAGAAAGAGGAACTTTTGCTGATGTGTATGCTGGTACTTTGAAAAGACAGTTCAGCAATAGCTGTCAAAATTTTAAATTCATTTATTTTCAGCTGAACAGTTCTGCTTCTAAGAATCTATTCTTCTTACATTCATGCACATGTATGAAATGACATGTATACAAAGTTACTCATTGTAACCTTCTTTATAACAAAAAAGTTGTGAAACAACTTGAACATACATTACTTAAAGAAGGGTTAAATCAATTATTAAACATCCTTGCAGTGTAGACCGCTGTGTAGTCTTTATTTTTATTTTTACTTTGTTTTACTTTACAGTACTGTATTGGTTGTATAGTCTTTAAAAAGAATCCAGCAGCTCCATGTGTAATGGCCTGGAATGACCTCTAAGATGAAATTTTAAAAGAGAAGAGCAAAGTTCATGGGAGTGCATATGAAGATGTATATATCGTAGGAGTGCATATGGAGATGTATATATCCACATATACAGAATGTCGGCTGGTTGTTTTGAAGCCTGTCTTGGTGGGTTGTAGACGGCCATCTTCTCCCCATGTCTTCACCTAGTCTTTCCTCTGTCCAGGTCCTCATCTCCTTTTCTTAAAATGATCCCAGCCATATTGTATTAGAGCCCATCCTAATGACTTCATTTGGAGAAGGCAGTGGCACCCCACTCCAGTACTTTTGCCTGGAAAATCCCATGGATGGAAGAGTCTGGTAGGCTGCAGTCCATGGAGTCGCTAAGAGTTGGACACAACTGAGTGACTTGACTTTCACGTTTCACTTTCATGCACTGGAGAAGGAAATGGCAACCCGCTCCAGGGTTCTTGCCTGGAGAATCCCAGGGACGGCGGAGCCAGGTGGGCTGCAATCTATGGGGTCGCACAGAGTCAGACACGACTGAAGTGACTTAGCAATGACTTCATTTACCTTAATTACCTCTTAAAGATGCTATCTTCAAATGCAACCCCTTCTGCGAATAGAACTTCAACATGTGAATTTGAGGGTAGGGAATGACACAGGACAGTTCACATCCATAAGGTACATATGTACTCTTGTATATGCTTCTAGGAGGCTACACAAGCAATGGTGACTATCTCTGCTTCCATGGGGGAAACTGTTGGACCAGGAAACCAGTAAGGAGAAAGATACACTTTTCATCTTTTTGTAGCTTTCAAGCTGTCCAATGCAGGTAATATCTATTTAAAAACTTAATTAGGTAAAAAAAGGGGATAAACTTGTCTTCCAATTTTTTTTAATTTTATTTTTATTTTATTTTACTTTACAATACTGTATTGGTTTTGCCATACATTGACNCCAGGAAACCAGTAAGGAGAAAGATACACTTTTCATCTTTTTGTAGCTTTCAAGCTGTCCAATGCAGGTAATATCTATTTTAAAACTTAATTCGGTAAAAAAAGGGGATAAACTTGTCTTCCAATTTTTTTTAATTTTATTTTTATTTTATTTTACTTTACAATACTGTATTGGTTTTGCCATACATTGACATGAATCTGCCATGGGTGTATACAAGCTCCCAATTCTGAATCCCCCTCCCACCTCCCACCTCATATCATCTCTCTGGATCATCCCCATGCACCAGCCCCAAGCATCCTGTATCCTGTATCGAACATAGACTGGTGCTTCGTTTCTCACATGATAGTATACATGTTTCAATGCCATTCTCCCAAATCATCCCACCCTCTCCCTCTCCCTCAGAGTCCAAAAGTCCATTCTATACATCTGTGTCTCTTTTGCTGTCTCGCATACAGGGTCATCATTACCATCTTTCTAAATTCCATATATATATGTCAGTATACTGTATTGGTGTTTTTCTTCCTGGCTTACTTCACTCTGTATAAACGACTCCAGTTTCATCAGCTTCCAGTTTTGTCAGCTTTTAAACATTCCTTCTTTTCTTTGCTGAAGAAGACTAGTTTATGCATTAAAATAAGCCAGAAAGGTCTGAATCTGCATCCCTGTAAGTTATCTAACCCTGGGAAACATTTGTTGTGTGCAGTCTCCAGCAACAACCTGCTGAGATTGTCCCACATAAAACTAAGTAATCTATCTTGGAACAGATTTCATCAATGATATTGAACGATGGCACCAATTCCTCTTATGGATCTCCCACTATAGCCAGTATAGCCTTTTTAGAGTCAGATCCTGTCACTCTGTTCAAAATCCTGCAAAGGCCCCCCTTTCACTCAGAACAAAGCAAAGTCTTGAACAAATCTAGTGTGACCTCTGCTTGTCATTCAAAGTGACTCCTCTGTTTCTCTGCCCTTAGCTCACTTATCCAGTCACCCTGGCTTCCTGCCAACACTGGGGAGATTGCAGCAGAAGGCTCCCATGTGAAGGGTCTGCTGTAGCTATGGGGCTGCTCCCCCCTAGCTTTCCAGAGGTCTTTCTCAAGAACATCTACCTACCTTGGCTTACACTCGTAAACTGCCTCCCTCCCTTTACCTCACCTGACTCACTCAGTTATGATCCCCCTTAATTGTTGTTGTTCTTGTTATTTTTCTGTAGCACTCATCTCCTCACATACTGAATATTTTTTTTCATCCATCTTCTTCAATAGAATGTAAGCCCCATAAGAGTAAGAATCTTTGCCTGTCTTGTCCACAGATGAATCCTAAGCACTTAGAATCCTACTGGGCATATAGTCGGCACTCAATAAATATTTTCAGTGAATGACTGAACACATGAGTGATGGGCACCATGTGTTTCTCTCTGTGCCTGAGGAAAGGACCGCTGTGTCCCAGTCTTCATTGTCCCTCTCTCCTGCCATTTCCCTCTGTTGCAAAACAAGCCTCTGTTTATTATGATGAACATCTGCAGGAGAGGGGAAAGAATAGAATGGTTTGCTTTAGTCGTGTCCAACTCTTTGTGACCCCATGGACTGTAGCCCTCCAGGGTCCTCTGTCCATGGGATTCTCCAGGTAAGAATACTGGAATAGGTTACCATTTCCTACTTCAGGAGATCTTGACCCAGGGATTGAACCCACATCTCTCTCGGCTACCGCATTGGCAGGCAGGCTCTTCACCACTTGCGCCACCTGGGAAGCCCCACAAGTGCAGTCACCTCACCTTAAGTGTCAGGCTTCCTGCTAGGCGACACTTAACCTGGTATTAAGCCATACAACACCTTGTAATTTAGGTATTAGGAATATGATCATTTTACAAACAAAGGCTTATAAATGGTAAATTTCTGACTAAGGGTTATCAACAAGTAAGCAAGAGCCCTGGCCGTTTACACAACACTTTCTGTCATAAATTGAGATCAGAAACTCCTTTTCTGGAAATGCATCTACCCTTCCCTCATCTTCTCTCTTTCATTAACTGCCTTCCCCCTTTAACAGAAACTTAATGAGTGAGGTTTTAACTGAATGCTGTGCTCATCTCAGAGAAATCTTACTAGATTCATGAAGAAGTTTCATTCAACAAACATTTAAAGACTTTCATTTAACAAGCAAACCTGGTAGGTACCTGGCAAATGGTGGTCTCTGGATTCTTAAGATGACCCTCAAAGAAACTTGAAAATAAGCCTATAAACTATTTCTCAAACTCCAACTCTAATTTAATTCAAGTTTTCCTGGGCAAGGGTAAACCTGGTCAGGGTCAGTCCAAAGTCTGGATAAGTCCAGGACTCAGGAAGCCGCCTATCATCTTGATGATCAGTGCTCTTGATTTTAGTTTATTTCAGGTAGGGACAGGAGTCAGAGAGAAAATTTCCAAAATATTTCTTACTGGGGAAGGTGTTATGCAATTTCTTGAAAAGTAAAATCATCTTCCTAATTATGGTTGCCTGGAGCTACAATTACAGATAAATATCATTTCCAAAGTCTAAAGTTCTTCCTGCTTCCTTCTCCAAAGCCCTGCTGGCAAACTTCCTGGGCTGTCAAAGTTCTGCAGAAGTGCAAGAGGCAGGCTGGCAGGAGCAGGCCTGATCACAAAGTCCCAGAGCGGAAATGAGGAGGGTGCTGGAGGGCAGCATGGAACAGAAGTCATGCAGATGCATCAGCTAGATCCCCCTCCAAGAGAAGCCTTGCTGCCTGGCTGCAGGACTGCTCGGCAGACAGGCTGCATTGTTCAGTGCTGTCAGCCTCAGTGTCAGCCACAAAGCAGCCTTATGGATGGCCATACCCTTCCCAGGGAAGCCCATGTCCAGCGATGGAATAAAGCGGCGGTACAGAGCTCCAGACCTCTGTGTGTGACCTGAGACACCAACAGACAGTCCTGAGTCTAGAGCTCCCCATTAGGCCTGAGTCGTAGTTCATTTGCTCTCTGGGCCTGATCCTGCTTCTCCCCTCTTCCGTATATAGATGTTGGTCCCTAATAAACATAATGCATTGCCAAATTCCATTTCAGTGTCTACTTCTACAGGCTTCCCTTGTAGTTCAGTTGGTAAAGGATCTGCCTGCAATGCAGGAGACCCTGGAGAAGGTTCAGTCCCTGGGTGGGGAAGATCCCCTGGAGAAGGAAATGGCAACCTACTCCAGTATTCTTGCCTGGAGAAT
>SJYX01002727.1:0-27872 GCA_006410675.1 Oreotragus oreotragus | reverse complement strand
CTGCAGATGGTGACTGCAGCCATGAAATTAAAAGATGCTTGCTCCTTGGAACAAAAGCTATGACGAACCTAAACAGCATATTAAAAAGCAGAGACATTATTTTACTGACAAAGGTCCATCTAGTCAAAGCTATAGTTTTTCCAGTGGTCAGGTATGGATGTGAGAGTTGGACTATAGAGAAGCTGAGCACCGAAGAATTGGTACTTTTGAACTGTGATGTTGAAGAAGACTCTTGAGAGTCCTTTGGATTGCAAGGAGATCCAACCGGTCCATTCTGAAGGAAACCAGTCCTGAATGTTTATTGGAAGGACTGATGCTGAAGCTGAAGCTCCAATACTTTGGGCACTTGATGTGAAGAACTGACTCATTGGAAAAGACCCTCATGCTGGGAAAGATTGAAGGCAGGAGGAGAAGGCGATGACAGAAGATGAGATGGTTAGATGATATCACCAACTCAGTGGACAAGTGTTTGAGCAGGCTCCGGGAGTTGGTGATGGACAGGGAAGTCTAGCGTGCTGCAGTCCATGGGGTTGCAAAGAGCCAGTCACGACTGAGCGACTGAACGGAACTGAACTGATACTTCTCTTCCTGAAAATTCTGCCTTGTTTCCTTTCTCTGACATCACTCCATGTGAGGTTTCTCTTCCCCCTGATACTTTTTCTGACTCAGGTTAGTTTATAGTCAAGCTTTCCCCATGGGCCTTAACTCTCCAGTGTAAACCTAGACTCCATCCTGAAGGAAAGTTACATGGCTCAAAATAACCTGGAGTTAAAACTCCCCTCCACATCTTCCCCACCATTCTATGCAAAACAAACAAAGAAAAAAAGAAAAAAAAAAAGACACTAAGGTTGATTACACCCAGCTCCCAGTCAGTCCCAGCCTCTGGCCAGTCTCCAGAATTCCTTGCCCCAGCCTTTTAAGAGATAACTAACCCAAACAACCTTGGAGAAGAACAGGCCCCCTTAAGACAGTAGATTTCCGCAGATATGCCTAGATATACTTACTCTTTTCTTTGGTTAGGGCAGCAGTCAGATTAGTGAGCTGCCCCTTCTCGCTTCATTAAAGGTGATCTGTTCCTGTAAAGTGCGGTCTCGTTCTTTTTCAGAACCTCGCCTTCTCTAACTCCCTTACCCTACCTTTTTTGGTGCCCAAACCCAGGAGGTTGAGGTTCCTTATAGTTCTTCATGGCCAGCTCCTCGGAGTGTGGAAGACTGACAGGCTCACTTTCCACCCGCCACCTCCACCCCCATCCCGCCCCAGGTTATGGAGCTGATCAGTTCCATAACCAAGATAGGATTAATCTGGTGGCTGATGATGCAGTCCCTTTAACTGAGCCACGGTGGACATATCAAGCAGGTGATGCTGGCATCCAGTACCTACATCATATGATTACCTGTTTATTTTTAGAAAGAATGCTAAAAAGCTACCACATTCATGTTAACTACAATAAGATTAGGGAAGTGACTCAAGAAAAAGATGAAAATCCTGCCTTTTTTCTTGCATGGCTTCCTGAGGCAGTCCAAAAATACACTAATCTAGATATTTCCACCCCCGCTGGACTTCTGTACCTACACATCCAGTTCATAAGCCAGTAGGCCCGTGATATTTGCCAAAAACTACACCAGTTAGAGAAGGGCCCTGAAACCCCTCAGTGAGATCTCCTAGAAATAGTCTTTAAAGTTTTCAGCAATAGGGAGGAAGAAGCAAAAAAGGAAAAAGAAAAGGAAAGAAAAGCCAAATATGCTTTATTTGCTGCAGCTATCCAAGAAAAAAACGAAACCCTTTTTGCCCATCAACCTTGGCCCACCCATATGGGACCTAACCCTCCAGGCCCCTGCTTCAGATGTAGCCAAATGGGACACTGGGCTAAGTCCTGCCCAAATCCCCAGCCACCCACCAAACCCTGCCCCACCCGCAAACAATGGGGCCACTGGAAAATGGGTTGTCCTCAGACACTACCCACCAAGTCTCAGAGTCCACCCCAGGCCCAACAGCAATGGACCAGGAACCAGACTCGGGGGGCCTCTGGTACCCCAGACCATGGTTCCTCGGATAAGGTGAGAGATGATCCAGTTGTGCCTGAATTATTCCAGTGACAGAGCCTAAGCTCTAAACCCCAAGTCCTCCCCATAACGGACGGACTCGGAGCTTTGGGTAATTGGCACAGTGGCCAGACACAAAGTCTCATTCCTGATAGACACTGGAGCGGCCTTTTCACTTTTAACTTCCTTTAAGGGTCCTCTCCAGCCTTCAGAAGTGGCCATCAAAGGGGTCTCAGGCATCCCATTTTATTCCAAAATAACCCCTCCTCTCCTTTGTTCCTTTGGTAAGGCAACACTGACACGTTCTTTTATAGTAGTTCCTCAATGCCCAATGGCATTGTTGGGACGTGATCTTCTGGCTAAGCTACAAACTTCTATAAACCTCCCATTCTTAGATCCCATATCAATTCTTTGGATCCAAATGGCACCTGAACCCTTGGCCAGCCAGCCTTCACTCCCAAAACCTGCCCCCTGACCTTCCCCCAATAGATACTCAGGTCTGGGACACTGAAGCCCTGTCGGTAGCCCGACACCATTTCCCTGTAGAGGTTTTTCTTAAAAATACCTCTCAGGTAATAACCCAAACTCAGTATACCCTGACCACAGAATCCTGACAAGGACTTAAACCAATAATATCCCAACTGCTCAAAGCTGGCCTTTTGTGGCCTGTTTACCTCATAATACTCCTATGCAGCTGCTGCTGCTGCTGCTGCTGCTAAGTTGCTTCAGTCGTGTCCGACACTATGCAACCCCATAGATGGCAGCCCACCAGGCTCCCCCGTCCCTGGGATTCTCCAGGCAAGAACACTGGAGTGGGTTGCCATTTCCTTCTCTAATGCATGAAAGTGAAAAGTGAAAGTGAAGTTGCTCAGTCGTGTCCGACTCTTAACGACCCCATGGACTGCAGCCCACCAGGCTCCTCCGTCTGTGTGATTTTCCAGGCAAGAGTACTGGAGTGGGGTGCCATTGCCTTCTCCGATAATGTTCCTATACTGGGAGTCAAAAAGGGACCTCACTCCTTCAAGTTCAAGATCTTCGCAAGATCAGTGAGTCCATAATATCCGTACACCCCATGGTCACTAATCCCTACACCCTTCTCTCAAGTAGTCTCCCGACACACTCTATTTCACAGTATTGGACCTCAAAAAGATGCTTTCTTTACTATACCTCTACACCACCCTTCACAGTCCCTATTTGCCTTCACCTGAACAGACCCAGACACATATCGATTTCAACAATTAACTTGGACTGTTTTACCACAAGGGTCCTTAGAGATAGCCCTCATTTTTTCGGTCAAGCCCTCCAAAGAGACCTACAAACGTTGTACTTAGGCTCTACTACCTTACTCCAATACGTAGACGATTTGTTGTTATGTAGTTCCTCTCGTCACAACTGCCTAGTCCGCACTGCGATAGTATTAAATGTCCTAGGCAACTGGGGCTACAGAGTCTCGCTCTCCAAAGCACAAATTGCTTCAACCTCTGTCAATTACATGGGATTGCTTCTCACTCCCACATCCAAAATAATTCCAGCTCAGAGACTTCGAGTCTTGACACAGACCCCCAGGCCCCAAACTAAGAGGGAATTTCTTTCACTATTAAGTCTATTAAACCTCTTCTGAATACGGGTCCCAAATTTTGCTCTCCAAGCAAAATCTCTCTACCAAGCTATCCGAGAAAACTTAGATGAACCCTTACTGGCCTCCACTTCTCTCCACACCCCACTATAGACTCTTACCAAACATTTACTACAGGACCCTTCTCTTTACTTACCTGATTATGCCAAGCCTTTTTTCCTTTTTGTACATTCTTGACAAGGATATGCCTTTGGGATTCTGTGCCAAAAAAGGGGGGATGTATGGGCGCCTCTAGCTTACCTATCTAAACAACTTGATCTCGTCACGCTCGTATGGCCACCTTGTCTTCAGGCTTTAGCTGCCACTACCCTCTTAATACCTGAAGCCCCAAAACTAACCCAAAATGCTCCTCTAAATGTATGCTCACTTCATTCCTTCAAAGATTTACTCTCTCATCGGGCTTTCCTTTCTCTGCCCCCTGCTTGACTACAGATCCTCCATGCACATCTCCTCGACCCATCCCTTTCTTTTATGCCTCGTAAACCTCTTTATCCTACAAGCTTATTCCCTACACCAGATCCAGAAGCAGAACACCTATCTCATGACTGTGTTCAGACCTTAGATATGACACTTAATCCCTTTGAACATATAACCAATCAGCCTCTTACTGACCCCAAAGTCTCATCCTGGTTCATAGACGGCACTGCCCCAAAACAAGCCCCATTTGGGGCTGGATTAGCTGTAATCCTGGTACAGCCTGACAAAGTTATCCCCTGTCGCCTCATCAAGTCAACCACACTCCTAGCTCACACATACTCACAACAGGCTGAACTGATAGCTCTTACACAAGCTTTGACCCTAGCCAAAGACCAAAAGACAAACATTTACACTGACTCCGAATATGTCTATACCATATTACATTCTAGCATAATCTGGAGGGAGAGGGGATTCCTGACTCAGAAGGGCCCACCTATTCTCAGTGCTTCGTTTATTTCTGAACTCCTCCATGAGGCTCAGCTCCTGAGACAAGCTGCTGTAATACATTGTCGGGGACTTCAGCGACATGGTTCTATCTCCTTTTATAACAATATAGCAGATCACGAAGCAAAGCAGCAGACCGCCTCTGTTAGTCCCGTCTTTACTATGGCCCAAATTGACGAGCCTAACATCCGCACATTACTTTCATATTTACATTCCCTTTTCCACCCCTCTGTAAAAGTACTAAGGCTTTCCTTCAGAACTGCATTGAACTGACTAAGGATGATGTGACTTATTTAAATAATCTGACCCAAACTTGTACCATTTATCAGTGGACAAATTCTAATATTCGCCCACCTCCTTTCCCCACCCACCAAATTCATGGACATCTTCCCGCACACGACTGGCAGGTAGATTTCATCCACATGCCACCCATAAAAAGGGTTAAATTTCTCCTAGTCTTCATAGATATGTTTCCTGGATGGACTGAAGCTTTCCCGATTCTAACAAATGAGCCGCTACTCTGGCTCAGCTTATTCTTACTGAAATGCTCCCCAGGTTTGGAATGCCTTCCTCCCTCCAGTCTGACAATGGGCCCAAGTTCACATCTCAAATCATCCAAAATATTACACGAACGCTTCAAGTTCCTTGGAGGTTTCACATTCCTTATCATCCCAAGTCTTCCGGTAAGGTTGAGAGAGCTGACTCCTAAAAGAAACTCTGACCAAATTAACGATTGAACTTCATCAAGACTGGACTAAACTCCTCCCTTTAGCCCTCTTAAAGGTTCAAGCATCACCAAAGAACCCTAAAACATCAGTCCATTCGAGGCCACGTGTGGGAGGCCCATAATACCTTTGGGTCTCTCCCCATCCCGGGACGGTCCCAAACTGCCATCCCACCTTCCTTTTCCTTTACTTGCCCAGATACGAGAAGCCCTTTGGCAACCTACGGATGACTTACTCCCTCGACCACACCCCAATCTTCCATACCCATCCCTTCAAATAGGAGACAAAGTCTATATGGCAGTTCGGTCCCACTCAGATCTAACCCCGGTAATTCTGCTGACCCCTACCCCTGCAAAATTAAAGGAAATCGCCCCTTGGGTACACATCACTTGGTTAAAAAAGGTTATGCAGCCCATTGATGAAAATGCTTGCCAGACTAATACTTATCAACTATTAGTACTAGTTTCTCACACAGGCCCTACAACTCTAAAGTTCTCACGGCTTCCACCAGCCCCAAATGGTGATGGATGAGCCGTGACAGTTTCACGGCTGCAATTATTCCTGGAACAACTTCTGGTAGATATCTGGGTCTCGAGTCCTCAAGAATCCAAGTTTGAACACATTGAAGATTACATCTCCACCCTGTGGCTACAGGGAACCTTTTATAACTTTTACCCCTTTGAAATCCAATTCTTTTCCATAGTAATCTATCTTATGCTCACTCCCCCAAATGTTGTTTAACATCTTCTTCTTATCCTCCCTTCTTCCTCTGAGGCACAAACTCCTTCAAAATCCTAACCTCAACTATCTATTCCGGACCCTTAATTTAACCCATACCCTTCTCAATGCTTCTAACCCACTATTGGCTAAAGACTGCTGAACATGTTTATCTGTAACTCCTCTGGGAGATTCAGCCCTCCCCACATCCATCCTCAACTGGACCACAGGTAACATGTCCCTACACCATTCATACCGTGGAGAGCCTTTATTCATCTCATATCTTAAATATCTTCACACTAGTGACCAAATCGGAAATTCAGACATACTCTTAAGAATCTTTACTCACCATATTTCCCTCCTTCAACGAAAAACCTCCAGTAGGAGGCCCTATTGTCCAGAGAGTAACACTGTTGCAACCAGCTTCTTTTTGCATATCCAGAAATTCCCATACANCCCTTTGAAATCCAATTCTTTTCCATAGTAATCTATCTTATGCTCACTCCCCCAAATGTTGTTTAACATCTTCTTCTTATCCTCCCTTCTTCCTCTGAGGCACAAACTCCTTCAAAATCCTAACCTCAACTATCTATTCCGGACCCTTAATTTAACCCATACCCTTCTCAATGCTTCTAACCCACTATTGGCTAAAGACTGCTGAACATGTTTATCTGTAACTCCTCTGGGAGATTCAGCCCTCCCCACATCCATCCTCAACTGGACCACAGGTAACATGTCCCTACACCATTCATACCGTGGAGAGCCTTTATTCATCTCATATCTTAAATATCTTCACACTAGTGACCAAATTGGAAATTCAGACATACTCTTAAGAATCTTTACTCACCATATTTCCCTCCTTCAACGAAAAACCTCCAGTAGGAGGCCCTATTGTCCAGAGAGTAACACTGTTGCAACCAGCTTCTTTTTGCATATCCAGAAATTCCCAAACCAGTTCATATGACCAACCTATGGGCACAATCCCTAACTCCATGTGCAACCATACCTCCACTTTACTCTTCACCACTGGAAAGGCTATATATAATGTTTCTGGTCCTGCAGGACACTCTTTAACCTTTACAGGGCAGTTTCCCTCAGCATACTCCCCCACTTCTCCCATCCTTGGGGCCACCTTAGTGGGGTCTCTGAGTGCCCTTGAGCGAACAATCAGCACCCCCCTCGACTCTTCTTCACCATTGACTTCAGCTGTTGTTTTACGACACCTGGCCTATTTTTCCTGTGTGGGATGTCTACATACCTGTCTACCTACTAATCGGACCGGAACCTGCACCCTGGTACACTCCAGTCCAAACATTTTAATAACTCCCAATGATCAACCCTTGCCTATTACAACCAGTTCCTTTTTGCATATCCAGAAATTTCCGAAACAGTTCGTATGACCAACCCGTGGGCACAATCTCTAACTCTATGTGCAACCATACCTCCACCTTACTCTTTGCCACTAGAAAGGCTATATATAATGTTTCTGGTCCTACAGGACACTCTTTAACCTTTACAAGATGGTTTCCCTCAGCATATTCCTCCACTTCTCCTATCGTAGGGGCCACCTTAGTGGGATCTCTGAGCGTCCTTGAACGAATGATAAAATGCCCCCTCGACTCCTCCTTGCCATCGACCTCAGCTGTTGTATTATGACACCTGGCCTATTTTTCCTGTATGGGACATCTACATACCTCTGTTTACCTACTAATTGGACTGGAACCTGCACCCTGGTATACTCCAGTCCGAACATTTTAATTGCCCCCAATGATCAACCCTTGCCCATTCCTCTCATCCACAAGCCAATAAAACGAGCCATTCATTTCATTCCCCTCTTAGTAGGACTAGGAATAGCAGCTGGAACTGGAACAGGAACTGCCGGCTTAACCACCTCCATCCCAAACTACCAGACACTATCTAAAGACCTATCAGACAGCCTCCATGAAATAGCTCAAGGCCTAATAGCTATCCAAAATTAACTCAATTCCTTGGCGGCCATAGTATTACAAAATAGAAGGGGATTAGATCTACTCACTGCAGAGAAGGGAGGTCTGTGCCTTTTTCTAGATGAATCCTGCTGTTTCTATGCCAACCAGTCCAGTAATGTCCAAGGAGCTGCAAAAAACCTTACAGATCAAGCCTCATGAATCCGCCAGAGATTAAGCAGCTACTGGCAGTCATGGTTAACAGATTGGAACTGGATGCCTTGGGTTTTACCCCTTCTCGGACCATTCATTTTTATCATCTTCCTACTCACCTTTGGGACTTGTTTGTTTAATCTTTTCCAGGGATTCCTCCAAGACCGAATCTGAGCCATTTCCCAAGACCAAGTCAAGACTGTTCTTTTGCTTGAGACTCTGATGGCTAGAATAGACAATCAACACTATGGGCCTTAGACTTCCTTCCTCCCGGACCACAAACCCCTGACTCTCATTTATCAGCACGAAGAAGCCCTGAACATTAACAGCGCCCACCTCTCTTTCTCTTTTTGTATATATTCCTTAGGGTCTGGATTGAAGGAAAGTTACATGGCTCAAAATAGCCTGGAGTTAAAACTCCCCTCCAGGTCCTCCCCATCATTCTATGCAAAACAAAGAACTCTCACACCTGAAGAAAAAAAATGGACATTAAGGTTGATTACGCTCAGCTCGCAGCAGGTCCAGCCTCTGGCTGATCTCCAGAATTCCTTGCCCCAGCAGTTTAAGAGATAACTACTCCGAACAACCTTGGAGAAGAATAGGCCCCCTTAGGTCAGTAGAGTTCCACATGTATGCCTATATATACCTACTCTTTTCTTGGGTTAGCACAGCAGCTCACTAATCTGACTGCTGCTATTTCTTGCCTCATTAAAGGTGATCCGTTCCTGTAAAGTGCCAGTTATGTTCTTTTTCTGAACCTCACCTTCTCTAACTCCGTACCTACAGGGAACACTGTAACATGTGTGGGAATGTAACTTGGTGAAACCACTATGGAAAACAGTATGTTGTTTATAACAGCCAAGATACAGAAACAATCTAAGTGTTAGTTGATGGATGAATGAATAAACAAAATGTTTATAAATAAGAAGGGGATTAGATCTACTCACTGCAGAGAAGGGAGGTCTGTGCCTTTTTCTAGATGAATCCTGCTGTCTCTATGCCACCTAGCCTGGTATTGTTCAAGGAGCTGCAAAAAACCTTACAGATCGAGCCTCACGAATCTGCCAGCGATTAAGCAACTCCTGGCAGTCATGGTTAGCAGATTGGAACTGGAGGCTTTGTTTTACTCCTTCTCCGATAGTTCATTTTTATCATCACACTACAGGTCTTAGACTTCCTTCTTCCCAGACCACAACCCCCTGACCCTCATTTATCAGCAAGAAGAAGCCTTGAACATTAACTACGCCCACTCTCTCTTTCTCTTTTTGTATATATTCCTTCGGGTCTAGAATGAAGGAAAGTTACAAGTCTCAAAATAGCCTGGAATTAAAACTCCCTTCCAGGTCCTCCCCACCATTCTATGCAAAACAAAGAACTCTCTCACCCGAAGAAAAAAATGGACACTAAGTTTGATGACGCCCAGCTCCCAGCCAGTCCCAGCCTCTGGCCGATCTCCAGAATTCCTTGCCCCAGCCTTTTAGGAGATAACTAACCCAAACAACCTTGGAGAAGAACAGGCCCCCTTAAGACAGTAGATTTCCGCAGAGAGGCCTAGATACACTTACTCTTCTCTTGGGTTGGTGCAGCAGCCCGCTAATCTGACTGCTGCCCCTTCTCACTTCATTAAAGGTGGTCTGTTCCTGTAAAGTGCGGTCTCCTTTTTCAGAACCTCGCCTTCTCTAACTCCCTTACCCTACACATCCTGAGTACTCTTCTAGGGCAATTTTCTCCCTTCATAGTACTGTTCTTTCCTGGGGCTTCAGTTACTGCACCTACATGGACTCTCTATTTAGACAGCTGCACTCAAACCCATAGATCTTTGTCTAATGGTCTATTACATCACAGCATCCCTCAGGCGATCTAAATTTAGTGTTTCTAAGTCTGAACCCATCATCTGTCCTTAAAAGCCTATTCTTGACATAATCCCCATCAGAGAAAACCATGCTCTCTTTCAACCCCATTAATCACTTCCCAAATCCTATTGTCTTCACCTCTTAAACTAGTGAAACTTTGGGGTCTCCAGATCCTTTTATCCTCTTAAAAATCATCGAGGAGTCCCAAAGCTTCTATATATATGAGCTGTACTTAGAGATAGTTACTGTGTTAAAAATGAAAATTAAGAAATTTCAAAATATTTATTTAAAATAATAGTAGATCCATAACATTTTAACATGAGTAAAATATTTTTATGAAAATAACTCCATTTTCTGAAACAAACAATAAAACAATGAGAAGAGTTATATTGTTTAAAATTCTTGCAAAACTCTTTAACGTCTGGCTTAACAGAAGGTAGCTGGAATCTCATATCTGTTTCTATTTTTTATCTGTTGCAATATGTTATTTTGGCTGAAGTATGTGGGGAAAATCTAGCTTCACACTACTAGGTAGTTGGAAAAACAAGGGGTGTTTTAACAACTTTTTTCAGATAGTTGTAAATAATTTTCTTTGATACTATGCCAAAGCATAAGTATTATTTTCTTTTTTAAAAATTAAAAAGCTTTAAAAAATTTGTTAATTTGACTGTACCATGTGGCATGTGGGATCTTAGTTTCTCAACCAGGGATTGATTTCACAGTACCTGCAATGGAAGCTTGGAAATCAACTACTGGACCACTAGCCAAGTCCCAGTATTAGTTCCTTAAAAGTTAGCTGCAATGTGGACTCTGAAACCTTATAATGAACTTTTTGCTTTATTTTATATGAAAATCTATTGGTTATTTTATACTTTGTGTGGATCTTCAGCCCATCCGTGATTTTGTGACACTATACATCAGACTTTAGGAAATATTCCTTCACTGAATTATGCACATCTTTCAAATGTTGATACTTTTCTTCCACAACATCAAATAAGCACATGTGATGTGATGACCATTGTGTCAGTTTCCTAGGGCTGCTGTAACAAAGTATGGCAAACTGGCAGCATAACAGACATTTCTCACTTGGTTGTTGCATCATTTTAATTTCTACTTTCATCTTAACATGTCCTATTTTCATGTGTGTATCTGTCTATTGACCCAAATCTCTATTAACTTAAGGATGCCAGTCATTGGATTTAGGTCTTATCTTAATCCAGTATGACTTCTTAACTTGATGGCATGTGCAAAGCCCCTCTTTCCAAACAAGGTCATGTTCACAGTTCAGTCGCTCAGTCGTGTCCGACTCTTGGCGACCCCATGAATCGCAGCACGCCAGGCCTCCCTGTCCATCACCAACTCCCGGAGTTCACTCAGACTCACGTCCATCGAGTCAGTGATGCCATCCAGCCATCTCATCCTCTGTCGTCCCCTTCAAGATTTCTCAAGAGGCAGGTCAGGTGGTCTGGTATTCCCATCTCTTTAAGAATTTTCAGGAGTTAGAACTTTCACATGTATTTTTGGGGGGGAAACACAATTCAGCCCAGAGAAACCACCTCATCAGAAAAATCTTTAAGGGCTTCTGTGGTGTCTCAGTGGTAAAGAGTCAGTCTGCAGTGCAGGAGACGTGGGGTTGGTCCCTGATCTGGGAAGATTCCACATGCTGTGGAGCAACCAAGTCTGTGTGCCACAACTACTGAGCCTGTGCTCCAGAGCTCGGAAGCTGCATACTGAAGCCCCCATGCCCTAGGGCCCATGCTAGGCAACACGAGGCCACACAGTGAGGAGCTGCTCCACAACTGGAGAGCAGCCCCCGCTCGCCACTACTAAAAGAAAAAAACAAAACAAAACATGCAACAGTGAAGACTCAGCACAGTCAAAAATAAATAAATGTTATTTACAAAAAGAGAAAAACCTTTAAGAATTGGGAGCTGTCACTTTCGCAGATGTGGAAGCAAGTTTTCCAAAATTCTAATTTTTGTTCAAAACCTCAAATGTCATCATCAGTGACGTAGTAATGAAAACCACAACACAACAAGGAAAAGTTGTTTTCCCTGAAGTGATAGGTTCATTTTGTTCATTTTTAAGAAAATGTCTCCCGAATTCTCAAGTCTGAATAACCTGAGTGTGTTGGTTTTTGTTTTTGTTTTTTTTTTCAGGTCAAACTGGCGTCCCAGGAAAAAAGTGATCAATTTGCCTCCCAGCTCATTTGCCAGAGTATTTTCCTTTGAGAAAATTATTGTATTTCTCTCTGTAACTAAAGTGCTTTATGTGTCTTTCCTCTTGCATCGTACAGAGTATTAGTTAAAAAGGGGTATACTGAAAGATCAAGAGTTAATGAAATTGATCATTTTTATTCCTTCATCAAGGATACTGAAAAGAGAAGTTGGCTTGTTTTTCTCTGTGACTGCATGGTGAAGAATGCAGTCTTCAAGCAGGACTTTAGTGCCTTCCTGATGGTGCAAAGACACCAGCAGTTTTGTGCATAATTGTCATATCAGTGCAAACGTAAACACAGAGAACAAGGCAAATATTAGTGTGAAGAGAGTTGTGACCTTACAGCTCCCCGTCTGAAAGGGTTTTGGGACCCCTGCCGGTCTGTGGATTACAGCTCCCTGTCTGAAAGGGTTTCGGGACCCCTGCCGGTCTGTGGATTACACTCAGGAAGCCCTGTCCTGGGTAGCCCCTTTGACTCTGCCTCTTGCTTAGGGCCCACTGGTTCTTATGGGGATTCCTGCCATCACCGTAACTAGTTTCCGTCTCTAGCCTTGTCTCTTGTCTCCACATGGCAGCCAGTAAACTCTTAGAAAGGCGTGTGCCATTGGGATATTCTTCTCCTTCGAGCCTTTCAGTGGGTTCCCGCGTATTTTAAGTTCAAATTCCTTAGCATAGCATGGCCTAGAAGGTCATCTCCGGTCTAACAAAGACTTACCTTTCTCACGTCTTCTCCAGGTGCATTTCCACATGCTGTCCAACCTAGTCCCAATGGTTATTTTAAGCTATCATGCTGCTTCCCTGCCTGGAATGCCCTATTCTCCTCACTTGTTACCTGGCTAAGTCTTACTCGTTAAATATCATCTTCTGGGGACTTCCCTGGTAGCCCAGTGATTAAGAATCTGCCTTGTAATGCAGAGGACATGGGTTTGATCCCTGGATTGGGGAACTAAGATCCCACATGCCTCAGAACAACTAAGCCTGTGAGCTGCAACTACTGAAGGCTGTGCACCATAGCTAGAGAGTCAGTGCACCACACCTTCACAGCTAAGGCCCAGTGCAGCCACATTTTTAAAAAGTCACCTTCTGTAACCTTTCCTAGGCAGCATTCCTTGACTACCTTTTTGGATTAGCAGGTTTTTCTCCTGTTTACATGCTATCACATACTCATTCGATTACAGCATTTCTAATAATGTACTTGACTGAAGTGACTTAGCATGTGCATCAGTGAATAATAATATTATAGTTAACATTATCATAACCATGAACATTTAATTACTACTTATTATTTGCTGGACATGTTATCAAGCACGTCAAAAACGTACCACCATTTCTAGAATATTTATCTGTTACTTGCATTAAGACTTCAAGTTCCACAGCAGAAACTAACAACATTATAAAGCAATTAGGCGAGCGTGTGTGTGCTCTGTCGCTTCAGCTGTGTCCGACTCTGTGCGACCCTGTGCATTGTAGCCCTCCAGGCTCCTCTGTCCTTGGGATTCTCCGGGCAAGAATACTGGAGTGGGTTGGCATGCCCTTCTCCAGGGGATCTTCCCAACTGAGGGATCAAATCTGCGACTCTGATGTATCCTGCATTGGCAGGCTGATTCTTTACCACGAGCATCACCTGGGAAGCCCAGAGCAATTATACTCCCAATTAAAAAAAAAAGTATGTAAAGGATTCAAAAAAAAACAAAAAAGACTTCAAGTTCCTTAACTCCAGGGTGCAGGGGGTAAGATAAAATGGTTAAGTGCTTAGTTCTTAAAGTCTAGGAGATATGAGTCAATCACTGGACCACCCGTGAAAGTCTAGGAGATATGAGTCAATCACTGGACCACCCGTGATCTCCTAAACCACTGTATTTTAATTTTGGATATCACCAACTGATGGCCTACCAGAAAATATGAGACCAGCACTATTATACTTCTTATCACTTCTTACTCCCTTCCTGTTGTTTTTCACTGGTCAGTATTATGTCTGTGTAAAAGTTGTGACAATTTTNGTGAAGAGTTGACTCATTGGAAAAGACTCTGATGCTGGGAGGGATTGGGGGCAGGAGGAGAAGGGGACGACAGAGGATGAGATGGCTGGATGGCATCACCAACTCAATGGACATGAGTCTGAGTGAACTCCAGGAGTTGGTGATGGACAGGGAGGCCTGGCGTGCTGCGATTCATGGGGTCGCAAAGAGTCGGACACGACTGAGCGACTGAACTGAACTGAACTAAACTGTGTTTTTTGCCCCAGCGTTTCTATTTCTGGGTGTTTTATTGTGATTAAGCTCTTGATCAGGTAGAGCTTATGTTTTCAAGAAGGGTTCATGCACGCATGCTCTATTTCTTGCATATTTGAGAAGGTGTGCCTTTTGATTTATACTTGAATGACATTGTGATAGGATGTAATATTTTGGGGTCACTTCCCTGGTGACTCAGAGGGTAAAGCGTCTGCCTGCAATAGAGGAGACCCGGGTTCAATCCCTGGGTAGGGAAGATCCCTTGGAGAAGGAAATGACAACCCACTCCAGTATACTTGCCTGGAGAATCCCATGGACAGAGGAGCCTGGTGGGCTACAGTCCACGGGGTCGCAAAGAGTCGGACACGACTGAGCGACTTCACTTTCACTTTTCTTAGTCTTGGAACTCTGTGGACGTTGCTCCACTGTCCTCTGCACTGAACATTGCAATAGAAAATCTGATTTTCTTCATCTTTACAGGTGATTGGACTTTTCTTCCTGAATACCTAAAGAAATCTTTTTAAAAATCCCTTAATATAAGGTCTCTTTTTCCCTACTAATATTATTGGAAAACAGTACAAATATTGGATTAAAAGTTTGAATTCTTACATTTTAGATAAATTTCCCTCTGTTACATTTCTACACAGCTCCTCAACTTAATTACTGTAGCGCTCCACTTCCAGAACACCAGAAATTCTTATGTTAGATAGTCTTTGTCAGCTGTTCTTTATTGTTTTAAATGTCATGTCTTTTCCTCCAATATTCATCACGATTAAGTCAAGTCTTAACTCCACGCAAGTCATCTGATGTTCAGCTGCGTTTATTCTGTTACCTGTTTACTTTTCTAAGTTATTTGTCAGATCCGAAGTAAGATTTTGCTACACTTTGTCCCTTTGACATTTTAATCTCCCTCTTTATTGTGTGCTATTTGATTATTTTGTCTTTGGGATCTCATCTTACTGAAGTCATATTTCTTATTTGAATATGTATGTCCGAAGAGTGATGTATTCATAATGAATATTCTTCTGTTTCCTGGTTTGGGCTATATTTTCTGAATTGACTTTTTTTTTTTCTCTATACAGAGCACTTAAAGTTTTTACTCATGATTAACATGGATTCCTTGGTTTGATATAGCATCTAGGTGACTTCTTGAAACTCATCCTATCTTATCTAAAATTCAGTGTCTTCCTATGAGAACTATACCTTGAGAATGTGCGTTGCTTACTGTCCACTTTCTGTAGTTTTAGGCATTGGAAAGGCTAGGGCTGCATGCAATCTTCATTATAAGACCCGGAACCTGTACTTTTCTGAGATCCTATTAAAATGCATAGTTCCAGGCCCCATGCCACCCAGCTGGGTGTGTATACCACTCCCCTGGGCTTGCCCACCCATCACAGTGATCCAGAAACTGTCAAACCCTCCTTCACCAGGGTCCCTGATATTCAGTGCTGCTGCTTCCAGTGGTTTTCTCTTAACTTCTTCCAACTTGCCTTTTCACCTTCTCAGTCATTTTTTCCCAACTGGAACAGGGCTGTTGCAATTCCTGAAAATTATCAAGCCTTTTCCAGTTCACCTACTTTCTTCCACACTGCTTCTCAGAAAGATAAGTACGAGATTATGAAGTATGGCTTTTCCACCTTGTGATATATTATTTTCCCCCTCTCTGGCTGCTTTCAAAATTTTTCCTTATTGTAGTTTCGAACAGTTTGACTGTGATATGCCAATGTGTGTTTTTATACTTATGCTGCTTTGGGTTTACTAAAGTTCTTGAATCTATAAATTAATGCTGTGCTGTGTTAAGTTGCTTCAGTTGTGTCCAGCTCTTTTCGACCCTATGGACTATAGCCCTCCAGGCTCCTCTGTCCAAGGGATTCTCTAGGCAAGAATACTGGAGTGGTTTATTGTGTCCTCCTCCAAGGGATCTTCCCGTTCCAAGGATTGAACCCAGGTCTCTTATGTATCCTGAATTGGCAGGTGGGTTCTTCACCACTAGCACCACCTGATAAGCCCCTATAGATTTATATCTTGCAATAAATTTAGACAAATTAAGCCATTATTTCTTTGAAAACAATTTTGGGCTTCATTTTCTTTTTTCCCATAGTTAGGATTCAAATGAGACGCATGTAGGCATTTTAATATTTTCCCACAGTTCCCTGAGAGTCTATTCATATTTTCAATATTTCTTTTTCGTTCTGTTTTTCAGGTAGCAAAATCTCTCTTCAGGTTCTTTGACTTTTTTTTTTTGTCAAGTCCATCCAGAGAATTTAAAATATCAGTTTATTTTCCTATTCTAGAATTTCCAGATATTCTATAAAAAAATAATTTATACTTGTCATTTGAGATTTCCTGCCTTTCATTCATTTTCCGTGTTTTTTCCTTTGATTTCCTTGAACATAATTGTAATAGCCACTTGGCAGCCCTTGGGTTAGTTCCAACATCTGGATTATCTTGGGCTTGGTTTCTTGATAGTCTTTTCTCTTAAGCCTGGCTCATATCATCTGATTCTTTGTAGGTTGAGTAGTTATGAATTACATTTTCGACCTTAAGCATTTGATGTTATGGAGATTCCCCATTCTGTTACAGTCCTTTGCAGTGTTTGGTTTTAGCAAGTAAATGCACTTGGGCTGGATTCAGACTCAACAGTGCCCTTTGGGGAGCAGCTCAGTTCTCTGGTCATTTCCTCTATCTTCAGCTCTGCTGTTTTGAGTCTGCCTAATGGTTCAGAACCCAAAAGAACTTCAGTCAGTTTATATGCAGAATTTGTGGGCTTTCTCTTTTATTATTTGAATTTACTTTTTTTTTTTTTCAAATTTTTGTTTCTTTTGATTTTTTTTTTTTTCAGTCATTCTTTCTTTCCCCCCTCTGTTTTTATTTTGGGCTTTTTCTTTAGATCATTCCTTTCCAATATCTTCCCTCTTTCCCTACTTTTCAGCATACTCTGTTCTTTGGTTCTTTGGACTAGAAGGACTATGAAAGTTTTATGAGAGTTTTAGCTGCTACACATGGTGCTGACCTTTGTCATTACCTTCTTTCAGGATGTGACTGCTCTCCAGATTCTGTCTGCTTCTATTTACTCTCAGCGAGCCTGCAGGTTGCTGGGCTTTGGGTTTTGTCCAGAGTTTATGGCTATATTCTGCAGGCAGAGCAGGATCTGGTAGGTGTTCGTTTGTCTATGCCAAGAGTGGAAATTGATGGTAAGTTTTTTGTTGTTGTTGTTTTACTGTTTGGTTGTTTTTTCTTTTGCCATTTATTGTGTAAAGTCTTGGGTGTTGAGTGAGACAAACTCTCTGATCTAGAGATGCTTTGCCATTTTTACCCAGAAGCTTATCTCTCTTGAACCTCAGCTTTGTAATCTATAAAATGGAGGAGAGAGTTCCTTCTTTGTACAGTTTTGTGTTAAGTGAGATAGTGTAGAGAGAGCTTTTTAGCACAGTGCTGGCAGTTAATAGATTATTTCTGTTATTTTTGGTGTCTGTATCTCATTCCTAACATACTGCCTGGGGTATAAGTGAAAGTCGCTCAGTCGTGTCCGATTCTTTGCGACCCCATGGGCTGTATAGTCCACAGAATTCTCCAGGCCAGAATACTGGAGTGGGTAGCCTTTCCCTTCTCCAGGGGATCTTCTCAACCCAAGGATCGAACCCAGGTCTTCTGCATTGCAGGTGGATTCTTTACCAACCCAGCCACAAGGGAAGCCCAAGAATACTGGAGTGGATAGCTTATCCCTTCTCCAGGGGATCTTCCTGACCCAGGAATAGAACCGGGATTTCCTGCATTGCAGGCAGATTCTTTACCAACTGAGCTATGAGGAAAGCCTGCCTGGGTATAGTAGGAGGTAAATAATGATTGTTGAATAAATGAATCATAATGTAAAAATGGAGAAGGGAGAGAATGGATATAAGAAATGGTGGAATCACAGGAAAACTGAGGAGGCACTGTAAGGCTGGTATTTTCCCCTTGGATCTGGACACGTAGCAGACACACAGGCCTGTGGCTAGGTGGCTCTCCCCTCTGGCCAGCCTTCTGTTACACAAAGTGTTCTCTTGATCTTATGTGCTGATTCATTATGCAAGCTGCAGCACGAGGCCAAGCTATCGGACTAGGTAAAGAGTCTCCACATTCTTGCTTTCTACACTGTCAGCAGGTACAAGGGAATTCTGGAGCCAGAGGGGGAGCCCCCTAGGATTGGTGAGCATTGGAGGCAATGCCTGAAAATCGCATTTGTGTGGAGCACCATCAGAGACAAAATGAAAAAGCTTAATGATGGGGGAGGCCTGGCATTGCCCAGACATGACAAGCCTGTTAACACCCTGACTTTAGGGAGGAATTATCCCCCACACTGGAAGGCTGAAGTGCCAACTCTAAGCAGGCAGTTACATGCTCCGAAATCATAATGGTGCTCAGCCGGGCAGAGGGGTAGGGGCATTTGGGTACTAGCAGTGGCATGCTTCCATTCAGAGAATAGCTTGGGCCACCATGAAAGCATGGTAGTGTCAACCCTGTTTTGAGTCTAGGAACCTTTATCTGAGAAAAACACAAAAAGACTTTAAAGAATATTATTAATTGAACTGTATACCTGAAAAAACAAAAACAAAAACAAAAAAATAGGGCTTCTGAAGCGGCTCAGTGGTGAAGAGTCCATCTGCTGATGCAAGAGACGAAGAAGATGAAGGTTCGATCCCTGGGGGTCAGGAAGATCCCCTGAAGGAAGAAATGGCAACCCACTCCAGTATTCTAGCCTGAAAAATTCTGTGGACAGAGGAGCCTGGCAGGCTACAGTCCATGGGATCCCAAACAGTTGGACATGACTGAGCAACTGAGCACACCCCAAAATGGTCAAAATGGCAGATTTTATGTTATATATTACCACAGTTAAAAACAACAAAAGTTATTAAAATAATACATGCCCATTATAGATAATTTGAAAAATTAAGAAAGATTGAAAGAAACAAAATGATCCCTAGTCCTTTATTCTAATGTTTTGGTAATTTCCTTTTCTCCTTTTTACATACAAATTGTCTATAATGAGTGCATTTTTTGGGTAATTTATTATAATCTGAGCATATTTGTCATTAAGTATTGCTTGAAAATATCACTTTAATTGATTTAAAGTAATTCATTGTATAAATTCATCAAACTATTTGGTTGTCTCAGTTCTACTTAGGCTATTAACAGTATTTGCAGAAAAAATAATAAACACTACAATTGTCATCTTTCAACATAAGTCTGTAGTAGATCCTTTGAAAGTGTAAAAAATTTTCTTTTCTCCCTCTTTCATCTACTCACATTCTACAATTCCTTAAATGCCTAGCTCAGGTCTGGCCTCTGTAAGGAAACTTTCCCTGAGCACTTCAGCCTGCAAAACTTCCTTCCTTCTCTGACTCCAGTTGCATTAATTAATTAATTAATTCATCAAATATCATTTGATGGCATACAAATATTCATCAAATACCTAATTTTTCCTCTAACAATGTGATTAGTTACATAATAATTATGGCTACTGTCCATTGGGTTTTCCTTGTGGCTCAGACAGTGAAGAATCCACCTGCAATGCAGGAAACCCAGGTTTGATCCCTGGGTCAGGAAGATTCCCTGGAGGAGGGCATGGCTGCCCAGTCCAGTATTCTTGCCTGGAGAATCCCATGGACAGAGGAGCCTGGGGGAGTTACAGTCCATAGGGTAGCAAAGAGTTGGATACGACTGAAAACACAGGCACACTAATGTTCACTGAGTACTTACTTTGTGCAGGTATTTTAAAAAATCACTTTCCATTGGATTATCTCATGTCATCTTTACAATACTATCTATGCTTTACCTATGGGAAAGTTGAGGCACAGAGAGACTGAGTAACTTGCCCAAGGTTGTTCAGCTATTCCTTGGTGATGTGGAATTCAACTCCAGTCACTCTGGCACCAGAGTCCATAACTGCATTAATAATTACATGTGCTGCTGCAGCTGGATTGCTTTAGGGACCATCAGTGAACAAAGCAAGTATACCCCCTGCAGTGTGAACATGCTTAGAGCTTGGGTGACCCCCTGAGCTCTGGATTGTGAAGATTTGGAGCTGCTCCTTCATGGCTTTCTGTGGGTAACTCTTGCTTCTGTAACCTGTGAGCTCTTGCAGGACTGGCGCCCTGTTTCTGCCTGCCTTCTTCCTTGGTGGCTCAGAGGTTAAAGCGTCTGCCTCCAATGAGGGAGACCCGGGTTTGAACCCTGGGTTGGGAACATCCCCTGGAGAAGGAAATGGTAACCCACGCCAATATTCTTGCCTGGAGAATCCCATGGATGGAGAAGCCTGGTAGGCTACAGTCCACCAGGTTGCAGAGAGTCGGACACGACTGAGCGACTTCACCTTCACCTTCCACCTGCAAGAAGCCCACAGCTAGTGCCCAGGGGTTGCCTCAGTAATGTCTTTAGACCAGTGGATGGGAGGCGGCAGACAGAGATCTAAGCACCTGGAGTCCAGGTTTTGCTTTGGGCTCCATCATCGTGCAGGCAGCATTTCTCTACCTACCTGGAGTCTATTTTCTCATGAGGGACGTGAGATAATCTTTGACATCATATGAGTGTAGAAAAATCTCCCAGGAATGCCTTGTGTTTTTCTCACATGGTGATGAGCAACCACTAGCAAAAGACCCACGTGTGGTCTCCAGCTCTCTGATTTAGTCCAAGACTTATAATTTCAGAGTTAAACATGAGGAAGTTGTCTCCATGTTGCTTCTTTTTCAACATGCCTCAGTATGAATAGGCATCTTTGGAAGCCAAAAAGCAGTGCTAATTTTCTCATGGACATTTGTCTGTTTCATGAAGGAGACATCTTAGTCTGTTCGGGTTCCTTAACAAAATGCCATAGATTGGGCGACTTATTAAGAGCAAAAGCATATTTTTCTAGTTCTGGGGGCTAAGTCCACAATGAAAACACTGGCAGATTCAGTGTCTGGAGGAGGGCCTGCTTCCTGCTCATCTTTTCTCTGGGTCCTCATGTAGTGGAAAGGGGTAAGGGGATTTTCTCAGGCAGTTTTTATAACGGCACTAATCCCTTTCATGAGGGCTCTACCTTTGTGACCTAATCACCTCCCAAAGACCCCACTTCCTAATACCATTGCCTTGCGTGTTAGTTCTTTTTCTCCTTTTTTTTTTTTTGGCCACACTGTGCAACATGCAGCATCTTAGTTCCTCAGCCTACAGATCGAAACTGTGCCCCCTGCACTGGAAGAGTAGACTCTTAACCACTGGGCCACCAGGGGATTTCCTAGGTTTTTTTCTCAACATGAAAATTTTACGGGGGCATAAGCATTCAGTCTACAATAGTGGATGACCATTATTACAATGTTTACTTTTTAATGGGATTAAAAGAAGAAAGAAAAAAAAATGAAAAGGATTAGAAGGCTTCTTACACAAGGACATTTACATTTGTGTGTGTGTGTAACTGGCCAGTTAGTTTTTCACCTTTTTTTAAAATTGGGTTCACATCTGATAGTTATAATAAATTCCACTTCTGAGTACCTGTTAGATGCCTGGTACAGCACGTAATAACATTATTGCTGATACCTACTTTGGACCTTCAAGGACTATGGTACCCCTGTTTCATAGGCTCAGAGGGTTTAATGGCCTTTCTCAAAGGTACCTGCCTAGCAAAAATTGAGGCAGCAATCAAATTCTGTTTTGCTGGATCTTAAAGCCTATCAGTCAGCTGCTACAACAGAGTTAGCTCCCATCTCGTTAGTTATTTAGTGAACAAGCTGTGTTATCAACATGATGGAGAGGCACACTGCAGAGGTAAGATCTTTTTGGAATTTTATTAAAGACCTTGGAAGGCATCAGAGAGGAAACTGTCAGCTAAGAGGAGCAAGTCTGTTTTCTGGCCATGGATGGAGTCATGAGGGACTCCTACTTCTTTTACCCCTGTGATCCAAGTTTGTGGAATGGCTGAGTGAGGAGACAAAGTCCTGAACTGATTTGAATCACCTGTATGAATCTGTTAAAGAAAAATTTGTCCCGATTTGTGGATTTATTCATATAAGACAAAGAGTGCGTCTGTGAATTATCTAACGCATTTTATTTGAAAGTACTAAGTTATACATTTAATGAATAAAAAAAATGGCCTCAGGAAATTCTGCAGGTGTTAATAAGGCTTTGGAGAATGAATATTCCCTTTTGGATTCAAGGCTTCCGGGAGAAGCTGTAAGGTTGAACTAGACCTCAGAGTACAGGTTGTATTCATGCAGGCAGGGTGGGATGAAGGGGGGCATGTCAGAGGAATGAAAAGTAGAAGCAAGTCCTAGTGGGAGGATAATGGGGAGACGTGTCAGGTCACCCTCAGAACACTTTGCCTCCAAGGACAACTGATAAGCAGAGTGGTTCAAGAGCGGCTTTGAAGTGATACACATGTTGGCTCAGTCCCTGGCTCTGCCAATTACAGTTCAGTTCAGTTCAGTTCAGTCGCTCAGTCGTGTCCGACTCTATGCGACCCCATGAATCGCAGCATGCCAGGCCTCCCTGTCCATCACCAACTCTCGGAGTTCACTCAGACTCACGTCCATCGAGTCCGTGATGCCATCCAGCCATCTCATCCTCTGTCGTCCCCTTCTCCTCCTGCCCCCAATCCCTCCCATTATCCGAGTCTTTTCCAGTGAGTCAACTCTTCACATGAGGTGGCCAAAGTACTGGAGTTTCAGCTTTAGCATCATTCCTTCCAAAGATGGGGCCAATTACTTAAACTCCTGAAGCCTCAGTTATCTTGTTTCCAAATGCAGTTAATGACACACCGCGCTCAGGGGCTTTGTGAGGGTTCACTACAGCAGAGTTTAGTTCCTGGTTCAGTAATTGGAGGAAGTTATTATCTCTCAGATCATGCTGGAATATGCAGATCCTTATCTTAACATGCTCTATGTCACCTCAGTAATCAATAACTACGAATTACGATTTTGTCTGTCCCCTGAGGTCTGAGAAGCAGTAAAGCCGTCTCCCTCTCTGTGCCAAAATCCTGCATGAAGAAAACGTATTGTCAGAGGTTCAGCTTCACACAAAGCTGTCTTAGCTGAGGGACTTGCTTCTTCCCAGCAACGACAACAGCATTCCACCAGGCTTCTGGTCATTTCCTACAATCTCTGCTTATCACTTTCTATGTTTTTCTTAGCCCTTTGAAGAGACAGGCTGAAAAGCTAGCCTGATGATTTCTGACCACTAAGAAAAGTCAGAAGAAAATGAACAGGTTTTCAGTTCCTCTCAGGGGCCTCATTGAAGGAGGGTGGCCCACCGTGATTTCTGCCTTTTCTCAAGTCTTTGATTCTCTCTCTATTTTCTGGGCTGCCCAGTGGCCCCTTATTAGCATCTACAAAGAGTCAGATATAACCCTAGTCCAGCCTCTGCCTTTTATTAGTTAGGTGTTCTTTGACAAGTCATTTGAGTCTCGTGACCTCAGTTAATTTATCTATAAAACAGAGATCAACTGAAAGGTGTATTTGAAAGTTATTGCACATCAACTGTTTTGCGGGGAGAGATGTAAAATACATGCGGGTGAAATGCTATAAACCATGGCATAATCCTTTGAATGTTGAAGTCACCAGAACCTAACATTGGCTATTAACTTACTGTAAGGAATCAAATGCCTCAATTAAGAATATGGCTTCACCACTTATGGCTTAAGTGACTTGGTTAAGTCACTTAACCTCTTAGTTTCCTCATCTACAAATATGAATAATCAAGTCAATAGTATCTACCTAATTGGGTTGCCACAAGGGTTCAACAACAGAATGTCTGAAAAGTGCTTGACGTCAGGCACATTAGCTTTATTTTTTAGTATTTTCTATGCGCCAACCCTGGACTAAGAGCTTGATGGCTGCTGCCATTCTCAAGGTCCAACCCTTTTGTGAAACTGGCATTCTCCACCAAGCCTTCCTTTATTATCCGAGTCACCTGGGAAGTTCTCCATGAAGTCTTCCTGATGAGCAGATGGTGCAGTGGGGGACTGACTGAGCTTGTACCTTCAGCTGCATTGGTCATTTGGAATCCAGCGTTCTTCATCTCTGCCCATGTAGGTGATACATAGAAATATGTCATGGTGAAAATATCCTCTTGGGGGAAACAATTGTGAAATTTTTGTAACTCTGACTAAAGCTCCTTGAGGATGAAGCCTGTCCTTTGTCCACTTTGGTATCTTCTATTCATCTTTTCTTTAAAAAGTAATTTATTTATTTTTGGCTCTGCGGAGTCTTTGTTGCTGCACAAGTTTTGTCTAGTTGCCATGAGTGGGGGCTCCTTTCTAGTTGGGGTTTGCAGGCTTCTCACTGTGCTGGTTTCTCTCGTTAGGGAACGTGGGATCTAGCACGCCTGGGCTTCAGGAGCTGTGGCCCTTGGGCTCTAGAGCAGGCGGCTCAGTAGGTGTGGTGCGTGGGCTTGGTTGTTCTAGGGCATTTGGGATCCTCTGGGACCAGGGATCAAACCCACATCTCCTGCACTGACAGGTAGATTCTTCACCACTGAGCCACCAGGGAAGCCCCTCTTCTATTCCTCCTAATGTTCCCTGACCTAGTCTATACCCTTTGTGGGCGATAGTGCTCAGTAAATGTTTGTCAAGCAGAATTAAATATCATCTCTTCAAGTTAATCAGATGCTACCTCCCGAGAAATATTCTTCTCCTGGGTCATTTATTCTGACTTTAATTCTCATGCCTTATCTTGGCATGCCTTCACAACGGACTTTCAATCTACTTATCTTCCTGTCATGCATGCTGTAAATGGTTTGTTGCAGAACTATTTATCATAGTGAAAAAATGGAAAATGACCTAATGTCCAGCTGCAGTAAAATGGTTGAATAATTTATGATGCACTCATATATTGATAATAGCCATCACTTACCTGTGCTTATGATGCCATGTATTGTTCTAAGTGCTCTTCATATAATTAACTCTTTTAATCTTTAGAACCAATTTGTGAGGTAGATATTATTATTCTCATTTTAGAGGTAAGGAAATAGAGCTAGAGAGGTTAATTTGTCCAAGGTCACACAGTTAGGAAGTTGCAGTCAGGATTCAAACTCAGGCAGCCTGACTTCAGAGTCAGTATTCTCAGCCACTGAACTAAACTGTCCCTCATACAGACAACAAACAGAGCAATAAACCACTAACAACTTGCCTAAGAACATTTGCCTTTCATCTACTAAGGGCTGAAATGAATGAATGCATTTATTGCTCAATATACATGGGAAATATACTCTAAGTGGGGTAGCAAAGCAGCATATTCCTTACATGCATTATGATCTCAACTATGGAAAGAACACTGTACAGGAAATACGTGGGAGAAAATAGTCCTAAAGTTTCATTCATTCTGCTCGTGGTTGATGGGATTACAATTTTCCCCACTTGCTTCATATACACACACACACACAGACATATATATGTATGTATATATATACATATAATTTTATTTATTTTTTTATGGCTGTGTTGGGTCGTCATTGCTGGGCATGGGCTTTCTCTAGTTGCAGTGAGTGGTGCCTACTGTCTAGCTGCAGTACATGGGATTCTCATTTTGGCGGCTTCTCTTGTTGCTCAACATCAGTTCTAGGGTACAGGGGCTTCAGTAGTTGCATCTCCTGGGCTCTCAAGCACAGGCTCAACAGTTGTGGTGCATGGGCTTAGTTGCTCCCGGCATGAGGGATCTTACTGATCCAGGGATCGACCCATGTCTCTCCTGCATTGGCAGGCAGATTCTTTACCACTGAGCTGCCAGGGAAGCCCCCTTCCTGCTTGCTTCTTTACACTTGTCTCACTTCTCTAAATTTCCTAAAGCAAACTTTATCTGTAAAATGAGGGGGAAAATACTACTAAAAATCAGTGTTTAAAAACGTAAGGCCATATAGAGGCACCTCTGGGACAGATCACCAATAGGTATCAAACACTTGTTTTTCTTTTTTTCGCCAAAACCATTTGTTAATTAAAAAAAAAAGAAAAAGTTTCATTAACCCACAAACAAGCTCTCTTCTTCAAAACCTGCCCATTCCTGCAGGCTATTCTGACAGTCATCCTCGAGTCATAAATACACAGGCGGCAGCTTCCACTTTGGGTCTGGAAGTCTCTCGGGAAAAGCCAATTTCCTGGAGCTTTTTTGAGGGAGTTTATTACAAGCATCTGTGATTCTTTACTGCTCCTTTGACTCTGTATTTCCTGCCATTGCTGGTGCACCTAGTCTCCCGGGCAGAGCTTTGATTCTTGCCCCCAGGGCAGCAGTGCAACAGTTTGGGCTGCTGCAGCCAGTGACACGTCAGTAGTGGTTTGCTGGGTTTGTCTGGTCTTTGGTCTTTTGCAGCTCTGGGGACAGATGCAATATGAAGGACAGAGGCTTTAGTTTCAAGGCACAGCCCAATACTCACTAGCAGGCTTTAAGCAACTCACTTTACCCCAGAGCCTCAGTGTTCTCATCTCTAAATGGGGATGATAAAGAGGCAAGTCTCTCTCACAGGTTACTCTGCATCTGAAGAGGGCTCAAGTGGGAGAATGTATATGAGAGCCATTTGCAAATATAGTGGTCCATAGTCATGTGAATTCTTCTTTTTTCCTTCCTTCCTTCCCTGCCTCCTAAGGTCATGCAGCCACTAAGTCACTGCTGGCTCTATCAGCCATTTCCTTGTCTTGTGGCTGCAGTCTTCCCATGAGGCTTATCTCTGGTGTTCAGCCTTTGCCCTCTAGTGTTCTTTTCCCCTGGCCCACTCCATGCTCCACTAATCCTTTCCTGTAGGGACAGTAGGAAGTCCCTGGGAGATTAGAGTGCTGTTACTCTATTTCTGATTGGTTTTCAGAGACTTAGCTCTGTCTGGGTATCTTCATCTTTGAAGCTGGTAGCACCGAGGCTCAAGGTAGGGGGTGCAGACAGACCACAGAGCAGTTCTTTGACCTTGAGCCTACCTTTATAATGGACAATAGGTGCAGAAAGCATTGAGGAGGGAGGGCTATTTAAAAGTCTTGATGAGCATCTATAGCAGGGCGAGGAAGAAGGGTTTAGAAGGGCATTTTGAGGTGCCCGTGTCTCCTCCCCTCACAAGTCTTTGTAATAACATCAACCTCCAGTTGAAGAATGCTATGAGAATACTTTGTGTGAGTGGATCATTGCAGATGAATGTTAAAAGCAGGGGACGCATTATTTGCATTAGCCAGTAAGTTGCCTAAACTAATGACTGAGAAAGGCATGACCTAAAATATTATTCATGGGTAAAGGCTGACATCAGTAGGGAGCAGGAAGCTGAGATGGTGTCCAAATGGAAAGGAGGTATCTATACTTCTAAGGAATACACTTTCAAGAAAAAAGAAGGCAGAATGCCAAAGAATTGATGTCTTTGAACTGTGGTGCTGGAGAAGACTCCTGAAAGTTCCTTGGACAGCAAAGAGATCAATCT
>SJYX01002726.1:1785735-1804760 GCA_006410675.1 Oreotragus oreotragus | reverse complement strand
CGATGGACGTGAGTCTGAGTGAACTCTGGGAGTTGGTGATGGAAAGGGAGGCCTGGCGTGCTGCAATTCTTGGGGATGCAGAGTGTCAGACACGACTGAGTGACTGAACTGAACTGAACTGAACTAAAGGGCTATAATGTACAACACGATGCTAAATGTAGTTAACACTGCAATATGATACATATAGAATATTTATTTTCATATATATCAAACATATGAAAGATTCATATTATATAAATATATAAAAATTGAAAAAAGTAACTCCTAAGAATTCTCATCACAAGAAAACCATTTTTATTTTTATTTTCTTTTTTTGGTATTTATAGGAGATGATGAATTTTAACTAAACTAATTGTAATAATTATGTCATCATATTTATAAGTCAAATCATTATCTTGTACTTCTTAAATTTACATAGTACTATGTGTCATACCTCAGTAAAACTGAAAAAAAAATTTTTTTAATATTTTCATTTTGTAAGTTTTAAAATACTTTATCTGTTTGGTCATTTTACAATGTGCATGTGTTATTTTTTTAAAGTTAATAAAATATAAGGGTACTCTATTGACTAAGACTCCATCCTGTGAATGCAGGGGGCCCAGGTTCAATCTCTGGTCAGGGAATTAGATCCCACATAACACAAGTAAGGGTTCATAAAACCCAACTAAAAGACCCCACATGCAGCAACTAAGACCCAGGGCAGCCAGATAAATAAACAAATATTTAACGAACAAATAACCAAACAGATAGCCTCATGTTACAAATGAATAAAATATGTACCTTTATTATAGGGCTTCCCCAATGGTTCAGTAGTAAAGAATCTGCTTGCAATGCAGGAGATGCAGAAGATGAGGGTTTGATCCCTGGGTTGGGAAGATCGTCTGGAGGAAAGAATGGCAACCCACTCATTTTCTTGCCAAGAAAATCTCATAGACAGAGGAGCCTGTCAGGCTACATCCATAGGGTCATAAAGAGTCAGATACGCCTAAAGTCACTGAGCATGTACACAAGTACATTTATTATACAATAAATTAATATACCACATTATATAACTATATAGTTTTATATATTTACTTATGATACTTGTCTGCATATAATATATATGTACCTTCAAAGGAGAAATAAAAACACATGTTCAGTATAATCACATTTCCTCTATTTGGAGGGAAAGGGAGAAAAAACATTCAGACATATAAATCCAAGATAATTGTCATTAACTTCATGTATTTTCATCATCTTTCCTCATATGCATACTTTTCTCCTGTTTTTTATTGTATTTGACAAAGAATTTTGCATAAACTAATTGATTTGTATAAATTAACATAACAAACATTTATTGATATTATTGTATAATCTCCATAAAGCCTAATTTTAATGTCTGGAAAACATATCTTGAAGAATTGTGCCATATTTATTAAATCTATATATCATGAGGTAGCATTTAGGTAGATTTCAATTATTCACCATTGTAAACAACATTGCAGTAAATATTTGTTTTGCAAAAATATTATTCTTATTTAGCATATTTTTATTAAGATAGATGCCCACATGTAGAACTGTATAAATGTATCAGTTTTCACTCTTACAGGTTTTCTTTATCTTATTCCTCACTGTCTAATATAATCTCTCCCTACTGATGCATTTTAGCAGGTTGGTCTATTTTGACATACTTATTATATACTGTCACCCTGTTTATTTAACTTATATGCAGAGTACATCATGAGAAATGCTGGACTGGAAGAAACACAAGCTGCAATCAAGATTGCTGGGAGAAATATCAATAACCTCAGATATGCTGATGACACCACCCTTATGGCAGACAGTGAAGAGGAGCTAAAAAGCCTCTTGATGAAAGTGAAGGAGGAGAGTGAAAAAGTTGGCTTAAAGCTCAACAACCAGAAAACGAAGATCATGGCATCCGGTCCCATCACTCCATGGGAAATAGATGGGGAAACAGTGGAAACAATGCCAGACTTTATTTTGGGGGGCTCCAAAATCACTGCAGATGGTGACTGTAAGCCATGAAATTAGAAGACACTTACTCCTTGGAAGAAAAGTTATGACCAACCTAGATAGTATATTCAAAAGCAGAGACATTACTTTGCCAACTAAGGTCTGTCTAGTCAAGGCTATGGTTTTTCCTGTGGTCATGTATGGATGTGAAAGTTGGACTGTGAAGAAAGCTGAGCACCGAAGAATCGATGTTTTTGAACTGTGGTGTTGGAGAAGACTCTTGAGAGTCCTTTGGACTGNAAAGACGCTTACTCCTTGGAAGAAAAGTTATGACCAACCTAGATAGTATATTCAAAAGCAGAGACATTACTTTGCCAACTAAGGTCTACCTAGTCAAGGCTATGGTTTTTCCTGTGGTCATGTATGGATGTGAAAGTTGGACTGTGAAGAAAGCTGAGCACCGAAGAATCGATGTTTTTGAACTGTGGTGTTGGAGAAGACTCTTGAGAGTCCTTTGGACTGCAAGGAGATCCAACCAGTCCATTCTGAAGGAGATCAACCCTGGGATTTCTTTGGAAGGAATGATGCTAAAGCTGAAACTCCAATACTTTGGCCACCTCATGCGAAGAGTTGACTCATTGGAAAAGACTCTGATGCTGGGAGGGATTGGGGGCAGGAGGACAAGGGGACGACCGAGGATGAGATGGCTGGATGGCATCACGGACTTGATGGACATGAGTCTGAGTGAACTCTGAGAGATGGTGATGAACAGGGAGGCCTGGCGTGCTGTGATTCACGGGGTCACAGAGTCGGACACAACTAAGCGACTGAACTTGAAAGTGAAAGTCAGTCAATGGTGTCCGATTCTTTATGACCCCATGGACTATAAGTCCATGGAATTCTCTAGGCAAGAATACTGGAGTCGGAAGCCTTTCCCTTCTTCAGGGGTCTTTCCAACCCAGGAATTGAACCCAGGCAGACTCTTTACCAGCTGAGCCACAAGGGAAGCACAAGGATACTGGAGTGGGTAGCCTATCCCTTCTCCAGTGGATCTTCCTGACCCAGGAAATGAACCTGGGTCTCCTGCATTGCAGGCGGATTCTTTACCAACTGAGCTATGTACCCTTACAGTGTATATATCTATATCTCATCAGTAGTGAATTTCCATATAAAGTGGTTAGTAATCAGTAGAAGATGTTCTATCCAGGCTATTATGACATGAGGCTAATGGTAAGAGGCTATATACTAGGGGTTTCAGTCTGTAGTATTTCTACTTCACATACCCTGCCGTTATATGTTATATGAAGACTTTTCGAGAGTTCTGGGTGCCCAAGTTCTTTAGATGCTCTTATATAAAATTACTCCCATTGAGAGCATTTAAGATATCATATGAATTTTTAAAATATTTCCCCCTGCTTTAAAAAAAAGCTCTTTTCTTCTTGTTTAAGATAGGAAGACATAGCTCTCACCAACCCTGGAGTCTACCTCTGATAAAATAGCCTAGGGTATATAAACCTCTATGACACCAAACAGAGAAAATTATATTGGTGGAGATGCTGAAAAACTAAATGACTCTAATGACTAGGTGACAATTTTTTTTTTTCTGAAAGTCAGGTGGTTTCTAATTCTTTAGTTTCAGCAAAACTGGAGAGGACTTGTCAGAGAGTAGATTAAAAATAATTTATGATGCTAGATGACTATGTGAATTCTGGCATTTATCTCTGGAGAAGATCAAAGAATTGAGTGACATTGCTCCCTCCATTCTCAACCATTTATTCATGTGAATAGGATTTCTCATCACTCACATCTTTAAAAAACAAAAATAGGAATGAAATGCTGTAACTATATGATTCTAGTAATAAGTGATATTTGTTCATAGATATATGAGTCAATGAAAGGATAAAAAGATATCTATTTCATTAAAAGAAGAATTTCCAATAAAATATTACTCATACTTAATGATTGTTAATCAAATTTGAAATATAACATATTGTTTTGATCAATGGTGTACTTAGGACAATTACTGCAACTTGATGCGGAAGATAATTTTAACACTTAACAGTCTGATGGTTACAGGGAACATTTTAAAAATTAAATCTCAATTTATATACATGGTTTATTGTAAGGAAGTATGTTCAGGTGATTGATAAAGTCTTTCAAGCATAAAACACATGAAATTAGGATAAAATTATTCAGAGATAATGGAGTAAAAATTACTAGTTCAAAGAGTAAAAAGAATTTTATTTTATTTAAAGTTGTTCATGTATTTTAAATGAACAGTGATGAGTATTTTTTACTCTTATTATCATATTTACATATTATTTGAAAATTGTAAAGCATAATCCAACAGTTTTATTTAAAATTTTAGTATTTCCAACATATGGAAAAAGACAATTTTTTAAGTATTTAAATATATGATGACAAATGTCAGCTTCCAAGTGAAAACAGAAAGAGTAAGTATATAGTTTTCCTAAATTATTTTATTATTGACTACGCTGAAACCTTTGACTGTGTGGGTCACAATAAACCATGGAAAATTTTGAAAGAGATGGGAATACCAGACCACCTGACTTGCCTCTTGAGAAACTTGTATGCACGTCAGGAAGCAACAGTTAGAACTGGACATGGAACAACAAACTGGTTCCAAACAGGAAAAGGAATACATCAAGGCTGTATATTGTCACCCTGCTTGTTTACCTTATATGAAGAGTACATCATGAGAGATGCTGGGCTGGAAGAAGCACAAGCTGAGACCAATATTGCCAGGAGAAATATCAATAACCTCAGATATGCAGATGACACCACCCTTATGGCAGAAAGTGAAGAGGAACTAAAAAGCCTCTTGATGAAAATGAAAAAGGAGAGTGAAAAAGTTGGCTTAAAGCTCAACATTCAGAAAACGAAGATCATGGCATCTGGTCCCATCACTTCATGGGAAATAGATGGGCAAACAGTGGAAAGAGTGTCAGACTTTATTTTTGGGGGCTCCAAAATCATTGCAGATGGTGATTGCAGCCATGAAATTAGAAGACACTTATTCCTTGGAAGGAAAGTTATGACCAACCTAGATAGCATATTGAAAAGCAGAGACATTACTTTGCCAACAAAGGTCCATCTAGTCAAGGCTATGGTTTTTCCAGTGGTCATGTATGGATGTGAGAGTTGGACTGTGAAGAAAGCTGAGCACCAGAGAATTGATGCTTTTGAACTGTGGTATTGGAGAAGACTCTTGAGAATCTCTTGGACTGCAAGGAGATAAAACCAGTCCATCCTAAAGGAGATCAGCCCTGGGTGTTCATTGGAAGGACTGATGCTGAAGCTGAAATCCAATACTTTGGCCACCTCATGCGAAGAGTTGACTCATTGGAAAATACCCAGATGCTGGGTGGGATTAGGGGCAGGAGGAGAAGGGGACGACAGAGGATGAAATGGCTGGATGGCATCATAGACTTGATAGATTATGAGTCTTGTAAACTCCGGGAGTTGGTGATGGACAGAGAGGCCTGGCGTACTGCGATTCATGAGATCGCAAAGAGTCAGACACGACTGAATGACTGAACTGAACTGAACTGAAATTATTTTAGGGATACTCTGTAAGCTACATTTATTAAACTTTATGCTTTATCATAACTGCTAATATCAAGTAGTATAGACAACAGTCAGTCTCACCTCACCCTTGGGATTCACTCCATGCCTGCAATACTATCCATGACTGTGTCTCACCCCAAACCTTACCCCATTCAAGGCTCTCGAACCATTCTTGACCTCTACCAAAATGTCTCAGTTAAATAGCACATATTGAGCAAAATTAATAATCTGCTAAAATTTTCAGTAGATACTGAAAGTTTACTCCTTAATAAATGACATCCAAGTGAGTTCCAATGAGCTTCCAGCAGGTGCCAAGCCAAGCATCTCGTCTGCCAAGAACTGACTCCTCTATGGTCTAAACATTGATTTTCCCTGTCACTCCTGTTGCTCACAGCCATGGCTGTGCCAAACACCACATCTCTAAGTTTCCCAGAAATTTTATGTTCAGAGGGAAAAATTATGTTCTTGTTGTCTTTAGTTTAATATTTCACAAATCAAGCATGTTTGTTAGATAAGCTAACTCAGATGTGATTTTTTAAAGTATCTTTTCACTTTAAAATTTTCCTGAGGACTTATGATTTTTCATGTATGGGTTATTTAGACTTCTGTTCTAAGGAATTTTCTTTTTCCAGAATCAAAGAATGGATATCATGGGACTGGCACTGACTTGAAAAGATATGTTTAAAATATAATATGGAAGATTGATACAAGTCTAAGAATGGCAGGCTGTGCCGCATGTTTTTATTCAAGATAAAGATCTATTAAAATGTTCCTTATAAACTGATCTGCACCTGTGGGCATGCTAAGTCACTTCAGTGGTGTCCAGCTCTTTGTGCCCCTATGGAGCACCAGGCTCTTCTGTCCATGGGATTCTCCAGGCAAGAATACTGGAGTGAGTTGCCATGCCGTCCTTCAGGGGATCTTCCTGACTGAGGGACTGAACCCTCATTTCTTATGTCTCCTGCATTGATAGGTGGGTTCTTTACCACTAGCACGACCCAGGAAGCCCATAAACTGATCTACTAAGAATTTAAAGTACTTTTTAATTACAGTATAATTGACTTACAATATTATATTAATTTGAGGTATACTATATAGTAATTCAATATTTTCATAGGTTATACTCTATATAAAGCTGTGATAAAATATTAGCTATACTTCCCGCATTGTATTTTACATCTTTGTTACTTACCTGTTTTATACCTGATCGTTTCTACTTCTTAATCCTCCTGACACGTTTTCCCTTTCCCTTGACTTTGGAACCATAAGTCTATTCACTATATCTGTGCATTTGTTTCATTTTGTTATATTTGTTTTACTTTTTAGATTACACATATAACTGAAAAAAAAAAAAGGTTTCACTCTTTTTATAAAAAGGAGGAAGAGTTATATTCCCTTCATGTAAATGAAAATGCATCATGTCTCAAAACTGAATAGAAACTTCAACCCAGGTATAACTCAATGGATCCAAGAGTGCTTTACAAACTTCTCAGGTTACAAGAAATTATCTGTAGCACAATCTAGCAGATCTTGATTGCTCTACCTCCTTTTCACTTCTCCAAAATATAACCAATAAAATATAGTTAAAACCATTTAATCTGGTTTCAAATTACAGTCACTTTCTAATGATAAATTTAAAAGATGCTTAAAATCATATTGTTACCCATTTCCACCTACCACATACATCAAGAACTTGAAATCTTTACTTCACACTATAGACTTAAATTTTTTATAAATCTCTTCATACATTTAAAATGGGCCCACCAGAGTTCAAGGTATTGGGGATTAAAACCAAATAAAAATAATCCCTGCCTTAAAAAGTTAACAGTCTATAGGGGGATAAATTTATATACCATAAATTTATAGTTATAATTTTATAACTGTAAAGTACAAAAAGTAAATTTATAAATTATAGTGTATTAAATATTTTAGTAAAATAAATAATAACTTCCTTTTATTAATTCTGTTCCTCCTACACAGTAAAATTTCTCTTCTCCCAGCAGTGCCCCAAGGTAGATCTTATTATCTACTACAACTAAATTGAGAAAAAATAAATAAGTAGTCAAGTTGAGTTACTGAGTATGTGATTATGGCATAAGAAATAATAAATGCATGAAAATGCATGGTGTAGCTACTGGTACATTTTAAGTGTTTAATAAATGGCAGACATTAGCAGATGCTCTTGTAATACAATCATAAGGCAATCAAAAATGGTGCATGCGAGTCAAAGAGGATTATAAAGAAAGACTTTCTAGAAAAGGAGATACTCACACTAAGAGCTGGATTTTGGACTGAGGGCCACAGGAAAGATAAAGACTCAGTTCAGTTCAGTTCACTTCAGTCGCTCAGTCGTGTCCAACTCTTTGCGACCCCATGAATCGCAGCACGCCAGGCCTCCCTGTCCATCACCAACTCCCAGAGTTCACTCAGGCTCACGTCTGAGTCAGTAATGTCATCCAGCCATCTCATCCTCTATTGTCCTCTTCTCCTCCTGCCCCCAGTCCCTCCCAGCATCAGAGTCTTTTCCAATGAGTCAACTCTTCGCATGAGGTGGCCAAAGTACTGGAGTTTCAGCTTTAGCATCATTCCTTCCAAAGAACTCACATCCAGCCATCTCATCCTCTGTCGTCCCCTTCTCCTCCTGCCCCCAATCCCTCCCAGCATCAGAGTCTTTTCCAATGAGTCAACACTTTGCATGAGGTGGCCAAAGTACTGGAGTCTCTGCTTTAGTATCATTCCTTCCAAAGAAATCCCAGGGTTGATCTCCTTCAGAATGGACTGGTTGGATCTCCTTGCAGTCCAAGGGACTCTCAAGAGTCTTCTCCAACACCACAGTTCAAAAGCATCAATTCTTCGGCACTCAGCCTTCTTCACAGTCCAACTCTCACATCCATACCTGACCACAGGAAAAATCATAGCCTTGACTAGACGGACCTTTGTGGGCAAAGTAATGTCTCTGCTTTTCAATGTGCTATCTAGGTTGGTCATAACTTTTCTTCCAAGGAGTAAGCGTCTTTAATTTCATGGCTGCAATCACCATCTGCAGTGATTTTGGAGCCCCAAAAAATAAAGTCTGACACTGTTTCCACTGTTTCTCCATCTATTTCCCATAAAGTGATGGGACCAGTTACCATGATCTTTGTTTTCTGAATGTTGAGCTTTAAGCCAACTTTTTTACTCTCCTCTTTCACTTTCATCAAGAGGCTTTTTAGTTCCTCTTCACTTTCTGCCATAAGGGTGGTGTCATCTGCATATCTGAGGTTATTGATATTTCTCCCCACAATCTTGATTCCAGCTTGTGTTTCTTCCAGTCCAGCGGGACTGAAATACTTTCCTCCTTACTTCCAACAAAAACACACAGTTTTCCTCCTGCATTTTTCCACATACTTTTTCAAGATTTTTCTTAGAAGGATTTTCCTCTTGTACTCACCCACTAATTCTGAGATTTTTCCAGGGGTTAGTCCTCTTTTTTTTTACTCTTAGTTACTCTCTCTTTTTTTAAATTCTTATTGTCTCTTCTTAAGTAATCTCCTTCATTCCCATGACTTAGAATGCTATCTTTATGTAGATGACTGTCAAATTTATAGTATCAAGAGTACCATCACTCTATGCCCCAGATCCATATATGATTATACACTTTCATTCCCACATGTTTCCGTTCAAAGTTGAACACTTGTTCCCTCCTGAATTCTGGAAACTGCATACTGTTTCCTCTCATTGTCATTAAAGGGCTCTGACATGTATCAGTTGCTGATGCCAGAGAGAGACTTCAAGTCACCCATGACTGCTTCTTTTCCCTAGCCAACACTGAATTCATTTAAAGTCTCATAGGTTCTACTTCCAAAAATATATTTTGTATCTGTCCCATCTCTACTATCAGCACCACCGTCACCCTTGTCCCAGCCTAGAGTAAAAGCTTTCCTTTCAGTATTTCCATGGTTTTGCTTTTCTGCCCTCTCCACCCAACCTAACCTTTGATCTATCCCTAACACTATAGCCATGATGCTTTTTTAAAATCCATGATTGTGATCCTATCACTCTTTTTCTTACTATCTCTAAAGCCATTGTACACTACTTGGAATGAAGTCAAACTCTTTATTACAATCTGAATATGAATGATATGGCCCTTGCCTATTCCTTCAGCTGCCTCTGGTGCTATCATTCTGATGCTCCAGACATATCAGTCTCCTTCCATTTTCCACCTATGTTAAGTGTTTTCTTCTTCAAGACATTAATACCCATTATTACCTCTGCATTCGCCTGTGCTTTGTATGACTGTTCTCCTCTCCATGTTGGTCTACACTTTTAATGTAATCTTCTCAGAGAGGCTTTCCCTGATTATCTTATCTAAGAAGAATTCTTGCTGATATTTTTTAAGTATTACATCTAAACCCTTCTTCTCTGTTTATTCAATTTGCAAATACACATTTCTTTACTTGCTTATTTCCTGTCTTCCCTACTGAAATGTGAAAACCATAAGGCCTAGGATTGTCTATTTCACTCATCAAAGTAGATTTCCAACCTGTAATAATATTTAGTTAGTTAAGTTGCTCAGTCGTGTCTGACTCTTTGCAACCCCATGGACTGTAGCCCACCAGGCGCCTCCATCCATGGGATTCTCCAGGCAAGAATACTGGAGTGGGTTGCCATCTCCTTCTTCAGGGGATCTTCCTGACCCAGGAAGGGATCGAACCCAGGTCTCCCACATTGCAAGCAGGTGCTTTAACCTCTGAACCACACAAGTATTTGCTAAGTGAATAAATTAAAAAATGATAATCTTATTGAATACATGAAAGAGGCATGGCTTCTAAACATTTGAGAAGCAGTCAAACAAAACTATGTCTCTTTGGCTCATTTATAAAATAGGGATAAGAATGACTATCATTCCTAAACTCATAAGGATATACTAAAAATCATGAGAAATTGATGCAAAAGTCTGGAATGTTAAAAGCATTAAATCATTGATTATTATTGTTACTTAAAAGTTATCCTTTTATCACCTTATCAATGTCCTGCCTGCCTGCCAAGTCACTTCAGTCGTGTCCGACTCTGTGTGACCCCATAGATGGCAGCCCACCAGGCTCCCCCATCCCTGGGATTCTCCAAGCAAGAATACCGGAGTGGGTTGCCATTTCCTTCTCCAGTGCATGAAAGAGAAAAGTGAAAGTGAAGTCGCTCAATCTGTCCAACTGTTAGCGACCTCATGGACTGCAGCCCACCAGGCTACTCCGTCCATTGGATTTTCCAGGCAAGAGTACTGGGGTGGGGTGCCATTGCCTTCCCTGTGATGATATAAATTTTGATTATTACTAATTAGATGTCACCACATGTTTATGTCCCTTTTGAAAATCATGTGATGATATTCTAGTATAAGTGCACACCTAGGGGTTTCCATGTTAAAATTGATCCAGCATGACTTCATGGACTATAAAGATAAAACACTGCCACAGCCCACTTTTTGTTTTTTCTTCTTCAGTTGCTAAGTTGTGTTCAACTCTTTGCAGCCCTGTGTACCGCAGCATGCCAGGCTTCTCTGTCCTCTACTATCTTGCAAAGTTTGCTCGAATTCATGTCCATTGAATCGATGATGCTATCTAATTATCTCATCCTCTGCTGCCCCCTCCTCCTTTTGCCTTCAATCTTTTCCAGCATCAGGGTCTTTTCCAGTGAATCAACTCTTCTTATTAGGTGGCCCAAGTATTGGAGCTTCAAACTCCGTCCATTGGATTTTCCAGGCAAGAGTACTGGGGTGGGGTGCCATTGCCTTCCCTGTGATGATATAAATTTTGATTATTACTAATTAGATGTCACCACATGTTTATGTCCCTTTTGAAAATCATGTGATGATATTCTAGTATAAGTGCACACCTAGGGGTTTCCATGTTAAAATTGATCCAGCATGACTTCATGGACTATAAAGATAAAACACTGCCACAGCCCACTTTTTGTTTTTTCTTCTTCAGTTGCTAAGTTGTGTTCAACTCTTTGCAGCCCTGTGTACCGCAGCATGCCAGGCTTCTCTGTCCTCTACTATCTTGCAAAGTTTGCTCGAATTCATGTCCATTGAATCGATGATGCTATCTAATTATCTCATCCTCTGCTGCCCCCTCCTCCTTTTGCCTTCAATCTTTTCCAGCATCAGGGTCTTTTCCAGTGAATCAACTCTTCTTATTAGGTGGCCCAAGTATTGGAGCTTCAACTTCAGCATCATCTCTTCCAACGAATTTTGAGGACTGATTTCATTTAGGGTTGACTTTCTGATCTCCTTGCAGTCCAAGGGACTCTTAAGAATCTTCTCCAGCACCAAAATTCAAAAGCATCAATTCTTCAGTCCTCAGCCTTCTTTATGGTCCAACTCTCATATCTGTATGTGACTACTGGAAAAACCATAGCTTTGATTATATGGACCTTTGTCAGCAAAGCGATGTCTCTGCTTTTTAATACTCTGTCTAGGTTTGTCACAGCTTTCCTTCCAAGGAGAAACTGCCTTAATTTCATAGCTGCAGTCATGGTTACTTCAACTTAATATGAAGATTTAGGGCAATTGTTTAGTCTCTGGAGACCTCAGTTTCCTCATCCATAAAATGGAGCCAGCCTCTTAGAAAGGGCTCTGAAAAATAACTAATTAACAAAGGCTATTGCTAATTGTTGAGAATGAAATTGGGAATGAGGGGCAATATGAATGTTAAAGGCTATTAATTCTAATAAAGCAGAAAGGTCACTGACTTAGATCTTTCTCCTCTGAGGTGCTCAGTCAAATGGATTTAGAACACTCTTACAGAAATTCCTATTGGGTATTTTTATTGAGCTCACAATGTCCCTGAGGGTTGGGTGGAGAAATCAATGGTTCACAATAATAGATATTCTATAAGGATAATAATATATTTCAACCTTCTTTATATGAAACCCTTTGATAATCCACAGAGGATGCTTGGCAAGCAACAGTCAAGATACAAAGTGTCCTATTTCAGTGATTTTGCTTTTGATCATTAAAACTCAACGTTATTGTGACAGCAAACTCGTGCTTGCGCCCTCCCGTTAATCAGCTGGACCTAGGCAGCCCTCAAGAGCTGCTTGCTTTCAGGTAGCTCCTTTCTCTCTGATACCTCTGAACATGCTACAGTACACAAATCACTCCCCTACTTAACGCTTTTCAGTGCCAGTTGCTCTTGCAGATTTCCAGGGACATTAAAAAATAGAGCACACAAACAACTCAGTTGGCACTCAAGGCTCTCCCTGACGTTATTCGGCTTATCTTCCGATACTCACCTTCAGATGCCCCATGCTGCAGCCAAATTGATGTGGAATTGTTTCCTCACACTTTACTCCATGTTGTTCATGCTGACACTTCTGGGCATTCCATTTTCAGCTAAATAAAACCCTTGCTCTCAAACCTTTTATAAAGCCTGGGCTTACCTCTCTCCTTGCCTGAAATTCTCTTCAGCTATTCATTCAATTCATGTTTACTGAGCACTGATCATGCACCAGGTTTTGGGCACAGAGCCACAGAGAAAATAGGCACATTTCTGAACTCACAAAGCTTAAATAAAGTTAGAAACATTCAGTGAACAAACTAGAGAAGAGTATGTCCTGAGTTGGGGTGTGGCAGAGAGAGATGATGAAGGAAAAGTATGTTATGGATACTTTGGCCACCTGATGCAAAGAGCAGACTCATTGGAAAAGACCCTAATGTTGGGAAAGATTGAAGGCAGGAGGAGAAGGGGACAACAGAAGATGAGATGGTTGGATAGCATCACCAGTTCAATGGACTTGAGTTTGAGCAAACTCCAGGAGATGGTGAAGGACAGGGGAAGCCTGGCATGCTGCAGTCCATGGGGTCACAAAGNACTCATTGGAAAAGACCCTAATGTTGGGAAAGATTGAAGGCAGGAGGAGAAGGGGACAACAGAAGATGAGATGGTTGGATAGCATCACCAGTTCAATGGACTTGAGTTTGAGCAAACTCCAGGAGATGGTGAAGGACAGGGGAAGCCTGGCATGCTGCAGTCCATGGGGTCACAAAGAGTCGGACTTGACTAAGCGACTGAAGAACAATAAATGTTATAGATGGTAGCCATGGAGGGCTTGTCTATAAGAGATGAGACCTAAGAGGAGACTTGAATGAAGTAAATGGGAAAGTATCTCTGTATATATCATTGCATAGATGTAGGGGCATCTTGCAGAAGGGGTTCCAAGAAAAGGGAAAGAGAAAGGAAAGAATCTGGCTTGTCTGAGGAAAAGCCTGAAGTTTCGGAAGGTTGGGGTACTTCAAGATGCATGAAACAGACAGAAGGAAGTGGGGACAGAGTTAATGGTAGTGAATGAAGCTTTTACTGCTTAATAGAGGTTTCTTTCCTGAGGTGGGGAACCATTAGTGGATGTTTGGAGAAGAGACATATTACCTGTTGACCTAGTATTTTTACAGATGCTCTGCTTTTTTTCCCCCTCCACTTAGTGAGACTACAGTGCTCTGCTAGCTGGGTGCTAGGTGCTGGCTCCTTGAACTGCAGTCTAACAAGCCCTTCTACACAGAAAATCCAGGCAATTGTAGAACTGACATCATTTGTTTCCTGGCTCTATGCTACACTGCCTATTTTCCAATACTTCGGACATTTTGACCAGTTTTTCTTGTTATTTACAACATCAAAGTCAGATTTAGTACCAAACCCCTGTAAAAGGGCATGGCAACCCACTCCAGTATTCTTGTCTGGAGAATCCCATGGATAGAGTAGCCTGGCAGGCTACAGTCCATGGGGTCACAAAGAGTCGAACACGACTGAGCATCTGAGCACAACCTAAAAAAAACTATGATCCCTAGAGAAGTCTATAACAATTGCACATTAAGGCCTCATTTCTGTCTATAGTGGAGTGAAGTACATCTGATCACTAACACATTTGTATTTGATTTTATTGTGTATGGCATCTATTCTAGGAAGAGTCTCCCTCAGCTTTCCATGTTTAGAGCTGACACTATAAAGAGTTGTAGATAGCACACTCTCTGGGGAAGAGGCGGGGATTGGTTTTCTTCTCTTGTTGTGGTCATCTTTGTCTTCCTTGTTATTGCTGGGTTTTGCCTCAATAGTGAATCTTGAAATAGATTTTGAATGGAAAGAGATCACAGTCTACTAAATGCTAAATCATGTGTTGCATGCCACCAATAATCTCTACTGTCAGCATCAACTCATCTGCTAAAAGCACTAGCTCAAAAATCCCACTCCTTCTACTCACCTGCACACATATATTCTGTCTTCAAACCATTTGTGCTTAGATTGCTTCCCTCAATCTACACTGTTCTTTCTTCAAGGCTCAATGCATGCCCCAAGTCCAACAAAAAAATATTTTCCAATTACTTGTATTTCCTGGTGTATACACTTACTGGTTGGTTATTATACATACTTGGCCTTTAGTTATATACTCTAATATGAATTGGGATAAGTTATAAAACGAATCAACAGCTGTCCACTAACTTCATGGACTCCTTGGGATGTTACATGTTTCATATCTATCATAAGTCTTAAAGTTAGGATCTCAGTAAATACTTAACCAGTTGATCAATATTGTTATATATAATTCCACAGATCAGTTACTCATCATGAAAATACAGGAATTTTTTTTTTTTTTAAGGAAGATTAGGGACTTCCCTGGTGATCCACTGGTTAAGACTTTGTACTACCACTGCTGAGGACCAGGGTTCAATATCTGGTTGGGGAACTAAGATCCCACAAACTGCCTAACATGGCCCCCAAAAAATGAAAGAAAATGAGTGAAAATTGAGGCAAAGATATGAACCAACAATTCACAGATGATATATAAATGACCAATAAACTAAAAAAACTATTTCATGTAGAGCGGACTTTTGGACTCTGAGGGAGAGGGAGAGGGAGAGGGTGGGATGATTTGGGAGAATAGCATGTACACCCATGACGGATTCATGTCAATGTATGCCAAAACCAATACAGTACTGTAAAGTAAAATACAGTGAAGCCTGGATTGGAAAAAAAAAAAAAGAAAGAAAAAAACGTATCAAACATATCAAGAATTTGGAAACATATTTTTAGTACATGTAACTGAAATATGTTAGTGTGCTAAATGTAGAAAAAATTCCTATAGTCAAAAGCACCAACAAAAATAAAATGATAATTCAATGATTTAAAAAAAAACTATTTAGCTTTAATAGTAACCAAAGAAATTCAAATCAAAATGGCAATGAACATGTATTTCCAATTTTAAACATTGGAGAAGGTATTTTGAAGTAATAATGTTCAATGCTGATAAAACTCTAGTGGAAAATGGTCATTTTTAACTATTATAAGGAATGTAAATTAGCACCACCTTTCTGAAAGTCAATTAGCAATATGTATAAATTGCTTAAAACAATCCATACCTTTTTATTGTATTCCTAGGAATCTACCCTATGGGAGTAATGATAGATTTGCCAAAGAAAGGTGTGGTAAAGGATGTTCTTCATAGTGTTACTCATAATAGCTCATAAAAAGCAAATACCAACCAATAGGGGAAAGGATAAATAATAGACATATAATGAGATTTTTATGTAGCCATTAAAATGATGTTTCAAAGAATATTTAACAGCATGCAATATAACATGTAGTGAAAAGTCAGGCTGAAAATCACTACAGAAATGTTAACAGTTTTGTTAAGAGTTTACCCATGCACTCACAGAAAATAAAAAGAAAAGAAGGAATAAAATTAGATGGATTAAACTTTAAAAAAATCAACTGATTCTTTAAAGTCCAAATATGTTGGTAATTACATTAAATGGTAATGGATAAAATGCTTTATACTTTCTGGATAGTAGTCTCTATTGTATTATCTTCTGTCATTCTATTAAGTTGTCATTTACTAATTCTTTAAGTGGTTAACCTAGAAATTACAACTTGCATTCTTGATCTTAATAACTTTTACCATCTCTTAGAAAATGCAAGTATTAACAGTTTAATTCCATCTTTTGTGCTACTACTATATTTTGGGACTACTTTAGTATGTATCAGTAGATGTTTAGCAGCTGCTTATTCTGGAAGAAAATGTATGCAGAGATTCATTTATGAGCTTTTGTACTTTTTCTTGATAGAAAACATGTATAACATTAAGTTTTCAAATAAAAATAAAATGGGCAATTTTATCTATTATAAATTCCATGTGACCAACTGATTCTCACAGAATAGTTACAATGAATTTTTTCAAACTCTTGTATCCTTATTCAAACTATGATTGAATTTGATAAGTACATATAGCTATAACACCAATGGATTCATATCTTGGTTACATCAACATAAATGATGAAAATGAAATAAAGATAATTGTCAGAACTTGAAAAATTGACATGAGCAAATTCTTTACTAAAATGGTTGACATTCTGCTTTATCAACATCTTTATCAACACTTTTGCCATTTTCAAGACAATCAACAAAAATAATAAATCAAGTACTAATTTATTAGTATATGCCAATTTTATGGTGTAAATATTCCCAGGATAGCCAACTTCAATGCTGTGCACTGAATGCATGTTGAAAACATGGGCATTAATACACCATCATGTGGTATCTCTATCATAGATTATATAATAGAAATAATCTCAGAAGCATAGATAAAATGTAATAAGAAAATGAATGAGAAATTATGGGGTTTTGGTTGTTTATTACATTTGCTATTACTATAAATCATTTTATTATAATATTATACAATTTAATCTTTGATAATGGTTAAAATACTGTGTTCTACATCCAACTTTTACAATTCCTGCAAATTTAGCAGTAAGCAATTAACAAGCCAGTGCTAGTTGACTCTAGCACATCACTAGACACTCTATATATCTCATTCCTCAAGATTCTATTATCATTTAAAGAAGTTATGCTTATCCACATACTTATCTTTTTGATGGTTTTTGTTTCTTCCTGAATTATCATGGTTATTATTAGAATTATTTCCCCTCTTTTTGAAGAACTCCCTTTGGTAGTTATATCAGTGAAGTCCCACTGGAAACAAATTTTTGAAGTTTTTGTTTTCCTGTGTGATAGGCAGAGTGTGTGTGTGTGCACGTGTGTGCTAAGTTGCTTTAGTCATGTCTGACTGTTTGCAGTGGACTGTAGCCTGCCAGGTTCCTCTGTCCATGGGATTCTCCAGGCAAGAATACTGGAGTGTGTTGCCATGCCCTCATCCAGGTGATATTCCTGACCTACATATCGAACTTGGGTNGACTGTTTGCAGTGGACTGTAGCCTGCCAGGTTCCTCTGTCCATGGGATTCTCCAGGCAAGAATACTGGAGTGTGTTGCCATGCCCTCATCCAGGTGATATTCCTGACCTACATATCGAACTTGGGTCTCTTAACATCTCATGCATTTGCAGACAGGGTCTTTCCACTAGTGCCACCTGGGAAGCTTGGTAGGCAGAACAATGACTTCCAAATATGCCCACACACTAATGCTCAGACCTGTGAACACATTATGTTACTTTCATGACAAAAAGGACTTTGTAAATGTGATGAAGTTTATGCACCTTGAGATGAGAATATTATCCAGAGGTTCAATCTAATCGCATGTATCTTTAGAAGTGGAGAACTTTTCCCAACTTCAGGGAACCAAAATGATGACAGTGTGAGAAAGCCTGGATCCACTGTTGCTGTTTTTGTAGATGAAGCAAGAGTGCCACAGACGAAGAAGTGGAGGTGGCCTCTAGAATCTTGAAAAGGCAAGGAAATGAATTCTTTTCCTCTAGAGTTTCCAGAAGGAAACTCAACCCTGCCAAAGATGGGCTCGATAAAGGACAGAAATGGTATGGACCTAACAGAAGCAGAAGATATTAAGAAGAGTTGGCAAGAATACACAGAAGAACTGTACAGAAAAGATCTTCACAACCCAGATAATCATGAAGATGTGATCACTAATCTAGAGCCAGACATCTTGGAATGTGAAGTCAAGTGGGCCTTAGAAAGCATCACTACAAGCAAAGCTAGTGGAGGTGATGGAATTCCAGTTGAGCTGTTTCAAATCCTGGAAGATGATGCTGTGAAAGTGCTGCACTCAATTTGCCAGCAAATTTGGAAAACTCAGCAGTGGCCACAGGACTGGAAAAGGTCAGTTTTCATTGCAATTCCAAAGAAAGGCAATGGCAAAGAATGCTCAAACTACCGCACAATTGCACTCATCTCACATGCTAGTAAAGTAATACTCAAAATTCTCCAAGCCAGGCTTCAGCAATACATGAGCTGTGAACTCCCTGATGTTCAAGCTGGTTTTAGAAAAGGTAGAGGAACCAGAGATCAAATTGCTAACATCTGCTGGATCATGGAAAAAGCAAGAGAGTTCCAGAAAAACATCTATTAATGCTTTATTGACTATGCCAAAGCCTTTGACTATGTGGATCACAATAAACTGTGGAACATTCTGAAAGAGATGGGAATACCAGACCACCTAACCTGCCTCTTGAGAAATCTGTATGCAGGTCAGGAAGCAACAGTTAGAACTG
>SJYX01002726.1:1693797-1754825 GCA_006410675.1 Oreotragus oreotragus | reverse complement strand
CATTCTGAAGGAGATCAACCCTGGGATTTCTTTGGAAGGAATGATGCTAAAGCTGAAACTCCAGTACTTTGGCCACCTCATGCGAAGAGTTGACTCACTGGAAAAGACTCTGATGCTGGGAGGGATTGAGGGTAGGAGGAGAAGGGGACGACCAAGGATGAGATGGCTGGATGGCATCACGGACTCGATGGATATGAGTCTGAGTGAACTCCGAGAGATAGTGATGAACAGGGAGGCCTGGCATGCTGCGATTCATGGGGTCGCAAAGAGTCGGACACGACTGAGCGACTGAACTGAACTGAACTGATGTGTTTATATTTATATGCAAGAGTGATTGGACAGTAGTATTCTTTTACCTTTTTTAAAACCTGTATTTCTAGAGTTGCTGTAAGGATTATGGTAGATTTACAGAATGAATTGAGAATCTCTTCATTTTATCCTAAGATCTTGGATCATTTTTACATAAATTAAGAATTTATTTGCCCTTAACAGGTTGATGACTCTCTAATGTAAAACTGTCTTGGTTTATTGACTTTGATAGGGTGTACGGAGTTAGCAGTATTCTTACCTGGAGAATCTCACAGACAGAAAAGGCTGGTGGGCTCCAGCCCACAGGGTTGCAAAGCATTGAACATGATTAAAGCAACTTAACATACATGCGTGAATGGGGGATTAGCGTGAGAGCTTAACTATTTTCCTACTTTGTCCCTATGATTTTAAGTCTGTGAAGATTAATTCCCTCCATTTGAATCAATTTGGTTATTTCTATTTTTCTAGAAAAATCACTCATTTCATCTCAATTTTAAAATTACATTTGTAAAAATTTTCCTCTGTATCTTGTCAACTTTTTAAAAGTGAGTTTGTGATTTCCTTCTTTTGTTCTCTTCCCCAAATGAGAGGACAGGCTGAGTGTTAGATAGAGTGGACTGGACTATGGACAAGCCGACTTCCCTTACAGTCAGTGAATCTATCAGAACAGGTGTGTCATCTGCTTCCTCCTCCCTGATTATCAGAGAAAAGGTGCCTTTACTATGGAGAAGAAACTCATCAATGCCTTTCACACTTCGAATAGTGGGTGGAGAATCTTTCCCTTTCTCTGTTATTATTATTTTTATTCTTCCAGATCTACTATAAAGATCTGAAGTCATAGCATCCTCTAATTGGCTTACCCTCATTGAGGTAACTCTCATCAGGAATAATTCTTAGTTTTAGCTGAGAGTCATGTCCTGCAAGGGGCTATTGTTATACTCTAAAAGCATACTCTAAAAGTCATAGCATCTGATTCCATCACTTCATACCATATAGATGGGAAAACAATGAAAATAGTGAGAGACTTCATTTTGGGGGGCTCCAAAATCACTGCAGATGGTGACTGCAGCCATGAAATTAAAAGATGCTTGCTCCTTGGAAGAAAAGCTATCATCAACCTAGACAGCATATTAAAAAGCGAGACATTGCCTTGCCAACCAGAGTCTGTCTAGTCAAAGCTATGGTTTTCCCAGTAGTCATGTATGTATCTGAGAGTTGGACAATAAAAAAAACTGAGCACTGAAGAATTGATGCTTTTGAACTGTTGTGTTGGAGAAGACTCTTAAGAGTCCCTTGGACAGCAAGGAGATCAAACCAGTCAATCTTAAAGGAAATCAGTCCTGAATATTCATTGGAAGGACTGATGCTGAAGCTGAAACTCCAATACTTTGCCCACCTGATGCAAAGAACTGACTCATATGAAAGATGAGGAAAGATTGGGAAAGACTGAAGGCAGGCAGAGAAGGGGACGACAGAGGATGGCATCACAGACTCAATGGACATGAGTTTGAGTAAGCTCCAGGAGTTGGTGATGCATAGGGAAACGTGGTGTGCTGCAGGTCATGGGATCGCAGAGTTGGACACGGCTGAGTGACTGAATCGAACTGAAAAGAAGCATAACTGGACCAACTCTTCCATAATCTAGCTTTACTTCATCCCCACATCATCATTCTGCTGACAACTCATGCTCTGTCTGCACCTTAATTCTGAGCTGATCTTTCTCCTGGTCCACACTGGCAAGACTGCTTTACCCCATACTTAACGATTTTTTCTGTTCTAGTATCTATGTCAGTCTGATTTCGTATGCTATCTGGCTTCCAGAATTTTTCAAAATTTCTATTTCACCGATAGCATTGCTTCCTCTGCTATGGGCTGTTAGGAATGTGTACAAGTTTTACTGTATTTATCTTATCCTGGAAAATTGTAATGAATTATAATCTTGCCATTTTGATGGTTTGCAAAAAGCAAATTCTTTGGAAGCTAGAGAGATGACATTTATATCATATTTGGTTACTAAATATATATTCACATGAGAATTATAAGTAATTTTATAGCTGTACTTAAATAGCTATAGAATGTAAAAATTAAGAATGACAAAGTAAAGTTGAATACGAAGTGGTCTTTCCTTGCCTTTGGAAGAGTTATTTTCAGAATCATCTGTGTTCTAGCAAAATCTATAACTGCTTGATGTGGACCTGTTTTTGAGATGGTGATTGGAGAGCATTTCCACCAACATGCAGAGTTTCCAAAGTCTGTCAGCACTGTCTGATTTTCCAGTATGTGCATCTTTCACCACCTAGATTCCTGCTCACGATAAGTGACATGTGGACTTTTAGTGCTTCCTGCACCAGGGACTATCTTTCCAAGTCACACTGTGAAATCCTTTCAGAGTTTGGCAGCATGACTCATCTCAATCATGCCACCAGTCTCTTTGATGGGAGGATCACCCACTTCCTTTAAGAATAAGGATGCGATTTAAAGTTTAACTTCAAACATTTAGGGCACTTAAGATGCCAGATCCAATTTATTTACAGCTTCTGATCCATGTCCACTTTCTGCGCGGAGCATGAACTTCAGATCGGGATAACCTCCGTCAGTTCATTCACCATCCCTATGCACATGTGAAGCAAGCACCCTTCTCCAGAATCTGTTGCCATGATCATCTTTTGGCATCGGATCTAAGCAAGAGTTTTGAGTTCTTGGACTTTTAATAGTCTAATTGGAGAGCCATTTGGAAAGCATATGCAGGAATGGTGTTAAAAATGAACTCCCTTTAGAAAACCAAGTGCTTGTCTGCGAGTATAAAATCCAAACATTTATTAACGTTTTAAAACTTTTTACTTAATCTGGTTTGGGACCAATGAAATATGTAAACCAAAGTTGTTCACTAAGATGGAAGAATATCTCTCAGTGAATAATGTTGCTTATATTTTGTTTATGATTTTGCTTGCTTTATAACGGTTTTTAATCTTTCTTTTTTAGTTTTTAAATTATGAAAATATGATAACACATTTACAGGAGACTTGGAAAATACAGAAGAAAGTTACATATAGTTCCGTTATATGTTACAATTTCCTGTTTTAAGTAGATGAATTAAGATTTTTAGCTGGAGCTTCAGATATGGGACATGACCTAGTCTGTCACTATGAATTGTCTGACCTTTGTCATCTCACCTATCTGGGCATGAGTTTCCACAGCTCTGAAGCAACCTTTAAGTTTCGTTTCACTTCTAAGAATCTATTTTCTATGCTACTGATTGCGCTTTTTGTTTTATGATTAGACTGTGAGAAAGTTATGAAAATCTCCATACAAGTAAACAGACAATCATAATAAGGAACAAAAACAAAAATTAGAATCCCCAACTTCGTTCTTTTCCCCTCTAGCAAGTCTGTAGTTATTCCAGTATTGTCTACAGGTATCTGATTTTATGGGAGTGCCATATTTAAACATTCATTATCAACTCATGCAATCAGACTTAAGTGCACCTAAGTACACCATCTGTCTTTTTCTTTCTTATATATTCCTCTGTAGTCACACATGGATATCTGCTATTCTAGTAGTGTCTAGAGTCTATTACAGCTGCACCAGTTACAGTGTAATCAGCAAAGGAGGCATTCCCTTTCCAAGCCCTGATTTTCAGAATTTAACTGCACCAACGTTTATAATGGCTCTTTCCTTAATGTTCACACGTTTCTGCACAGGTGTGTGTATGTGTGTGTGTGTTTCCCCAAAGTTCCAGAGGCAAAACCTATCTTTGGGGGAATAGTCCAAAGCATGGATCTCTTTTTTAAAAGGCAAAGCATAACAGAAAATGGTTTGCTCATCTGGGAGGTTTCTGGTCAAGTTGCACTGTCATGCAAACCATTTCAAGACTACAATGCAGGCAGAGAATGCTCGGAGGCTACCGGCTGTTCCATCTCTATAATCCCTGAGGCAAGAGCCTGGTCCTTTTGATTGGGTTTCTACAGTCACATTATTCGAACAGTGAGCCTGATCTTGGTCCAAAGAGGCATCAGTTCATTCTCTGAAAAGCAAACAGGAACACACCTTTTCAACATATCAGTGATGAGCTGGTGGCAGTGGGACCCAATGGTGCAGAGCAGGGACTCTCAGTCCTGCATTTTGGCAATATAAGCATCTAAATGAATAGGACACAGGATGAGATCTGAGGCCTCATGGAAACCAAATAAGATTTTGAGGTTGCATTCTGGACTAATCAACTGCACATCACTGAAATAAAATTCCCCTAAGCATGCTGATTCTTGACACTCAGTTCCTATACTATATATTTATATATACTCTTGGGACAGAAATAGTAAAATTGGCCTTTGAAATCATTCAGCCTTCATTGTAGTTCCTATCCCTGACATTTATGAATTGTGTGGTTTTAAGCCAGTTGCTTAACCCTTGTTAGCCCTGGTAGCCTCGCAGGTGGGATGGTGATTATAATCCCCATGCTGTTCTGAAGATAAGACAAAGCAGAGTGCCAAAGGTATGATTTTGTTGTTGCTGTTGATTAGTTGCTAAGTCATGTTTGATTCTTTTGCAACCCCAAGGACTGTAGCCCTCCAGGCTCCTCTGTCCATGGGATTTTCTAGGCAAGAATGCTAAAATGAGTTGCCATTTCCTTCTCCAGGGGTTCTTCCTCATCCAGGGATTGAAACTGTGTCTCCTGCATTGGCAGGTGGATTCTTTATCTCTGAGCTATCAGAAAAACCCTAAGATATGATTCAGTTCAGTTCAGTCACTCAGTCGTGTCCGACTCTTTGCGACCCCATGAATCGCAGCACGCTAGGCCTCCCTGTCCATCACCAACTCCCGGAGTTCACTCAGACTCACGTCCATCGAGTCAGTAATGCCATCCAGCCATCCCATCCTCGGTCGTCCCCTTCTCCTCCTGCCCCCAATCCTTCCCAGCATCAGAGTCTTTTCCAGTGAGTCAACTCTTCGCACAGGTGGCCAAAGTACTGGAGTTTCAGCTTTAGCATCATTCCTTCCAAAGAAATCCCAGGGCTGATCTCCTTCAGAATAGACCGGTTGGATCTCCTTGCAGTCCAAGGGACTCTCAAGAGTCTTCTCCAACACCACAGTTCAAAAGCATCANCCCAATCCTTCCCAGCATCAGAGTCTTTTCCAGTGAGTCAACTCTTCGCACAGGTGGCCAAAGTACTGGAGTTTCAGCTTTAGCATCATTCCTTCCAAAGAAATCCCAGGGCTGATCTCCTTCAGAATAGACCGGTTGGATCTCCTTGCAGTCCAAGGGACTCTCAAGAGTCTTCTCCAACACCACAGTTTAAAAGAATTAATTCTTCGGCACTCAGCTTTCCTCACAGTCCAATTCTCACATCCATACCTGACCACAGGAAAAACCATAGCCTTGACTAGACAGACCTTAGTCGGCAAAGTAATGTCTCTGCTTTTGAATATACTATCTAGGTTGGTCATAACTTTTCTTCCAAGGAGTAAGCGTCTTCTAATTTCATGGCTACAGTCACCATCTGCAGTGATTTTAGTACTGCATAAATGAGAGAAGAAGGAAAAAAAAAAACAATGATACTATAAGGTACTTACTATGTGCCAGGCTCTATTTGAATAGCTTTCATATATTATCTCAGTTAATCCTCACAGCAGCCAAGAGGTTGGTATTATCAGTAGCTCCATGATAGATGAGAGATTTTCAGAGAGGTTAAGTAAGTTGCCTGAGTATATTCAGCTGGTTCATGATGGAATCAATAACTTAGCCCAGAAGTCTTATTCCCTAGTCTACACTCTCATCCACTACTCTGTACTTTCTTCAAGAAAGCCAAGAAGCTAACCAGATGACCACCCAGCTTGACTAGTTCACAAGCAGGTTAAAAAATGTTGTTTCCTATGCCCACCTGTCCATAGTTCCCAGGGAGTCACATTGCCTCTCCTGGCCACAGCTAGTTGAACCACTGAATGACCTGGCTCAAGAATTGTCCATCCAAGAACAGGCCAACAAGTAATGATTTGGCCAAATGAAAAAAAAAAAAAAATGGGGCAAATAACATTTTTTCACTAAGAAACCTAAATGAAAAAAAATGCAGAGAGAATTTGTTCTTAAGCAATAAGAATAGAGTTGAAACAAGAATTAGACCAGGGTGGCTGAAATTTGTCATGGTGATATCAGTTTAATGAGCCCAAATTGACACACCATGATACTTTTAAGTACCAAAACACTGGTCATTTTCTTTCATGATCTCATTATTACACCATTAAAAAAAAAAAAACTGAATCATTTAAAACATTAGAAGTTACATAAAGAGATTAATGGAAACAAGCGATACTCTCTGAATGTGTTCTGCATTTCTCCTTTGTTCAAAACCTTTCCCTGGTACTTTATTGATGTTTTCCATTTATCTTTCCAAGGTGACCATTTTCTCATATATTTAGTATCATTTTCATATGCAGAAGGACCAATTTGGGTTCAATGTTACTTTTGGAAGCCCTGATAAGTTTGGCTTGGAGTGGTAGAAGGTGCCTTAAGGTAAATAGCAGGAGGATGAGTTAAGGGGATTGGGAGAGAAGAGGACAGGGGAAAGTGGAGAGGGTCTCCCAGGCCCAAATTGTAGCTACTTTCCTAGAGCCTAGCCATCTCCCTTCCTCTTGTATGTGAGTCCCTCCTTTCCTGCTGCTCCTTGATCCTCATAAAACCAAGATCATTTCTTAGATCTCATCACTGACATCCTTCCAGCAGCGTGGACACTACTATTCATCTGAACGAGGGCTACATTTTGCAATCATCTGCCCTGGGGACACTCCAGCCAAAGGCCCAGATTAGCTTTGTCTTCTCTCAAGTGGAACAGAATCTGATACACAATGAAGAACCATGTTGCTCATTACAGTAGCATCCAACCACATATGACTATTGAACACTTGAAATGTGAATTGCTTGAATTAAAATCTGCCATAAGATCTGGATTTCAAAAACTTAGTAGAAATAAAACTATACCTCACTCTATACTGACTATGTGTTGAAAAAATATTTTAGAGTATTTTTAAAATAAAATGCAATATTAAAAATCTAGAATCATTAATTTCATGTTTCTTATGTTTCAGGGAAGGCAATGGCACCCCACCCCAGTACTCTTGCCTGGAAAATCCAATGGACGGAGGAGGCTGGTGGGCTGCAGTCCATGGGGTCGCTAACAGTCGGACAGACTGAGCGACTTCACTTTCACTTTTCTCTTTCATGCATTGGAGAAGGAAATGGCAACCCACTCCAGTATTCTTGCCTGGAGAATACCAGGGATGGGGGAGCCTGGTGGGCTGCCGTCTATGGGGTCGCACAGAGTCGGACACGACTGAAGCGACTTAGCAGCAGCAGCAGCATGTTTCCTTTTACTCTTTTAATGTGACTCCTAGAAAATTTATAATTATATATGTAGTTTTCATTACATTTAGGTTAGTATAGAAGTTGCCAGCAATCAGATCCCCCTTTTTACTAAAATATTGACATTAATATTGGTGATAGTACAGCTATTTTGAAATTACATGAAATAAATACGAAAATGCTGTGATAGTGATTTTGCTTTATAGCAATCTCTGTGAGGTATTATATGCAAATTGAAATGATGAGAAATGAGTCAGCAAAAGCTCTAAAGAAGGGAAAATAAATACAACCAGAAGAGGGTCAGGAGCCTGAATTGCATAAAGAATAAATAACAAAATAGAAACAGGATGACGAGAAGGGAGTGACAGATAATAATGCCTCCCAAGCAAAGGGCAGACGTCCTCAACTCCAGCTCTTTGGTCCTCACTGGTACTTGAAGCCACCCCACAATTTCCATTCTTTCTAAGGCTGAGCATGAGTAGCTTCACAGAAAGCCTCATATTTGGGGAGGCAAACTTCCCTTGCCTTTATGAAACACCTTCAACATATAAAGCACCTTTCTTTTGCTTGGGGATGTAATAGTGAACAAACCAAGTAGGTCTTTGCCTGCACTTTGAGGGAAAGAAACTAATATTATAGAAATAATAAGTATTTAAGAACTGTGAAACAATAACTAAGCGAGGGAAATGGATGCAGTGAGAAGATCTCTAAAGACTAGAAAACAGGTGGAAGCCGCAGAGGGTTTTTGTCAGAAGATGGCTACTCCTTATTCAGAAAGTGACAGTTGAGCTGAGATGCGGAAAGTGAGGAAGAGCCAGTCATGTGAAAAAGCATGGAGTTGGGAGAGAAAGGGGAGACATTCCAGGCAGAAGGAACAGCAGGTGCGATGTCCTGAAGGCAGCCGGATTTTTAGTTTGTTGGAGAAACAGTGTGTGATTGGAGGGAAAAGGAGTGGTGTGAGATAAGATGAGAGTCAGACAAGGGACCAGGCTGTGTACACTATTTGGGTTTTATTTGTGTTGGAAAGCCTTGGAAGGGTTTTAAGCTGTGGAATAACACGCTCAATTAGGAATCCATTGTGGTGGTTCAAGAAAAATGTGATAGAAGCTTAGTTTTAAATGATCTCTGATCGTTCTGAATCAACAGAATGTTAGACTATGTGAATTGTATGGAATTTACTAAATTTGTCAAAAATAATAATATTTAGCTTATTTTTAAAGTGTTCCATTCTATTTTTATCAACTATAAAAGTTTTATATAATCTTTGAAACGAACTTTGAATATATAAATAAGCACCAAAAATCCATATTTCTGCCACCCTATAAGCATGATTGACATCTTAGAGCATGTTGTTCAATACATTTCTAACATCTAAGTGTGTGTAAATAGAAATAGGATCATATTTTTATACAATACTTTTCAGAAGCTTTTTAAAAAACTTATACTGGGAATATATTTCTATATAACTAAATTCAAAATCATAGACCACATGGCAGTTCAAGTGTATGGATGTTAGAGAACTGATGTGATACATTATACTTAGGGATTTAATTTGCTTCCAATTTATTACTAGTGCTGTCATTATTTTAAATATATAATAAAATGTAATTATTGACATCTTTATAAATAACCATTTGTATTTAAACTTAATTATTTCTAAATGATTAATTCCAAATCATGGGGACTTCCCAGGTGATGCTAATCAAGTCATGTAATTATATCCTATTTTAATGTTTAATATATATAGTAACATATCCTTAGACCAGTTTTCCAAGACTTTTAGATACAATGGGTATGATAATTTTAAAATTCTTTGCCTACTTCAGTCAGTCAGTTCAGTCACTCAGTCATGTCCAACTCTTTGAGATCCCATGAACTGCAGCACACCACGCCTCGCTGTCCATCACCAACTCCCGGAGTCCACCCAAACCCATATCCATTGAGTCGGTGATGCCATCCAACCATCTCATCCTCCATCATCCCCTTCTCCTCCTGCCCTCAATCTCTCCCAGCATCAAGGTCTTTTCCAGTGAGTCAACTCTTTGCATGAGGTGACCAAAGTATTGGAGTTTCAGCTTCACCATCAGTCCTTCCAGTGAACACCCAGGACTGATCTCCTTTAGGATGGACTGGTTGGATCTTCTTGCACTCTAAGGGACTCTCAAGAGTCTTCTCCAATACCACAGTTCAAAAGCATCAATTCTTCAGTGCTCAGCCTTCTTTATAGTCCAACTCTGACATCCATACATGACCACTGGAAAAATCATAGACTTGACTAGATGGACCTTTTTTGGCAAAGTAGTGTCTCTGCTTTTCAATATGCTATCTAGGTTGGTCATAATTTTGTAACTAAATTCGCCTATTTAGTAGGCAATTAATAAAACATCAGTGCTAGCTTATTTAAAGTACATATTTTAAATTCATATTTCTGTCTAGTAAGGTAAAATATGTTTTTCACTTGCTTATTGTACATTTATCTGTAGTCTCTCAAAATTGTCTATATGTATTCCTTTTGCTATGAGGGTCCTCATTTAGCTTGGCCTTAAGATGAATAAAAAGAGAGAAATTGTTGTTGAGATGTTATTGCTGAATCATAAAGTTGAATCAGGAAAAAATTCTATTAAGTAACAGCACAGCTAATGCCAAGCAATCCTTGCTGAAGTGGTAGTGCCAAACATGGAAAAGATTCCAACTACAAGTAAAAGATTTGACACAAAGTTTGCTTCTATTCAATAATGTTTGCTGAAAATAGTCTCAGATGTGTCTGAGGATTCCAAAATACTATTTATGTCACATTTTGCCTTATTCACAGGCATTATGTCTTATTCAGAGGAGAGTTTACTTATTATCTACTCAGCTTGTTCAAGGGTCTGACGCCCCTGAAAAACAGCTCAAGGTGAAATGTCAGAAGGTGAAGCCAAGTTATGTAGGGAGAAAGACATACTGTATATCCTACCAGGTGAAAATCCTAATAAACTCTGTTTGAGGGGTGATGATTTAAAATTGGTTATTTTTCTAACTAAACAAATGACCCCAAGTAACACCAGAGCAAGACCAAGTTTCCCCCACAGCCATTTCCTCCCATCAGGAAGCTTGCACTAGCCATTTATTCTCATCCATCAGAAGGCAGACAACAGAACCAAGAACTTCAGCCCCACAGCCTCCAGAAGAAAAACCACAATCACAGAAAGCTAACAGAAGTGATCACATGGATCACAGCCTTGTGTAACTCAGTGAAGCTATGAGCCATGTAAGGCTACCTAAGACAGGCAGGTCACGGTGGAGAGTTCGACAAAACATGGTCCACTGGAGAAGGGAATGGCAAGCCACTTCAGTCTTCTTGCCCCAAGAAACCCCAGTACAGTATGAAAAGGCAAAATTATATGACACCAGAAGATGAGTTCCCCAGGTTAGTAGGTGTCCAATATGATGCTGGGGAAGAGAAGAGAAATAGCTTCGGAAAGAATGATGAGACTGGGCCAAAGTGGAAATGATGCTGAATTGAGGATATGTCTGGTGGTGAAAGTAAAGTCCAATGCTGTAAAGAACAATATTGCATAAGAACCTGGAATGTTAGCTCCATGAATCAAGGTAAATTGGATGTGGTCAACCAGGAGATGGCAAAAGTGAACATTGATATTTTAGCAATTAGTGAACTTAAATGGATGAGAATGGGAGAATTTAATTCAAATGACAATTATATCTACTACTGTGGGTAAGAATCCCTTAGAGAAATGGAGTAGCCCTCAAAGTCAACAAAAGAGCCTGAAATGCAGTCCTTGGGTGCAGTCTCAAAAATGACAGAATAAACTTGGTTTCTTTCCAAGGCAAACTATTCAGCTTCTCAGTAATCCAAGTCTATGCCCCAACCACAAATGCCAAAGAAATTGAAGTCCATTGGTTCTATGAAGACTTACAAGACCTTCTAGCATGAACATCAAAAACAGGTGTCCTTCTCATCATAGAAGACTGGAATGCAAAAGCAGGAAGTCAAGAGATGCCTGGAGTAACAGGCAAGTTTGGCCTTGCAGTACAAAATGAAGCTAGGCAAAGGCTAACAGAGTTTTGTCAAGAGAACACAATGGTCATAGCAAAAACTCTTTATCAATAACACAAGAGATGACTCTACACATGGCCATCACCAGATGGTTAATACTGAAATCAAATTGATAATATTCTTTGCAGCCAAAGATTGAGAAGCTCTATACAGTCAGCAAAAACAAGACCTGGAGCTGACTGTGGCTCAGATCTTGAGCTCCTTATACAAAATTCAGACTTAAATTGAAGAAAATAGGGAAAACCACTAGACTATTCAGGTCTGACCTAAATCAAATCCCTTATGATTATGTAGTGGAGGTGATGTATAGAGTCAAGGGCTTAGATCTGCTAGACAGAGCACATGAAGAATTATGGATAGAAATAAATAACATTGTACAGGAGGAGTGGTCAAAACCATCTCAAAGAAAAAGAAATGCAAAAAGGCAAAATTGTTGCCTGAGGAGGCCTTCCAAATAGCTGAGAAAAGAAGAAAGGTGAAAGACAAAGGATAAAGGGAAATATATACCTAAGAGAATATAGAGTTCCAGAGAATAATAAGGAGAAGTAAGAAAGCCTTCTTAAGAGAACAATGGGAAATATATATATATAGAGAGAGAGAGGAAAACAATAGAATGGAAAAGACTAGAGATCTCTTCAAGAAAATTGGAGATAACAAGGGAATATTTCATGCAAAGATGGCTACAATAAAGGCCAAAAATGGCAAGGACCCAACAGAAGCAGAAGAGATTAAGAAGAGATGGCAAGAAGACACAGAAGAACTGTACAAAAAAGTCTTAATGACCGAGATAACCATGATGGGGTAGTCACTCACCTAGAGCCAGATATTCTGAAGTGTGAAGTCAAGTGGGCCTTAGGAAGCATTACTAGGAATGAAGCTAGAGGAGGTGATGGATTTCCAGGTAAGCTGTTTCAAATTCTAAAAGATAACGCTGTAAAAATGCTGCACTCAATATGCAACCAAATCTGGAAAACTCAACAGTGGCCACAGCATTGGAAAAGGTCAGTTTTTATTCCAGTCCCAAAGAAAGGTAACGCCAAAGAATCTTCAAACTACTGTACAGTTGCACTCATTCCAAGCCAGGCTTCAACAGTACATTAACCATGGACTTTCAGATTTTCAAGCTAGATTTAGAAAAGGCAGAGGACTCAGAGATCAAAATGCCAACATCCATTGGATCATCAAAGAAGCAAGATAGTTCCAGAAAAACATCTACTTATGCTTTATTGACTATGCTAAAGCATTTGACTGTGTGGATCTAAAAATCACAACAAACTGTGGGAAATTCTGAAAGAGATGGGAATAACAGACCACCTGACCTGCCTCCTGAGGAATCTGTTTGCAGATCAAGAAACAACTGGACCTGGAACAACGTGTCCAGTTAGAACTGGACATGGAAAAACAGACTGGTTTCAAATCAGGAAAGGAGTACATCAAGGCTGTATATTGTCACCTTGCTTATTTAACTTATATGCAGAGTACATCATGAGAAATGCAGGACTGGATGAAGCACAAGCTGGAATCAAGATTGCCAAGAGAAATATCAATAACCTCAGATATGCAGATGACACCACCCTTATGGGAGAATGCAAAGAAGAACTAAAGAGCCTCTTGATGAAAGTGAAAGAGGAGAGTGAAAAAGTTGGCTTAAAACTCAACATTTAGAAAACTAAGATCATGGCATCTGGTCCCATCACTTCATGGCAAATAGATAGGGAAACAGTGGAAACAGTGACAGACTTTATTTGGGGGAAGGGGGCTCCAAAATCACTGCAGATGGTGACTGCAGTCATGAAATTAAAAGATACTTGCTCCTTGGAAGAAAAGTTATGACCAACCTAGACAGCATATTCAAAAGCAGAGATGTCACTTTGCCAGCAAAGTCCATCTAGTCAAAGCTATGGTTTTTCCAGCAGTCATGTATGGATGTGAGAATTGGACTATAAAGAAAGCTGAGCACAGAAGAATTGATGCTTTTGAACTGTGGTGTTGGAGAAGACTCTTGAGAGTTCCTTGGACTGTGAGGAGATCCAACCAGTCCATCCTAAAGGAGATCAGTCCTGGTTATTCACTGGAAGGACTGATGGTGAAGCTGAAACTCCAGTACTTTGGCCACCTGATGCAAAGAACTGACTCATCTGAAAAGACTCTAATGCTGGTAAAGATTGAAGGAGGGATGAAAAGGGGACAACAGAGGATGAGGTGGTTGGATGGCATCACTGACTCAATGGACATGAGTTTGAGTAGGCTCTGGGAGTTTGTGATGGACAGGTAAGCCTGGCGTGCTGCAGTCCATGGGGTTGCAAAAAGTTGGACACAACTGAATGACAGAACTGAACTGAACTGTACTCATTTCACACACTAGCAAGATTATGCTCAAAATCCTTCAAGCTAGACTTTAATAGTACATGAACTTAGAACTTCCATATGTACAAGTTGAATTTATAAAAGGCAGAGGAGCCAGAGATCAAATTGCCAAAATTCTTTGGCTCATAGAAAAAGTAAGAGAATTCCAGAAAAACATTTACTTCTACTTCATTGACTACACTAAACCTTTGACTATGTGAATCACAGAAAACTAAAAAATTCTTAAAGAGTTGGGAACACTAGATCACCTTACCTGTCTCCTGAGAAACCTGTATGCAAGTCAAGTAGCAACAATTAGAATCAGACATGGACCAGTTTTAAAATTTGGAAAGCAGTACATCAAAGCTGCATATTGTCACTCTGCTTATTTAACTTATATGCACAGTACATCATGTGAAATGCCTGGCTGGATGAATCACAAGCTGGAATCAAGGTTTCCAGGAGAAATATCAACAGCCTCTGATATGCAGATGATACCACCCTAGTGGCAGAAAGTAAAGAGAAGGAAATGGCAACCCACTCCAGTGTTCTTGCCTAGAGAATCCCAGGGGTGGGGGAGCCTGGTGGGCTGCCGTTTATGGGGTCGCAAGGAGTTGGACACGACTGAAGTGACTTAGCAGTAGCAGCAGCACCAAAGAGTAACTAAAGAGCCCTTGATGAGGGTGAAAGNGAAATGGCAACCCACTCCAGTGTTCTTGCCTAGAGAATCCCAGGGGTGGGGGAGCCTGGTGGGCTGCCGTTTATGGGGTCGCAAGGAGTTGGACACGACTGAAGTGACTTAGCAGTAGCAGCAGCACCAAAGAGTAACTAAAGAGCCCTTGATGAGGGTGAAAGAGGAGAGTGGAAAAGTTGGCTTAAAACTCAACATTCAAGAATGACTTAAAACTCAACATTCAAGAAACAAAAATCATGGCATCCTGTACCATCCCGTCATGGCAAATAGATCGGGAAAATGTGAAAATGGAGATAGGTTTTATTTTATTGGGTTCCAAAATCACTGCAGATGAGGATTGCAGCCACGAAATTAAAAGACACTTGCTCCTTGGAACAAAAGCTATGACAAATCTAGACAGCATATTAATAAACAGAGGCATCACTTTGCTGACAAAAGTTTATATAGTCAGTGCTATGGTTTTTCCAGTAGTCATGTGTTAATGTGAGAGTTGGACCATAAAGAAGGCTTAGTGTCATCGAACTGATGATTTCAAATTGTGGGGCTGGTGAAGACTCTTGAGAATCACTTGGACAACAAGGAAACCAAACCAGTCAATCCTAAATGATATCAAGCCTGAATTTTCATTGGAAGGACTGATACTGAAGCTGAAGCTCCAATACTTTCCCATCTAATGCTAATGATCAACTCATTAGGAAAGACTCTGATGCTGGGAAAGATTGAGGACAAGAGGAGAAGGGGACAACAGAGAATGAGGTGATTGGATGGCATCACTGACTCAACGAACATGAGTTTGAGCAAACTCCAGGAGATAGTGAAGGACAGGGAAGCCTGGTGTGCTCTAGTCCATGGGGTCACAAGGATTCGGACATGACTTAACTGAGCAACAATAATTTTCTAGAAATTTCCATGTAGGTCAGAATTTAGAACCATATATAGTTTCTTGGCCACTTAGTATTTTTCACATAAAACAAATTGTTTCATCTAAGAGGCTGATGTTAGTACTTTAAGCTCCAAATAAAGGATGTTTACTTCACCTGAGAGCACATATTCTCCAATGAAGAGTTTTATAATTGATCTCAGACAAGACTTAGCAGAGCTCAGTTGAAAGGTTAGGAGATTAAGAGTCAAAAGACTCGGATTCACATCCTGGCTCCTTTAACTTCTAACTTGTCTCCTTGTGGGAGACACTTTAGCAAAGTCTCAGTTTGTTTTTCTATAGCCTGTGTTTATTCTGTAAAGTAAGTTAAGGTATGTAAATTGTCTATCAAATGTAGAAGTTTTACATAAACACAGGTTATTGGAGCTGGAGTTACAGATGCAAACATCTTCAAGAGATACGTTGTCTCCTAACTGCACGTGGTGGGTCAGCTGGACTCTGGCGTCTTCTACTTCCACAGGATTGCTGCCCTTGTGGCAATCAGAGCCTGGTGTTGCCTGATATTTCCTTTTTAATCCAAGAGAAAAACTATAAATCTTGATATGTGTGTAAAATCTCTGTCTTTAAAATATATTTCAGAATAATTTTGTGGGCCAATCAATTCATACTGGCTGCTTGCTCTGTAACTGTTTCATGTCTGTGTGCTATGTCGCTTGAGTCATGTCCTACTTCTTCGTGATCCTATGGACTGTAGTCTGACAGTTGCCTCTGTCCATGAGTTTCTTCAGGCAAGAATATTGAAGGGGGCTGCTATGCCCTCCTCCAGGGAATCTTCCTAACCCAGGAATTGAACCCACATATCTTAAGTCTCTCTGCACTGGCAGCCAGGTTCATTACCACTAGCGCCACCTGGGAAGCCCCATAAACAGTTATGTTGTCTCTAATTTACTTGATTGCCAACACCCCTCAAATCTCCACGTTAGCATCTTTAGTTAAGAGTATTTATTGTACTGAGTATATCAAATGTAGTCCAATCTTGTAGTAACCAATTATTTGTAATTATTTCCACGATGAGGGTTTTTCTCTTCAGGTGGCCAATTACTTCCTATCAAATTATCACTGAAAACCATTATTTTCATTTCCATTTGTAGACATCTCAAGACTTTATTTCCATTTGGTGCAAGTAAATGAAAAGGAAATAATAACAGCCAATGCAATTATGACTGTGATCTTATCTGTCTGGATTGATTAGAAGCCCTTACTCTAATCATACAAACTCTTTATTAATGTTAAGTTTATTAAAACCTAGGTTCAGATTTAGGCTTTTCTTTAAGGATTTCATTCATTTTATCTTTTTATTCTATAAGATGGCAGGGAATGCAAGATAGGGAAACCAAAGGAAAGCCTATTTACCAAAGGGACCTAGTCTTCCCTGCAATTTGGCTTCACCACACTGATCTCTGTTAAAACCCTTTTTCCATTTATCAAAACTCTGTCTCTGGTGAATTACAGTGAATTACAATGGAGTGTTGCTAATTCATACTAATGATGGGGATATCCAGTGAGATTATTGAGTTCTAAGAATTAGTGAGTGAGCAAAAAAGAGTATAAAATGACAATAAATGGAGGTCACTGCATCACAAAAGTGCTCTTTGTTCATTTGTTTTCTTCATTATAAGCTAGCGCTTAATTAATTACACTAATGTATCATTGATATTAGTACAAATTATGTCTCTAGAGTTTCACAACATTAAATATTAGTTTAAAATTAGGTGTAAGTTTATTTGGCAGTGACTTGAAATAAAGCATTGGCAGAAAGACAAGATGAGATTTAAATTGGTACTAAGTTCAAAAAATTTCCATTTAATATAATACTCATTTTGCCTTGGCATCAGTCATTGGTATTAAATATGCTTTTCAATTGGATCAGTTCTCTAGGAAAGGGCTACCCACTGTTGAACACTGAACTACTAAAAGGAATGGCTGCTGGATATTTACAAAGAATTAGGGTGGTTGATGTTCCTCCAAGTATTCCCATGAATGTCTCAGGGGAAAACCACTCCCTCCTCCACCGTGAATTTTTGAGAAAATGAAAGACAGAAGATTGGATGGAATGTCATAAAAATATAATTAACTTCTTTTTAATATTAAGCATTGGAGACCTCCTTGTGTTCTAGGTGATGAAAATGCAGATGAGGAGAGACAGAGAATGAGGCCCCACAGAGAGGTCTCAGTTGCATGTTATTTTCAATCTAGCTCCTTGAGTGCTGAGAGACATCTCACACTCCTTCTCTAGTTTTGTTATTTGTCATTTATTTATTGTTTTAGTGAATAGGCTGTAAGACAGTATATACTTGGATGTGAATTTATTTTCTGCTCACTCTGTGCCTACATCACCCAACAAAGTTCACTAGCAAATTGAGCAAATCGTATTCACTCAGTAAACATGCATTCAGGATGGAATACTTATATGGTAACACGAGGAATCCCAGATTCTAAGGATACAAAGCTGTGAACCTTTCCTTTAGGGAGCTCACATTCCTGAGAGGGAAAAAATAAAAGTAAGCAAATCAATGGAGTAGAATGTCGATGATGGAGAGTAAACTCAGATTGCCATGAAAGCTCAGTTATGAAGCTGTAAAAGTAAAGCAAAGTTGACCCAAGATAGTAAAATTATGCAAGGTATCCAGATGGAAATGAAACTAAAGAATGAGGAAAAGTAAGTAGATGGAGAAGGCTGGGGAAATGTTTAGAGAGCTTGGCCCAGTTCATCATGAAGTGTCTGTGTGTGCTCTTTCGCTCAGTAGTATCCAACTCTTTGCAACCCCAGGCATGGACAAGGATTCAGCATATGTGTATGCTCAGTTGCTTCAGTTGTGTCCAGTTGTTTGCAACCCCATTGGCTATAGCTCACCAGGCTCCCCTGTCCATGGAATTTTCCAGGTAAGAATACTGGAGTGGAATGCCATCTCCTTCTCCAGGGGATCTTCCCCACCCAGAAGTTGAACTCACATCTGCATTGCAGGCAAATTCTTTATCATCTGAGCCACCAGGGAAGCAGTGAAGCCAGTGCTTCAGAAAACAGACGTAGAGAAGCAAAGGTACCAAAGCTCCACTTAAGTCTACTCTGTCTCGGGGTATCATAGACTTATGTAGAACTGTGGCTTTTAAAAAATCACTTGTGCCAGTTAAATGGCTTTTTTTTTCCTGTAACTTGGATTTTCCTCTTCTTGAAAGTACCTTAAATACCCAAAACCTACTCGAGCCAATGAGAGTCCTGATAAAGGCAGAAAATTAAATGACCTTTTCCAGTCTGTTAGTTTTTATGATTCCCTTTCAGCCTTAGTTTTTAAAGAAAATATCAGGCCTGTAAACAGCAGCCTAATGACTGAAGAAAAATGACAGAAACATCACAGGAGTCAAATGACCCCTCCACGGTCTCCTGACAGCTCTTCTGCTTTCCTCTGGTGCCTGCCTGTCTCTAGCTGCCAAGAATTTGCTGTTTGCTTCTCGCTTCTTTCATCCAATCCACACTGAGAAGGTAACATGCCCAGCAAGCTCTAGCTCAGAAAGTGAACATCAGTGAACATTTCTCTATGAATAAAAATAACCTGTCTATGCAGAGTGGTCTCTGCTCTCCAGGGCTGAAACTGGAGTGGGTTGGGAATTCTTCAGCCTTCTGGTCCTGGGATTCAGCTAATGGCTTTGGGGTTTTGCACAAGCCACATGCTGTTGGCTTTAATGTTGCCACTGTGGATGAGAACTTGTCATGACAGATAATATTACACAGTTGCTCCAAAGCTGCTTTCTGGCTAAGTGACAGCATTTGACAAGTCTCTAATATTGACAGTAGTGGCGACTTCTGAGTGTGCTATTTATTTCAGGTAGAAAGAGAGCAGAGAGTTTTAAATAAAATAAACATGTATAAGGAAATGTGGTTTAGTGGAGTAAAAATGTCAGGGGAGACTGAGAATACCTACTCTGCTGTTTTCTATCCATGGACCATTGGGCAAGTTTAAAGACTCAGTATCTGCCTGTAGAATGGAAATGCTGATAATGTCCACCTTGAATCAAAATCATATTATCCAATGAGCCTAAGTGTCTTGTGTGACATCCCGCTCACTGTAGAAATAATCGTATATCTATTAATTGGGATTCCCGCCACGCCCATAACCTTTTCTAAGTAAACAGCTATAATAGAGCACTTAACTGAGAATCCTCAGGCAACATTGGTTCTGCCATAAGGCTTAGCTACCTTGGCCACAGATGATTATACCATCTGACAGACTCTTGCTTGAGTCCTGAGAAAAATCAGAGTTGGTAGTCAGGATTGAAACGGAAAGAATTTACAGAGAGAGGCTATGACGTTAGGGTAATGGCATGAAGAACTGCTGAAGTTATAAGAATGGAGAGTGTAATCAAACTGGCAATGTTCAGAAAGATCCAAAGATGGGAAGAATCAAAGAGTTCGTGGTGAGGGAAACAGACAGACCTAGAGAGAAGCAGACTTGTTTAGAGGAGCTGAGTTGCAGGAATGGTAAAGTGTAAATTTGAGACCAGTGAACCTGTCTGCAAAGTGTCTGGCAACTTCCAGTAGATCACCTGGAGTCAGTAGGGCCAGAGAGGAGACTGTATGGTAGAATTATTAATGATGGAGTGCTGGAACCAGAGTTTCTGCCATCGAGCCCTATCTCTATCACTTACCAGCTATGGGGTATGAAGAAGTGATCCTCTTCTTCTAGAAAATGGACAAACATCAGGACTCACCATTAGAGCTAGTATGCAAGATAAATAAGTTAATACATGTGAAGGTTTAGAACACCCCACTGGCACACAGTTTTCAATAAGCAAACATTAGCCATTCTTAGCTATTATCAACTATGCCTCAGCTACCTTAAAAATGACATATTTAGCAGCCCCTCCATATCAGTATATCTCCTAGTTCCCTTATGTTCAAATGTATCTTATAATTAATATCACTGTCACTCAAAAGAGCCTACTTAAACATCTATAGTCATTTTTATTTGAAGAACAAGTTAAAAAATAAGAGAGGCAAAAAGGAGGTAAAATGTTAAATACGGCAGCAATGGTTATCACTTTCAGTGTCCTAAGAATGTTTATGTGATTCATTCATTCACTTATTTATATTTGTTCATTCATTTATTCATTTTTCAAAGATGTATTACATTCCTGAAGTGAAATGAAGTGAAATCACTGAGTCGTGTCCGACCCTTTGAGACCCCATAGGCAGTAGCCTGCACCAGTCTCCTCTGTCCATGGGATTTTCTAGACAAGAGTACTGGAGTAGGTTGCCATTTCCTTCTCCAGGGAATCTTCCTGACCCAGGGATCGAACTCAGGTCTCCCTCATTAATAGACAGATGCTTCACCATCTTGAGCCACCAGGGGACTGCAAATTCAGTAAAACAAGGCAAAACAAAACAAATTCAGCCCCTGTATTTGTGGAGCTTTACAATCTAATGGCATTAAGCAAATATTGAAGAAGGATCATTTTTAAGCTGACATGTGAAGAAGAAAAATCTGTTTATTCCCTCACCTCATTTAGATAGTGATTCAGAGTCATCTTTTTGGTAAGTTCTCATCTAACCAACATTATTAGGAAAAGCTAGGTAATATGATAGCAAGTTAACAAATTAATATTGAAGACATAATACAGCAAATATTTATTCCTTATATTTTGTGTCCAAATTGGATTGATCAGGCATCTTGTATCTCACACAGTTACCGAGGTTGATGAAGACTCTATCACCTTTTATTGACATCATCTGGAGCACACAGGCTCCGTGGTCTTAGTGGCCAAGGAAAGATAGCAACTTCTCTTTAATTCCTCGCTGAAGTGACTATTATCACTTTTACCACTAACCCATCACTCAAAACACATGATTCCATCTGTGACAGACCAGAAAGGCTTCTCAGGTACCAGGGAGCACAGAGAGCTAGTGATCTGTACCATGGCTCCAACCTTAACCCTCCTATCTTCTTCTCTGTGTGTGTGTTTTTTTTTTCTTTAGTCTTTTCTACCACCTGACAAGCTAGGTTAAGACTATCTCTTCTGACTAGATTATAAGCTTTAAGAATGAAAGCATTCTCATTTGTATTGTATGCTGGCACCTCCCTAGCACCTACAACAATCCTTGGCACAGAGAAGGCACCTGATAAATATCTCTTACAGAAATGAATAAATGAATGTAATTAGTGAGAATAGATGGTAAGTAAAAAAGGTAAAAAGCATTAAAACAACCCTGAGACAAGCAGGAACTTGTCTTGTTCAAGCAAGCGATAAAAACCAACATGGCTAGAGAAGAATGGGTAAGAAAACTGGTCCAATGTTTACATGCATTTCTCTAATGCTTGAAAGACCCTTGATAATTCTTTTATTTCTAGGAAACAAAAACTGAAGCTCAGAAAAGTAAGATCACACAGCTGGTCACACAGCTGCCAAACTGAAGAAGTAAGATTCAATCTGAGTTTATACATTGTTCACTCTACCAAAGAAAGGATACTTCTCTGCCCACTCAAGCCAACCTATAAATGCAGGCATCTAGATCCATAGATCCAATCCCTGCTATGTGGCCAACTAAGAAAAATATGGACAACTCAGTTAGATACAGGTCAATTCAGGCACCTCCCTATAGTAATACCGGATAGGTGTGACACGGTCAAAACATGTTCTAGGTCCTATTAACTCATACATATTTTTCTAAATATACATGGCACTAGAGATAAAGAACCTGCCAATGCAGGAAACATAAGAGACACAGGTTTGATACCTGGGTCAAGGAAGATCCCCTAGAGGAGGGCACGACAACGCATTCCAGCATTTTGCCTGCTGTCCCATGGACAGAGGAGCCTGGTGAGCTATAGTCCATAAGGCTGCAAAGAGTTGGACATGACTGAAGTGGCTTAGGCAACTGGGCATACACACACACACATACACGCACACTAACTACAGCTAAAAGCTTAAAATTGAAACCAGAAGCCTGAACCCAAATTAGTTGCTTGAATCCAGTAAAATAAACCAGTTTTTAAAAGTTGGAAGAAATAAAATCACCCACAATTAGCATGAGTACTAAGAGTAGATGCATAAAGCTGTTACACAAACTACATAGGAGGAAATTTAATATTGACACTAGGAATTACTCACAAAGAAACACTGATATCCTTTTTTAAACTTTTCAGAAGTCATAAGTCAGAGGCAAACCCCAAATTGGCAACTATAGGCCACAGTTGGAATGGTCTTTGACATTTTGGTCTCTCTCATATCTAAGTAGAAATGTTGCCTTTTCCTACTTGATCTTGGGTATAGCTCTTTTTTGCCACTCAACTATTGTCTAAAGATTTATATTAGCACATTTCCTTCAAGTCTCCTTTCATTCTATTGACTTTGTGTAACCAAGGATTGGATGATTAGCTGAAGGCAACCAACCTTGCCTGATTGCCACCCAGAATGGGAAAAGCAAGACAGAGTCAATGATGTTTGAGCATCAGTGCTGATAACCACCATCAACTTAATATCTTGTATTGGGTGCATTCATTGAAAAAGAAAGTAAGAGATCCGTAACTGATTTGTTTGATATAAGAAAGAGCTTAAAGGCACAATATCAGCTATCCCTAAAGAAGAGAAGGGGTTTTCATTCCCTGAGCATAGCCCTTGAATGTGGTATGAATTGGACCTGTCCTGTTTCTACCATTAAGGTGAGTGAGTGAAGTCACTCAGTCGTGTCTGACTCTGTGACCCCATGAACTGTAGCCTACCAGGCTCCTCCATCCATGGGATTTTCCAGGCAAGAATGCTGGAAGCCATTAAGGTAATGACCATGATTTACTGACCACATGGATATGATGCACTGAGCCAGAGGAGATACAAGCTGATCTTGGTCCTTTTAGCTAGAGAGAAACACTCCAGGACTGTATCTTTTCTGCTCTTGCTATTCACAGGAAGTCCTTGGCCTGATTGCCTCCTGGTTTGCCTCACCCTGTAGATTGCCAACATCCACTAGATCATCAAAAAAGCAAGAGAGTTCCAGAAAGACATCTATTTCTGCTTTATTGACTATACCAAAGCCTTTGACTGTGTGGCTCACAATAAACTGTGGAAAATTCTGAAAGAGATGGGAATACCAGACCACCTGACCTGCCTCTTGAGAAACCTATATGCAGGTCAGGAAGCAACAGTTAGAACTGGACATGGAACAACAGACTGGTTCCAAATAGGAAAAGGAGTACGTAAAGGCTGTATATTGTCACCTTGCTTATTTAACTTCTATGCAGAATACATCCTGAGAAACGCTGAGCTGGAAGAAGCACAAGCTGGAATCCAGATTGCTGGGAGAAATATCAATAACCTCAGATATGCAGATGATATTACCCTTATGGCAGGAAGTGAAGAGGAGCTAAAAAAAGCCTCTTGATGAAAGTGAAAGTGGAGAGTGAAAAAGTTGGCTTAAAGCTCAACATTCAGAAAACGAAGATCATGGCATCTGGTCCCATCACTTCATGGGAAATAGATGGGGAAACAGTGGAAACAGTGGCTGACTTTATTTTGGGGGGCTCCAAAATCACTGCAGATGGTGACTGCAGCCATGAAATTAGAAGACGCTTACTCCTTGGAAGGAAAGTTATGACCACCCTAGATAGCATATTCGAAAGCAGAGACGTTACTTTGCCAATAAAGGTCCATCCAGTCAAGGCTATGGTTTTTCCACTAGTCATGTATGGATGTGAGAGTTGGACTGTGAAGAAAGCTGAGCGCCAAAGAATTGATGCTTTTGAACTGTGGTGTTGGAGAAGACTCTTGAGAGTCCCTTGGACTGCAAGGAGATCCAACCAGTCCATTCTGAAGGAGACTGGTCCTGGGTGTTCTTTGGAAGGAATATGCTGAAGCTGAAACTCCAGTACTTTGGCCACCTCATGCAAAGGGTTGACTCATTGGAAAAGACTCTGATGCTGGCAGGGACTGGGGGCAGGAGGAGAAGGGGACGACAGAGGATGAGATGGCTGGATGGCATCACCGACTCGATGGATGTGAGTATGAGTGAACTCCAGGAGTTGGTGATGGACAGGGAGGCCTGGTGTGCTCCAATTCATAGGGTCACAAAGAGTTGGACACGACTGAGTGACTGAACTGAACTGAACTGAACTGTAGATGCTAAGGATTGTAAGGGCTAGAAAAACATACACACACACAGAACCACCCTTGTAGATTGGCAATATCAGGCACAGGCTGGTCCTAGGCAGAAGAGAACATTGGTCAACAAAATCCTGATGTTTCTGAGTATTTAGAAATTACACAGGATAGATGCTGTGTTAATATGCACTAAAAATAAAAACTACTCAGTTGCAAGACCTCCACCTCCTTCTATGAGGACAGCCTCTCTCAGATAGTTATTCATACAAGCAAATGCCCTTGGTAGACCACACACAAGATTCCAAGTTTCTTTCACTACTGTAACTACTTAAAAACTAGGCAGGGTCTCTGTAAAGGTAAGAGTGAAAGAGGTGCTAATATAAAAATATCTGAAGTTCAGAGATGTATAAAACATTTATAAGTGATACGCATAAAAACGGATTGAAAGAATCACTTATTCTTTCTACCCATAGATCTCTAAGGACTTTAAATATAGCATTCTACTAACTTCATCTAGCAGCAAAATCAAATAATTAAATGAAGAACACTGTACTTGCCTGGTGGCTACCTGCAGTGGGAGGAGTGATCAGTTGCTGAGTAATTCTCAGAACTTAGGGATCTCAGTACTTTCAGGTTGTGTCTTTTTTTTTCTAATCATGAGTCATAACCTATTCTCAGGCTTATTGAGCAAAATGAAAGGGAAGTGTATTGAGAAAGAAATTGAAACAAGATGAACATTCTGAGTAAGTCCAGGGCTACGACGTGGCTGTACATAAAAGTATAAGCCTGAGAAAGCAGACCTATCTATGGAGAATGTGAAGGCTTCCCAGCACTGGAAGGTCTATATGTGGGTACCAGCCATTTACAAGCATTTTCTACCACTGGGCTCTCTGATACCATGAGAATTTGCAGTTCTCCTCCTGAAAGGAAGACGGCCTTGACTCATGAAACTTTTACATAGCCGCTCTTCACTGAAGAGAATCCTGGGGCGGGGGAGCTGGCCTCACCTGTTTTGGGTACAAACATCAGAGAGTGAGCACCAAGGGTCACATTAAACACTTCAGCTCCTCTGGCCACACCATGTCCCTGAGCTAATGTCTGCCAGTGAGTTGAAGGAAAAAAGTTACCAAGCAAAGAAAACCCTGCATGGCTGAGGCAGCCTCATCAATATAGTTCATTAATTAAAATAAAACCTGACTCTGAGTTGTCTTTTTTTTTTTTTCAACAAATTAATTGAGATGTAATTTATACTGGTTTTGTTTTGTTGTTGCTTTTAAAAAATGATTCCAATGCTGCATTCCATAAGGACATTTCATTAACCAGTTGAATTTAAGTGACTTAATTGATGTAGTTAAAGCATTCAGTTTGCTGATAAAAAATAAAGGGACTCAGGGCAAACACACTGTCATATTGTTATTATTGAATGCGGACTGCAAAGCGCTGGCACCGGAGATGCTGCAGAGCACACAGTTAGACACGGTCTGTGTCCCAGGGGCATGCAGTTCCAGCAAGGTTGTTATATGGTATTCATTGCAATTTGATGAACTTCATTTATCTAGACAGCCACTTATTTAGGATGAATTGGAACCTACTGAATCATCTTAATTCAGAGGCTTCTACTGCACCATGAGTCTGCAGCAGCTATTAAACCTGGGAAGATTTGGCGGCCATGACACAATGAATGTATTAGTCCCACAGAACTGTCTGGGGGTGATGAATCATCAGCTTTATGGACAGGTGTTGGGCGATACCCACTATCACCTTTCTTCCCCCTTAGGTTTTTAAGTATGATATCAGTACTGCAGTCACTGTTACTCATCTTCCCCAATAAAGAAGTTATCTGTCACAGTTGATGCTATTTCCCCAACAGCACAATCATTCAATTCTTGGGGAAAAAAAAAATCACACAGTCTGAAACCCTGATATAAGATGAGGGTTCCCCTAGGCACTGAGTTCTCTGAAGCGACGAGTTAATGAGGAGAGCAGAGTTCTGTCTGTAGCAGATATAGCCACTTTATGGCATCCTATTACTAATTGAGAGTAGGAACTCCCATAAACTATACTTAGAGGATTTATTTGGATTCTTCTCAAGGCCAGCAAAGGAAACATGCAAATAGAGACTTGCATCTAGTGTGAATTCAATTGCTGAACAATTGTACATTCTATTTATAGACTAGAATTTTTCGAAGACTAGTGCTATGTAAAATTTGAATAAAAACCTTAGGGTTATCATTCTCCAAATTCCTGGCTGCTTTCTAAATTCAGTATCAGAGACTTGTATAACTTATAGACCAAGTCTATGTTGTCTTTGATGATTAAAGCTTAGACTTGCAAACTAAAATCTCAATGGTAGACTCTTATCCCAAAAAGTCACAGCAGCTTTTAATAATTTCGGGCTCAAAAACACACTAAGGGCACTGTATCAGTCAGGGTTCTCCAGAGAAACAAATGGAAGAAACACATATATCATGTATCCTTATAAAATATATGACACAGTATATAATAACTATATCATTAATTCACATATATGATTTAATTTAAGGAATTGGCTCAGATGATTGTGGGCATGGCAAGCCTGAAATCTGAATTTGCAGGACAGGCTGTCAGGCTGGAAACTCAGGTAAGATTTCTTAATGTTCACATCTTGAAGTGGAATTCTTTCTTGTACAGTAAATTTGCTTTTGTACCATGGCCTTCAACAAATCCCAGGAGGTCCACCCAGCTTACTGCTGCTCCTTCTGATTGTAGATGTTAATCACATTTGCAAAACACTCCCACAGAAACATCTACCTGGGTGTTTGACCAAACAACAGGGCGCACTAACCTAGCCAAGGTGACATGTAAAATTTAGCCATCACACACATCAACTCTGTTTGTTGATATCTATGCTGTGAACTTCATCAAACAATATTTAGTAAACTGGCACATACAAAACCAACAAGATCTGTGTTCAATAAAAATGGATGATCTAAGTTTTCCAAATTACAGCTTCAACAAAGTTATTTGGATTCAGAATACATACTTTTTTGAGAGTAGGTGATGTGAATTGTTCTGCTGAAAGACCATTTCTTTTGTTTTTGTAAACTCAGTATTGGCAAGTGATGACCCACAGCTAACACTGCCTATTGTTGCAAGGCCCATGAGCTAAGAATGTTTTACATGTAAATGGTGACATTATAGTTATGTAAAGAATTGGGGCTTTCAGGTCAAAATGGAGGAAGAGAAGGAAGTAAATTCATCTCCTTTGAGAGCACCAAAATAAAAACTAGCTGTTGAACAACTTTGATAGAAGGACAGTGGAACCAACCAGAAAAAAAAAAAAGGAACTGTACATGCAAAAATGATTAAAATGGTAAACTTTATGTTGTCTATAATTATAAGATACATATATTATGTAAGAACCTCTGGCCTTCAAATTCAAAAATATGTACCATGTGACCCTTTAAAAAAGTTTGCCAGCCCTTGTTATAAACCCAATACTTTCTTACTGTGGGAAATCTTAAATATCTCACCTAGCTATATGCAGCATGATTTTAACAATTCCTTTAATCCATCCCATAATATTATAATTCTTCAAGAAGCATTAAAAATAATAGATTTTGTGTTTTTTATCAGGGGTTCTGGTGTTTAATGAAAGAAATCTACCTTTAAGGCTAATCAAATAGTCAGACAGCAGACTGTCAATGTACCCCATGGTCTTGCCCTCTGCCCTTCCATCCAGCCTTACTTCCTGTGGTCTCCATCCCTCATTCTCCTCCAGCTATGTCAGCTTTTCCTTTGTTCCTTGAATACTTTCACCTGATTCCCACCTCAAGCATTTGCACTTGCTGTTCCTTCTCCCTGGGACATAATAATTCTAAGACTTCACATGGCTGCCCTCTTCTCATCAGGCAGATGTCAACTCAACTCTCACCTATTAAGGCAGGCTATCCCTGACCACCCTCCTGCATTCACTCCCCATCTATCTCCTCATTTCACTATTCTGACTCAATTTTATATAGTGTTGTCTAGAATTATTTGTAAATGTGTTACTCATCTTTCACTGATAGAAGGCTAGCTTTGCCTTATTCACGGCTATACCTCAGTATCTAGAACACTCCATGGCCATAGAAGGTGTTCATTTGATATTCCTGTAGTGGGCAACTGGACAGTTGGGAAAATGGAACGCTAGCCAGGCTGAATTAATATGTCATTCTCCACAGTGTTAGTCTTCAAATTAAGTCACCACTGGGATAAGAGTGATATTTAATCTGTTAGTTCATTTAACTAAAGGTACCAAGGACCCAACTCAGGCAAAGTACTGGGTGCTGTGAATCCAACAGTAAAGAAGAAAGACAAAATGCCTACATTCAGGGAAGTCACAAAAGGATGAAAGTGAGACAATGAAGTTGGAGACAATGCCATACTCCAGTGGTACTGTAAACCATCTTGTGTGTGCCACTGAATATGTGTCTTACCTCAAATAATTTCCAAACTACTTTGAATAATCATTTTCTAGCTTTGATAGCATTCACAGTAGTTTCTTGAATAAAATAGTTTTGACACTATTTCAGTGTTCAGTTCAGTTCAGTTCAGTCGCTCAGTCATGTCCGACTCTTTGCGACCCCATGAATCGCAGCATGCCAGGCCTCCCTGTCCATCACCATCTCCCGGAGTTCACTCAGACTCACATCCATCGAGTCCGTGATGCCATCCAGCCATCTCATCCTCGGTCGTCCCCTTCTCGTTCTGCCCCCAATCCCTCCCAGCATCAGAGTCTTTTCCAGTGAGTCAACTCTTCGCATGAGGTGGCCAAAGTACTGGAGTTTCAGCTTTAGCATCATTCTTTCCAAAGAAATCCCAGGGTTGATCTCCTTCAGAATGGACTGGTTGGATCTCCTTGAAGTCCAAGGGACTCTCAAGAGTCTTCTCCAACACCACAGTTCAAAAGCATCGATTCTTCTGTGCTCAGCTTTCTTCACAGTCCAACTTTCACATCCATACATGACCACAGGAAAAACCATAGCCTTAACTAGGCGGACCTTAGTCGGTAAGGTAATGTCTCTGCTTTTGAATATACTATCCAGGTTGGTCATAACTTTTCTTCCAAGGAGTAAGCGTCTTCTAATTTCATGGCTGCAGTCACCATCTGCAGTCATTTTGGAGCCCCCCAAAATAAAGTCTGACACTGTTTCCACTGTTTCCCCATCTATTTCCCAGGAAGTGATGGGACCGGATGCCATGATCTTCATTTTCTGAATGTTGAGCTTTAAGCCAACTTTTTCGCTCTCCTCCTTCACTTTCATCAAGAGGCTTTTTAGCTCCTCCTCACTTTCTGCCATAAGGGTGGTTAGCTCTAAGGAATTATTGCAAAGATTTAAGCTAAAAAAAAAAAGATTAAAAAAAAGTCATTTTGTCTACTACAAAACACAATATAGAAAAGAATTCATTTACAATACTCAAAAATATTGATCCTCTGACATCACAGCTACTGGTTTGATGTCACAGGTAGAAACTTTCCATATCAAGATATAAACACGATGATTTTTTCAGTTATGTGCATTTCTAACATTCAGACATAGCAGCTCATTTTTAGCCAGAAAGGGGATATTTAGCACATCTACCTTTACCTTCTCCTTTTTATGCTTTTTTAAAATGAGAACATACTTCATAGTTTAAACACAGCCAAGCCCAGTTTGGATTTTTAAAACTTCAAGTGACATCCCAAACTCAGGGTCCCTATTCCCAGAGGAAAGGTCAGCACTAAAACATGGCAAAGAATCCAGTAGCGTGTGAGATCAAGAATGAAAAGGAGACGTGGAGACACTGAGCTCTCACATCGTGTTTCATGTGTTGGTTTGCTTCCTGGAGAATTTTGTGTTTTTAACTCGGTCAGCCGGGGAAGGCAATGGCACCCCACCCCAGTACTCTTGCCTGGAAAATCCAATGGACGGAGTAGCCTGGTGGGCTGCAGTCCATGGGGTCGCTAACAGTCGGACAGACTGAGCAACTTCACTTTCACTTTTCTCTTTCATGCATTGGAGAAGGAAATGGCAACCCACTCCAGTGTTCTTGCCTGGAGAATCCCAGGGATGGGGGAGCCTGGTGGGATGCCATCTATGGGGTCACACAGAGTCGGACACGACTGAAGTGATGTAGCAGCAGCAGCAGCAGCAACTCAGTCAGCAAAGTTGATTAAATAGCAAAAAAAAAAAGAAAGAAAGAAAATCAAGTCCTACCTGATAAATCTTTCTTTATGTACCTGCCAATATCTGTGTGGTTGTCTCATGACCTTGTTTCTCAGAATATATCCTTCTGAATACACAGGCACACACAAACACACAACTGAAGGGGAATTAATTGGAGGCTTTCCTCTCTAGTAGATTTAGTAAGAAAATTTGCATTCCAGTTAGTTTTTAGCATCAAATTGAGAATTTTATATAAATATATATTCTCTCAAATATAGAATAGTATATATTTATATGCAAATTATATACAACACATAATATATATATGATATTTTATATAAATATACAAATCAATATAAGTATGAATTTTTTTTTCCTACCCTCAAGAGTGAAAGTGACAGATAGGTGTGTGTAACTGCCACAGAACTAAAAACCAGAAGCCTTGCCTGGGCTGTATCACAAATAATCTTTGACCTTGAGTAACAGATTTCATTTCTTTGTCAGTTTCTACATCTGTGAAATGAAAACACCTTATTATATAATCTCTAATCTGTTCATTTCCAATTATAGGGTCTACCATAAAATTTGGTTTATACAAATAAATAGCACCTTGTCTCATTATACTAAGCATAGCCAATTTTAAGTAAGGATAAATCAGAATCTTTTGGAATTTTGGGACTGATACTTGATACATATGTCAAAACATAAAATCGCACACTTTAGATGTATGCAGCTTAATGTATGTTAACTATACCTTCATAAAGCTCTGATTTTTAAAAAAAGAATGACACTGTAGCTCATTATCTTAAAAAAATTAAAATTAGCAGCACTTAGGGAAAAACAAAAATGACATATTTTTATATGGATATTATTTTAAACTGCTGCTCAGACAAGCAAAAAATTAAATGTGCCCTTTAACAGTCACTGTTTTGTTTTTTTTAGTTTTTATTTTATATTGGCATATAGTTGATTTACAATGTGTGCACAACCCTAAGTAGTCTTTATGCAAATAAACTGCTTTGAGACAAAGCCCCTAGAAGGTGAATTTTGTCTACCTTTTTTTTTTTTTTTTTTTTAAGAGGCTTCCCAGGTGGTTCAGTGGTAAAGAATCCACATGCCAAGGCAAAAGACGCAGGATATGGGTTCCAGCCCTGAGCTGGGACGATCTCCTGGAGGAGGAAATGGCATCCCACTCCAATATTCTAACCTGGAAAAATCTCAAGAACAGGAAAGCCTAGCAGGCTACAGTCCATGGGATCACAAAGAGCCAGACATGACTTACCATACACACATAATGATATTTTTTAAACAGTCTTTTGAATTCTGCAGGTGAATTCTCTGCTTAGTCTCTCAGTCGTGTCTGACTCTTTGAGAACCCATGCTACTGTGTCAGGGGGATTCTCCAGGCAAGAATACTGGAGTGGGTTCCCATTCCCTCCTCCAGGGGATCTTCCCAACCCAGGGATCGAACCCAGGTTTCCTGCTATTGCAGGCAGATTCTTTATCGTCTGAATTACCTGGCAAGCCCCAGAAGGTAAATAGTTATGCATTGTCTTCAAAATAACCAGTTGTTTGTTGGTCAGCTCCCACCCCCAAGCCTGGGTTAAGGCTGGGACCAGAGACTCTGCTCCCAGCTGGTAAGTGGAAGAAGGCAGGTCTGTTTACCTGCCAAGAAAGATCTGGGCTGAGCTCACGATTCAGCTGTATTGAGGCAAAGCAAAAAACTCGTTCAGAGAAAACAATTCAGTCAAACTGAAAAAAAGCATAAATTTCTCTGAATTCAACTGTATTTTGAGAGACTACATTCAATGAAACCAATTAACAGAGGGTCAGACAGCTTTATGAACAATGAGGAGAAAAGAAATCTGTGGGTTAGAGAGAAAACACAAGAAGAAGAGATGAAAACAAAAGAGAGACCGGAAACGGTAGTTTGCAATTTCAGGATCAACATTCCTGTGTCCTTATACTTTAAAAAACAATCTTTCTAGAATTCCCCCCTGCTCAAAATCTCTGCCAACATGCTGCCTCTGTGAATACAGAAGGGAAAATGGAGAAACGAAGCAACTACACAGATACTATAGAATGGTCTTTACTGAACATAGAGGAGATGAAAGCAAATTCTTCTTTCTTTCTTTACCTTGCCTTATTCAGAAAACTGTCTCAACGCTTCACTTCGCATTGTGTCCTAAACAAAACTAAAGCCAAGTGAAAGTTGTCCAGTTCTTTGCATAACTCAGGCAAGAAATCAGAATTACACAAACATCAGCAAATGTGTAGACCTGAACTGAAGAACTTAGTGAAATAAAGGATAAAATGATAGAGTAGGTGTCTACTAAAAGCACAAAAATATTTTGTGGCATTTTCCTATATCTTTTCTGAATGGCTGGGGATGTTTTAAATAAGGTTCTGCTTTATTATCACTTAGACACTGCTCCTTTCTATATGCTGAAATAACATTCTAAATGGCAGATCTGTGTATTACAACAAGGTCTCAATTTCTCCTTGTTTTTGCCTTTCACATTAACAGCGGGAAAAGCTGGATGGGCCTGGACAATGCCAAAGCCATGGAGAAATGCCTTTAGTTATTATTACCAAAGTAAATGAAGAAACTGCAGACCAGATGGGTGTATATTATCTATCCAACTAAAAAAGTGTCTTGTTAACAGAGATAAATGGTCTGAAATGGCAGAACATTTTCTTGCAATTTTAAAAAATAATAGCAGCAATATTTCAGAGGATAATTCGGCAATTTTTTCAAGGTTTCTGCTAAAAACCACATTTGATATTGATAGATACATTCTTAAACTGTTCATTGATACATTCATAAATATGCGAAGTTGAAAGGGGATTTTTCTTTTTTCTTTAAATCCCAACTACAATAATCTCTCTTGGAAGCTTAAAGACAGCATGGCCCCTGGGAGGACTGAAGATGTTCATTCCTGAAATTAGAATTATCAAAATACAATTGAGGAAGAGTGAAACAGAGGGGAATCTTTAAGTCAGAAGAATCAGACAGATCTGGGCCACTCCCATTACTATCAGTGTGACCTTGAAAGTGTCAAATAACATTATACTATCTCAGTCTTCATATCTCTACCATGGAGATAAAATCTAGGATTTTAGGATTGCTGTAGAATTTTTAAAAGACCATGTAAATATCCTGTCTGGTATATCCAAAATGCCATCTGAATATTAACTTCTCAGAAAGCAATACTTGGTTCTTTTTATCTCCTAGAAATAAGCTTCTAGTTTTATACAATTGAGATGTTTTGTTTTCTTTCAGTATTATGGGTATACTGATGCACTTGGGATAGAGCACAAGACAAGATCTTTGGCAAAAATTTATAGTAAATATTGTCCTTTCTATAGTCCTTGGCCTGGTTACATCTATGGTACAGTTAAACCTAAAATTCATTATGAATATGAAAATATCACCTTCTTTTGCATTCAGCCATATCAATAGGGGGAAAAAAAAGTTATTTACCAGAAGAAAAATACTATTAAGTTCTGAGATGTTTTATTTTATTTGGAAAATCTCCTTTCTCCAGAAACATAACAATGACTTACTGATTTATAAAGTGTTATACTTTAGAAGCAGTCAAAATACTTTTCTTATAATTATGATATCTTATATTTCTAATCTCAGTCATACCTGGCTAGAACATCAATACTGTCTTTAAAGAGGCTTTGGGTCTTTTTTTTTTTTTTTTTTTTTTTTCATTTGTGCAACCTCAATTGCCCTTGGAGCCACCCAGGAGACTTGGGTGGACTTTAATATTTCCATTTTTAGCATTTGCTTAGTTGGTTTGTTTAATTAATTACAAGGGGTGCTGAAGAATACAAGTGACTTATTAGCTTTTCAAGTGCAGGGGAAGCCATACCACCACACGTGGCACCCCAGGAACCAAAAGGAACACGAAGGTATCTTTCCTGGCCCTTGCAGCCTGGGTGCGGCAAGTCTGCTGTCACAGGCATGGTCACAAGAGTTCCATCCTACTTGGAGATTCCAGTCTGAACATGAAAATGATGATCACAACAAGTCCAAGGACTCTTGTGGGAAAAAAAGAAAGCAGATGGGTGAAACTCACACACTGTTTTTATTCTAATAGGTCTAAAGCAAGCCACTTTCACTCCACAGGCCCTCTGTTCTCCAGCTGAGTACCAGAGGAGCATCTTGCTTGGACTGAGAAGACCTATTGTATGAAAAATATTCATCTCAGCACAGTGTGGAAGCTGAGATGGCTGGTGACAACTTCAGGTTCATCTCTCTTAATTCAAAATATGAGACAGAACTCTGTGGCATCAACTGAACCTGAGGTTGGATTTATGTGTTTAGATACATATTTTAAGTGACTCCATCACATTATGTTTTGCCCAGGAAAACTCAGTTTCTAGGACCAGCTCCTTCCCTACTCCATCAATGTGCTCCTGACCGCAGCTGCCATGTTTTCATTAGCCTCACCCTCTTCCCCAGTCGGGACCAATCCCTGTACTTTGCCAAGATATTTAAAAATTCAGGACACACAGAGGGTGACACAGTCTCCCTCTTGTGGTCAAAGCAAAAAATGTGAATCTTGTTTTTTTCCCATACGCCTCCTCAGAATGATAACATGCAACGAAAACATGCCATTGCTGCTGCTACTAATAATGAAGCTGAAATGCAGACAGATAATGCTGGGAGACATGGAGGGCAGGTCTAGCGCACTCATACCCCTGATTCTGGTTGTTTCTCAGGCTCAACTGGATCCTTCCTTTTCTCCTTGTTTGGTTAGTCAACTCTGCCATGATTGTATACATTGATAAATGGCCCACTTGCCAATAGTTTGCTAGGGTTAGGTCTCTGACACTTGCAACCACACTGAAACGCTCAAGAAAGTATTATTTACTTAGCTCAATTTTCTCCTAAGCAGAGATAGAACTCGTACCCAAATGAAATCCTCATTACTTGCACACATATATGTATAGTGGTCTTGGCATAACTCTTGCTCTGACAATCCGATTTAATAAGCTGCTTCAACTCTGTGTCTTAATGTCCTCCTTCATGAAATGAGAATGGTGAACTAGATGAGAGGAGCTAAGGGAGGCACACAGGCCACTGCACTCCCAGGCCACTTGTTAAGTACCAAGCCTGACATGCCAAGGACCTTGGCTTCTGTTTCAGATTTCTCAACACAGTATACAAGAGGAAATGTATTTTTCCTTATTGGACCTCAAATAATCTCTAAATACCATGCTATCCTTTCTGCTAGTCCAGTGTATTAGAACAGGCAAGTACCTGATTCCCATTTCACAGGTAAGGAAGCTGAAGCACAGAGAAATGTATGGTTTACATAAAGCTATTCACCTTGCTTTTAACCTTTCCATCCCATTCAGGGCTGGAATGAGGAAGAGGATGTGAAAACTAGTGGCCTTTAATTATAGTGAGTTTATTCTTCAGGAAAGGGAGCAGAGTGAGGCAAGTCACTCCAGGCTTTTTGTATGTTGCCTTGGAAATGATCTCCTCCTCTTTCCCACGCCGTTCTCTCCCCTACCTTATCCATCACATGTGTACCAGCTGGCTGTACCCCACATTACAGAAAGAATGGGGCCCAACCAATTATTACTTCTCTGCACTAAGATGTACCCTGGTGAGCACCACTCCCAAAGGGGTTTAACTTATGAGTGGGTAATAGCAGAGGAACCAAAGGAAACTGGCTCAGGGACCCACTTTTGAACCCAAGCAGAGATGCAAATTTGGGGTCTAAGCATGCCATTTAGTCAACCATGCAAATTAGCACATGCTCACTTGCCCGGGGCCTGAAAGAAAGCAGGAGGGGGGCCACAAGGAATTCAATCTATTCTGTTTCTCCTTCAACTGACTTTTGGTCATGTTTTTGTTGGTATTTGCTTCTGCAGATTCCAATGACTGAAGGGGAAGGTTTGTTTTCTTAACCTAGGCATCAGGAAGCAGACATGCAGTAGAAGAAATGAGTTAAGAGTGAAGGTTAGTAATGTTAAATGTTAGGAGTAAGCTAGGAAGAAAATGTTAAAAGAATAAGACTTAAAAATTATATCTATGTCTATATAAAATTTTACACACCATGTGCACGCATACATCTGAAAACCTGGTACAAAAAGGCAATTCAACCTAGTCAACTCCACATCTGAGAGTCTTTCCTTTTCTTTTAAAGGTTACCATTTACAATCATTGTTTATGGGTGCAAGGGTTAGGACGACTGTATTTAGTTGCAATTGTTCAAATATATGCTCTTCATAAAAGCAAGTGTCTCACTCTGACAAGGGTTGTAACCCTCATATATTTCCTACGGCTTCAGCTGAATTGCAACTATTTGGTCCTATTCACTTACACCTTCTCAGCAAAGATTCCATTTCCCAATTATTGGAACAGTGAGTCAAATAAAAGCAAATGTTGCTAAAGAAAACAACATGAAAAGAGTCTTTCAATATCTAAAGAGAGCTGGGGATTGATTGAAACTAAGTAGTTAGAAACGCATCTCCATCCATGGCTTCAACTACAAAGGTGGTGATGGTAGGGGCTGGTGTGAGGGCAAGATGAGTAAGAGCTTGGAGCAGGGGCAAGAAGGCGAGAACATTCATTGAAGTGAAGAGAGAGAATTGGTATCTGGTATTTCCTCAGCAATTTAATGCTGTCAGGCCGGCATCGTGCACAGCTACCCAGATTGAACACATTGCTATTACGGAAGCAGAGCTCTCTTCTAGGATAGATTAAAGAGCTAATAGGTGAAACCAGCTGCAAGGAGCATCTGTTTTTTCATTTCAGAGCAAGAGTCCTTGCAGTATTGGAAAAATACAGGTTCCAGAGTTCTCAGGGGGGTTGTGTTCTCAGACACTGTAGGAGGAAGTGTCTATAATTTTCCAGGTTTTAAAGAGCCTTATGTTCAGTGAATCTCCATGAATCCTTCCATGTGACTTGTGTTGGCAGCTTCACCTTCTAAAACATTACTGGTGTGAAGAGACCTGGAGAAGCACAGCTTCACTTTACCCCAAGATATTTCCTATCAATTGCCTCTTTCTTTGAGTAAGACCTGAGTGGGTATGTTTGCACATCCTGGCTCCTGAGAACCTTGAGTGGTTATCCCATTGTTCTTATTGTTCAGTTGCTAAGCCATGTCCAACTTTTTGTGACCCCATGGACTGTAGCCCACCAGGCTCCTCTGTCCATGGGGTTCTCCAAGCAAGAAGACTTGAGTGGGTTGCCATTTCCTTTTCCATGGTTGCCCCATTACTTATGCCCTAAAAGAATAGATAACCTGATTCTTCTCTGTCATTGTAAACTAAACAAAGATTGGAAATCATAACTATGCCAAACATCTGGCAGTCACACAATCTTTAACAATATCTTTGAGCAGGGTTCAAGATCTATGCAGTAAGAATTGTGGGGGTGTCAGAGAAAGAAAAGACATGATATTTGTTAAGCATCAATGGTATATCAGGCAATTTAAATCTGTTATCACATGCAATCTTCACAGTAGCCCTGCAAATAAAATGATTCATATTTTCATTGAGGAAAAATAGGACTTGTCAAGAATCTCCAACATCTTCAGCTACAGTCCTGCAAGGTCAATTCGGCTGTCTTTGACTCCAAAAGTTCATGTACCACACACACACACACAAATGCATCCACCTTTTCCCTAGCTTCATTGAGGTATAATCGACAAACAAAATTGTAAAATATGCAATGTGGTGATTTGGTATACGTATACATTGTGAAAAAATTCCTCTTTTTGAATTAATTAACACATCCATCAGCTCACATATTTACCTTTCTGTATGTGTATGTGTGAGAATATGTCAGCTCTACCCTCTTAGCAAATATCAATTATTCAAGATAGTGTTATCAATTATTGTACATTAGATCCTATTGTACATTAGTCACCTTGTTGTACATTAGATCCTCAGACCTTACTCATTTTATAATTGAAAGTTTATACCCTTTTACAAACCTCTCCCTATTGCCCCCACCTCTCAGTCCCAGTGCAGGCACTTTTAAAGTCATGTCTCCTTCTCCCAAAATCCCATTTTTAAATAGTAGACACTTCTGGGATGGAGAGAGGATTCCTATACATTAATGTGCTGTGCGTCCTTATGGTTTAGAAGCAGTGTCGTAAAATTTTTTGAGCATGATCCACATAAGAAAGGAAAAATATTATGACTGTGTTCATATATACCTATTACATATGTGTCTTATAACTGAAAAAAACTTCCCCAAATAATATTTTCCTTTATATACGCCATGGATTCTGATGTTTAATGTATTTTTAGGCTATGTTGCTTTGAACGTGCTAGCACAGTGATCATCAACTGCAGACCATGGAGTAAAACCAGCTGGGATCAGGTCTGAGTCCAGATACCTTGTGTGAACTTGGAAACTCAGCAACACCACCATCCTGCACCTCTGCCCCACCCCACCCCCCCATCCCTGCCCCATTCTCAGGCCTTTGAACTTGGACTGAATTACACCACTAGCTTTCCTGTTTCTCCAGTTTACAGAGAGCAGATCATAGGACTTCTCATCCTCCATAATTGTGTGAACGAATTCCTGTAATAGGTCTATTTTGCATATCTATCGGAGAAGGTGATGGCACCACACTCCAGTACTCTTGCCTGGAAAATCCCATGGACGGAGGAGCCTGGTGGGCTGCAGTCCCTGGGGTCGCCAGGAGTCGGACATGACTGAGCGACTTCACTTTCACTTTTCACTTTCACGCATTGGAGAAAGAAATGGCAACCCACTCCAGTGTTTTTGCCTGGAGAATTCCAGGGATAGGGGGACCCTGGTGGGCTGCCCCGTCTATGGGGTCGCACAGAGTTGGACACGACTGAAGTGACTTAGCAGCAGCAGCAGATCACTTTTCACTTTCCTGCATTGGAGAAGGAAATGGCAACCCACTCCAGTATTCTTGCCTGGAGAATTCTGTGGACACAGGAACCTGTCGCACTGCGTTCCCTGGAGGTGCAAAGAGTTGGACACAACTGAGTGATTAACACTTTGTGTATCTATGTCTATATCCTATTGGTCTATTTCTCTTGAGAATGCTGACTAACCTAAGGGTGTTGTGAAGATTCAATAAATATATATTACATGAGAATCACTGACACATTAAAAGTAACCAAGAAACTTTAACTCTTATTCAGTGAAGACTTTAGCATAATGTGACACATAGATGGTGTATCTTTACAATGACTGGCGTCCAGAAAGTGCTCAACAAGTGTTAGCCATTTGTGGTGGTATGTTATTATACCTACTAAATATAGGACAACATGCTAGGAGTTTTACAGTAAAACAAAAGAAATTGAAGATTGTTTGAATAAATGAGAAGAAAGAGGAGATCAAGCAATATAAAGATTTCTGTGGAGAGAGAAACATACTACTTTGGCATCAGCATGCTAGCCATTTCCTTTCGTAGCAGTATAAAATAATATGGTGTAAGTATTTGTCTGTTCTCTTATTTTAGGCTGTCTATCTCACTAGACTAGCAGCTCATTCAGGGCTAAGATTGTGTCTATTATTCCACCAATGTTTTCTTAGCCTAGAGCTGTGCCTCTTACATAGGAGTCACCGTATAAATGGCTACTTGTTGAATGGATAAAGAAATGAATGTTGTTGTTCTTGTTTAGTTGCTAAGCCTTGTCTGACTCTTTTGTGAGTCCGTGCACTGTAACCCACCAGGCTCCTCTGTCCATGGGATTTCCCAGCCAAGAATACTGGAGTGGGTTGCCATTTCCTTCTCCAGGGGATCTTCCTGATCCATGGATTGAACCCAAGTCTCCTACATTGGCAGACAGATTCTTTACCACTGAACCACCAGGGAAGCACCCAAAAATGAATGGGCACACATTGTNAAGAATACTGGAGTGGGTTGCCATTTCCTTCTCCAGGGGATCTTCCTGATCCATGGATTGAACCCAAGTCTCCTACATTGGCAGACAGATTCTTTACCACTGAACCACCAGGGAAGCACCCAAAAATGAATGGGCACACATTGTTTATTTGTGTCCATATGTGAAAGTAATTGTTCAGTTTAGCAAAAGCTATAGTCTTTTGACTGTTGCTTATAGTGAATAGAACTCCCTTAAACTTTCCTCACTACCCAGGTTTTGACCTCATGTTGGTATCCGTGTACTATAACAGAGAGAAAGAGAGAGAGAGAACACATATGAGGTGTTGGTTGAAACACTAAATGAAAAGCTAGGTTTGGAGAAATTTCGCCTTTTTCTGTGAAGCACATCATTCCAGGTGTGAGACATCTCTTGAGAACTCTACATGCTCTTGTGCGGTAGGACTCTAAGATGAAATTGAGATCTGCTGCCCAGCCTAGGAAGTTGTTCTCCACGAAGTCTCACTCCATCCACTAGCTCAGAGAAGGAAGAGAAGGCAAATGAAACGACATCACCTAAAACTTCCATTCATGTGTTTTTTCTTTTGACTTCCTCTATTGATCTGGGCAAAAGTACAGAAGAACCTGGCATTAGAAGAAAAGTATCGAAACCCAGGAGGGAAAAGACTTATGAGATTATGACACACTGTTACTTGCTGCTTCTTCCAGCTTCTTTCATGCCCAGTTGGCATTATATCCTTAACCCTTCTTATTTCCATTTCTGTTAATAGAAGAGAATTCTGTTAATTATGTTCATTGTACTAAAGCAAGGAAATTACAAAGTTGGAATTCTTCAAAGCATTGAGGAATCATGATTCAAGGTACATCTCTCCAGTGAGAGACGATAGAAGAACAAGGTCTTGAGATGAATAAGCCAATTATGCAGTATTGTTGAATGCCTACTGCTTACCCAATATTATGCAGGGCAAAACAGAAGAGGAAGAAACTGAAGACTTGGTCCTACTCAAGAGCTATTAAATTTTCTTCCAGTAGGACAGAATTGACTAAAAGTTGAAAGATGTAAAACCCTGAGTATAGAAATTTACAAGTGTTTATAAATGTAGCAATTACAAGAATTTGTAAGTGTGGTAATATATAAGTGTTTCTTATTTATCTATGATTCCCTGTAACCAGCACCAGACCTAGAACACAGTGCATAAATGTTGGTAATTAACCAATGAATAGGTTAAAGTAGTACAAATGTAACCCTTGGAATTGAACAGACCTTGATCTCAAATCTGTCATTTTCTAGATCTGTGATTCTGCACAACCTACGTGATTTCTACGGGGAAGGCAATGGCACCCCACCCCAGTACTCTTGCCTGGAAATCCGGTGGATGGAGTAGCCTGGTGGGCTGCAGTCCATGGGGTCGCTAACAGTCGGACAGACTGAGCGACTTCACTTTCACTTTTCTCTTTCATGCATTGGAGAAGGAAATGGCAACCCACTCCAGTATTCTTGCCTGGAGAATCCCAGGGATGGGGGAGCCTGGTGGGCTGCCATCTATGGGGTCACACAGAGTTGGACACGACTGAAGTGACTTAGCAGCAGCAGCAGCACGTGATTTCTATAAGTCCTAGCTTTCCAAACTTTACACATCTTATCCTAAGCATAAAAATTATAAATATAAGTGGATTAGAGATAAAATATCTAGAACAGTGCCTGACAAGGACTGTCTCATGATTGTGGTGATGTCATGCTTTACCCCATACTCAGTAGAGGCAGCTCCTTTCTCTATACATGAAGATGCCAGGAAAAACCAGGATGCAGAGCACAGCTGTTACATTTATCCAGGAGTAGGTCTGTGGGCTGTCCTGGCTGGCTCCTTGAATATCTCCCCCACTCATGTTCTACTGAACTCAGATACTACCCTTAGCAGATTCTTGGGTAATACTAACCTCTGGCTTAATACTAAGTGTGCATGCTCAGTTGTGTCTGATTCTTTGCAACTCCATGGATGGTAGTCCGCCCGGCTCCTCTGTCCATGAGATTTTCCAGGCAAGAATACTGGAGAGGATTGCCATTCCTCCTCCAGGGGATTTTTCCAATCCAGGGATCAAACCTGAGTTTCCTGTGTTCTTTTGCATTAGCAGGCGAAATCTTTTAACACTGAGCCCCCTGGGAAGGCTGGCAAAATACTAAAGGTGGCCTAATTTGCATCTAGACAAAGAACAGAAGGCCCAGTCTTATCAGAGCAAGGCTAATAGGTAGTAGAGTGAGACTAAGGAGTTCTAAGCCATGAGACTGCACCAAAGTTTATGTGGCTGAAAGGGAACACACTTTCTGACAGATCTTGAGTTCAGGTCCAAGTCAGACAGTGCCCTAGGTATACGCACTAAGGCAAAGTACTTAATCTTCCTGAATCACGGATTTAAAATGCAGATGTTATCTACAAATTTGTTGTAAGAATTATGTGACATAATATATAATGAACTTGATACAGTTACTGGCACAGAATAATCACCTAATATCTGATATTAATATTTTTTCTCATCTAAACTTGATATTAGAACCTTAACGGGGGTGCAGCCATTTTTAAGCAGACCCATTCTGCCTTCCTAAAATATTTCTAAAAATACTGTAATTTCATACTGCTTCATTGAGCACTAATATGTCTCACCCTTTTAAATCACAAGCCTATCATTTTTGTCACTGGACCCCAGAAACTCTCAACACCTAAAATAGTAACTTTCCTTCTTGAGTTAAAGAAACATCATCCATAGCCATTACCATCTGCAGCAATGACTTATTCTTTCAAAGGCTCCAGAGGGCGAGATCACTATAATTCACTCCTAAATTTCATCTGACTTGTGATTCCAATTTAGTCAGAATTATGAAATGTCCCTTCAAATTAAGTAAACCACAGCAGTTCTTGTGCTATCTACAGGATGACAATACATCCCATTAGCCCTGCTCGACAGATTTCAGTGAAATCCAAACCCATCTGTAATGGCCCTACAATTGGCATTATTGCCCTTGATCTGTACCAAGAGTCTATTGACGGAAAGGAGCCATCAGCAATCAATAGAGTATTAACTTCCCAAAAAGCCTATGGATGGTTGTTATTTATTGAGATGTTGACACTTTCTAAACCCATATCGAAATATAGAAAACAGAAAATTAGAGGACTCCACCATTATTAATGAGATATCTCAAGAGGAGGTAGAAATATTACATAAATACAATAAATTCTGTGTTCTTAAGTGAAAATAGCTGTATCTGAAGACCAGAAAGTAAAGCATTTGATGTCATTATCCAAGATGATAAGTCTTCATACAGACTAAAGAAGTAGATAGTTCCATATGGTATTACAGAGGGAAGGTATTTCAAAAATCTATCTATACCAATCTGCTGAGCATCTTTGGTTTATAGAACATAGTCCTTTCTACAACTCTATAAAAAATATATTATCTAAATTTAAAAAATGAATGAATTGAGGTTTAGAAAATTTGAATAACCCATCCAAGGGCAGAGGCAGAGGTAGAAGCGTTAGGATGGGAACATGGGTTTGGCTCTAGAATGCGTGCCCCAGGTTGACTATGAGACATAAAGCATCAGAAGTATGTTGTCTTGAGGACAAGGACTAGAGAGGATAATTTTCAATTCAATGCTAAATTCAATAAAATTCTGTAAGAATTTTTTTGGTAACTGCAATCACAGACTTTTATCACTGTCTTGTCATGTGTTGTGCTCAGTTGTGTCTGACACTTTGTGAGCCCTTGGACTGCAGCCTGCCAGGCTCCTCTGTCCATGGGGATCCTCCAGGCAAGAATAGTGGAGTGGGCTGCTTATGCCCTCCTCCAGGGGATTGTCTCAAGCCAGGGATCAAACCCAGGTGTCCCCCATTGCAAGCGGATTCTCTACTGTCTGAGCCACCAGGGAAGCCCTAGACAGGCTGTATACCTTAAGGCTTATCCTTGTGGATTTAGAGTCAGATTCTCTTTATATATGAATCTTTTATCTGCCTCTTACTAGCTGTGTAAACTCAAGGAAATGAACTCAATTTTTAGGTTTCCTCATCTACAAAATGGATATAAATATTACTTCATACAATATCCATGGAGATTAAATAAGATGGCATAAAAAAAGCAGAGTGTACTGCCTGGCAGAGTGAATACTCAACGTGTGGTAGTGGTTGTTATACTTTTAATACAAAGTTATCTTATAAATTAACATAATGTAAGTAGTTGAATTATTCATTAGAATTATTGTTTCTCCTTTAGAGGAGAACAGAATCAAATTGAATACTCTTTATTCAGGACAAGGAAAAATTTGAACCCAATCATGATACCTCATTCAGAGTTATAAAGAAAACAGGAATATTAAATGGATTCTCCCTCGTACTGCTGAGAGTCAAACAGATGGGGGTTGGGGGGTAGGATGACTCTTACCTGCCTGTGTTAGAATTTTGTTATTATTTACTCAAAATATCAGAAGGCAAAACTTTTACTAAAGCTTGTGACAATTAACCATGATTGGGAAAATCTAATGGGCAGTGGACATCCAAAACTACTATGAAGGTGTGGATCATCCCAATAATTGTATTGTTCTCTTTCAGAATCTGATCCTCCTACTCTTTAAAATCATTCCTTAGCTTTTAGTTTGGGGGAATCACACTGTTTTCAAAAAGCAGTTTATTCAGGATAGTTGTCAACAGATAGTTTTGTTGGGAAAAAATATTGCCACTAGTGACCACAAAATTGCTTACAATTTCCCCCAAACTCTTGTAACCCATGCTGTCCCACATTTCATGGGGACACTCACATTTCATGTCCTACACTCTGGTTCACCTGAATTTGGTCCTATTAGATTAGAGGAAAGAAACAGGATCAGAGTGGTAGTAATGAAGCAGAAAACAACCTCCAAAACAATGAGAAGCAGGCCCCACCAATCCTGCTCCCATCTCGGTCCTATTTCATGTTAGAGATGCAACATTCACATCACCCTTCTGGCCATTAACTCCCCATTCATTCCTATTATTTCTTTTCCTAAATAGAAGGTGGACCTCTACTAACCCAATCTATTTCTCTATGGAGAAATCTCTATTTCCCATGAGGTATATGCAGGAAATGAATTCATCACCTTCAATAGATTCCTTATAAAGATAAGAGAGGTCAGCCTGAGCTCTGATGTCATAGTGCTTCTGTAGAATGTCCCCAGTACACAAGTCTAGAATCCCTGAGCATTCTTATTGCTCCTCCCCAGGCTGAGGTTACTGCCTTAGCCAGCACTTTCTCACCTTCTTCTGGGTTCTTGGCATTTCTTCTTCTTCCTTTGTCTCTCTCTCTCCCTCTCATTTTCTGCAAGCTCCAAGTGCTTCCACAAATTATGAATACATTTACTAGTCTGTACCTTCTTTTTAATTTGAATTTATTCCTGTTCTAGTCCTGGGCCCAGTTTTACATGCTTCATTCTCACTGGTGTCTTCTCCCCTTGGGAACATCTCCTTGGCATCTCTACCCAAGCTTATTTGCAGTTTTTGAATGCTCTCAGGAAGCAAGGTAAGCTTGGAAGGCAAGCTTTGACATTCAAATCACCCTGGAATATTTATCCCAACTGGGTTCTTATTCCCAAGATGTTTGCTTTTCTTTTCTTGTTAGCAGATGGCTGAAGTGAGGGAAAGGAAGACAGTATGATTGCCGATCTTCATCTTGCAAGGCTGATTCTTTCCTGGGAACAGCCTCTGTGTTTATAGACAGAGCCCTCGGGGGTGGCTACCATTGGTGGCTGCTGTGGCAGCTTCAACAGCATCACCACCCAGGGTTCACCTCCACTCTTTTTCTCCATACCTCCCTCCCCTCTTTACCCAGACCTCAGTTACTAGGAAACAAAAGAAAACCAAAATGTTATATAGATCTTTTCACTGATAGAAGAGCTCATTTACTATAGTTAAGCCTATATTTGCACAATTAAGCTCAGCTACTTGCCTCCACTTCTAAACATCCCACACTGTCAAAGCCCAGAAGATGAAATTTGTTCCATGTCCAATCAGTCATTATGTTGGCTCTGTACCAGACAGCACATATTTCCACAGGAAATGCCAGTACCTTGATCACCTGTGGCTTGGACCCACCTGTGGCTGACACCAAGGTAAGCTCAATCTGATAAAGCTTAGGATGAACAAAGAGTTGGCTGTCATTAGGTTCTATGCCTGGTTTCTAGTGTGCCTAGGGATCAACTGAACCTATGAACCCTCTCTCTCCTTACCTAACACCAAAGACAGTGTCAGACCATCAGACTGGCTTTATCCTTTCTGGTTTTCCCTTCTCATTCCTAACAAGCTAGCCTTTTTTCAACCAGAGAAAACCCTACTCTCAGAACCCTGTGTCAATACAAATTGATCTCTTTGTGCATTTAAGACTGTGACACCAAAATTTATCATATCACACCTGAATCTTTTCATATTCGACTGCTGAAATATTGGAATAGCTGAATTGGCTTGAAGAAAGATCAAGTTAGGTTAATACTAAAAGATACTCTAAATATGATTCTCTGAATTCTGGATCACCCTTCAAAGGAAACTTATCCAGAACACTTCTGGTATTTTTCAGTAGCTTAAGAGAATATAAGGAGACCTAGGTTTGATGCTGAGTTGGGAAGATCTCCTGGAGAAGGGAATGGCTACCCATTCCAGTATTCTTGCCTGGAGCATTCCAAGGACAGAGGAACCTGGCGGGCTACAGTCCATGGGGTTGCAAAGCATCAGAAATGAGTGAGCAACTAACACTTCCACTAACTAACTTAATACTAACAGAATGTAAGTAGAAATGTTTTAAAACAAATAACCAGGAACTTCTTTGGTAGCTCGGCAGATAAGAATCTGCTTGCCAATGCAGGGGATACAGGTTTGATCCCTGGTTGAGGAAGATCCCCCATGCCCCAAAACAACTAAGCCCATGTACCACAAATACTAAGCCTGTGCTCTAGAGCCCATGAGCCCCAACTACTGAATCTGAGTGCTGCAACTACTGAAGCTCATGTGCTTAGAGCCTAGGCTTCACAAGAGAAGCCACTGCAAAGAGAAGCCCACACACCACAGCGAAGAGTGGCCCCTACTCTGAAATTAGAGAAAGCCCGCACAAAAGCAACAAAGACCCAACGTTGTCAAAAAGATTAATTAAATAAATACGCATTTAAAAAAAAAAAAAAAGAAAACAAGTAACCACTTTTGTAGGTGAAAATATTAGGAAGCTATGCCTTTCATGTCACATCCTTCTCACTCTGTCCCATGACACAAAGTTGAGAGCAATGAGGCAGGTCATCATGACTCAGGCCAGTAAAATATAATGACTAAACAATTTAAAGGCAGTCCCAGGATCCCAGGCGACCAGGGCTCTCAGGGTTAAATGCTTGTGGACCCATTTAAGAGTTTGTTCACAGAGGGGCAGAAGTCTATAATGGATCATGCAAGTCAGAGCTGAGTAATGGTTCACCACGGCCTGGTTAATAGTTAGACAAGCTGTTCACGTTTAATTAGGGCTTTCTTTTCCGTTGCTATAACTGTATGATAATTAACTCAACAGAATTACATCTCATATGGGGGAAATATGTACATTTTGAGGTTTCAGGAGTAACAGATCCCACATGCCAAGAAAAAGACTGAAATTATACTGTGGGTCTCTTGCTCAGCCATAAAGATTAAATTGTTAGGCATGTGCCTTGTGAGTTTTTGCCTCTGTAGAAGCTGGTGAATTTCCTTAGCTCTGACTTCTTCCAAAAGCTCCATCCACAAAAGTACTGTACCCCAGACAGCTGTGGATAGATTAGAATTGCCGAGTGGCAAACAGTATGAACATCTAATGTAATCTGACTTTGGAGTTCAACGTGAGATGGAGCACATGAGGCTTCCCTAAAAGAAAAAAAGCATCTATTAATGTAGTCACCACCCCACGATCAGGTGTTTTACATAATGGAAGGAAATTCTTTTAAAGCAGATGGCGTGGTATCCAAGTGAGTGTCCAAATTAAGTCATTTATAAATTGGCTATACTGATAACCATGGAGATCTTTTCCCTCCTCTGACCGTCTATAAACTTATCTCTATCACACACTGCAGCTAATAATCATTTACTGTCTCATGGTTATGCTAATTTCTAGAGTTGCTTGCATCTTTAAAGAGAGAGAAGACACTTTAGACCTGATACTCGCCTTTCTTTTCTCCAAATCTTGCTAATTCAGTGCTAGTCCATGGTCTTTGCCTAATACATGGGATGAGTCACCCTTTAAGCCTCTCTGTCCATGTCATTTTTTTCTAAGAAGCCATCCTCGACCATCAGTATTGAGTAAGTTGTCTCTACTCTGTGTTTCTAGAGCTTCCTGGACTTAATTTTATAAAAAATAGGATTCCTATCTTTAAATTATTTTTGTGCTGGTCTACAGTTTGTTTTCAGCAAAGAGTTTTGAGTGAATAAATGACCTAACATTTACCTTTCTCCTTTAGCAAACAAGAAGAATCACACATGGATCCTTGATAAATAAGGTGTATCTACCAATTTATTTCCTGGCTAAAACCTGGTATTATTCTCCCACCAAATTCCAACAGTCTTATCACATTAGGATTTAGAAAGCTAAACATACTAAGGACATCAGTAATGAGCTGTCAAAATGTGGGGAGGAGTGGACAGGGTGGAGAGAAAAGGATTCTAAGGTTCCTGAAAGGCCAGTGCAATATTGCTTGATAAGGCAGATAGCAAGTTACCACCCTTAACTCTTGTCTGTGCTAACAAAGTCACTTTTTCCAGGGAACTTGAGATCTTAGACTCACATAGAATTGACTGTAGTACAGGGTGGGTTTTCCTATTCTTTGTCTACCAGAGAATTGTAGGAACCTAATATCTTTAAAAGACACTCCTTGGAAGGAAAGTTATGACCAACCTAGATGGCATATTCAAAAGCAGAGACATTACTTTGCCAACAAAGGTCTGTCTAGTCAAGGCTATGCTTTTTCCAATGGTCATGTATGGATGTGAGAGTTGGACTGTGAAAAAAGCTTGGCATCGAAGAATTGATGCTTTTGAACTGTGGTGTTGGAGAAGACTCTTGAGAGTCCCTTGGACTGGAGATCCAACCAGTCCATCTTAAAGAGATCAGTCCTGGGTGTTCATTGGAAGGACTGATGCAGAAGCTAAACTCCAATACTTTGGCCATCTCATATGAAGAGTTGACTCATTGGAAAAGACCCTCATGCTGGGAGGGATTGGGGGAAGTAGGAGAAGGGGATGACAGAGGATGAGATGGCTGGATGGCATCACTGACTCGATGGACATGAGTTTGGGTAAACTCCGGGAGTTCGTGATGGACAGGGAGCCTGGTGTGCTGCAATTCATGGGGTCGCAAAGAGTCGGACACGACTGAGCAACTGAACTGAATTGAAGATCTTTAACTGAAATCCTTAATTTTTGAGTAGATGAATGTTCTAGAAACACTAATGGTATTTCCTATTCTGCTTTCCTCTCACACCATGAATTTTTATCTCTCTCATTGAATTTTTCCTCTCTCTTATCCATTTCCATCTCATCAACAGAGTTCTTTTTATCTTTGGTCCAAATATGGGTTTCTTCTCTATTCCTTTCTCCTTAGAATAACATATTGAAATTTTGGACATAAGCTTTATGGAAAAACAACCTAATCCAACACAGGTGTAGAGTTCATTATATTGTTCATCTTATCAGGTCTATTTTTTTCTGATTCTATGCATCCTAGAAAATGCAGAGAAGAGTATTCACCACAGATTCCCTATTCCTAACACAACTCCATTCCTGAAAGTGTTTGGCACAGTCAGCACTAGGGTTCTTCCTTCCAGCCTGGCCATCAGCCATGTTGCCCAAGGACACCATCTTGCCTCTCCTGCACCCACATGTAGAACTACTTATTTATTTTATCCTTCCAAGGAAAACTGTCAATGCCTCAAATGACATTTGGGAGTTCAAACCTTGCGAACTCCTAGAACAACTTCCCACTTGACTCCCGTTTCCTGGTGGAGGGTCTAGTCTGATATATACAAAAATAATTTGCAAGGAGGTATACTACCTGCAATCCCCTTGAGCAACCTGATTCTTCTATTTCTGCATTATCATCCACTCTTCACCCACCTAGAGAATTCTAAATAACTCATTGAAGGGAGTACCATCATCTACATACCTACAGAAGTAATATCTCACTAAACCACCTAACAGTACAGTTACTAAAACACACAATATGCCTGTACATTACTTTTTTGTAGATATATTTTGTTTAGAGACACTATGGCAGTGATACTTGCAATCAGTCTATTAATTTAAAAAACTATAAGTGTTAAACACATGATTGCCTGTAATAGTAGCCATTACACTCACTACATACACATTAATATTTCTGTCTCCTTAAAATCAGGAGACAGTTGAAATCAGAGACTGTGTGTCTTTAAATATTTTTTTGTTTCCTTCACCCAATACAGTGTTTCATGCTCAGTTAGCCCTCAGTAAGTGTTTGAATAATTAGCAAATGAGTACCTGAATTAATTAATTGTCTGATATAAAGCAACTTTGCTTTCTATTTGTTGTTCATTCTCTCAGTCCCTGTCTGACTCTTGCAACCCCATGGACGGTATGTAGCACACCAGGCTTCCCTGTCCTTCACCATCTCCCAGAGTTTGCTCAGACTCATGTCTATTGAGTTGGTGATGCCATCCAACCATCTCATCTTCTGTTGTCTCCTTCTTTTGCCCTCAATCTTTCCCGGCATCAGAGTCTTTTCCAATATGAATCAGCTTTTCACATCAAGTGGCCAAACTATTGGAGCTTCAGCTTCAGCATCAGTCCTTCCAATGAATATTCAGGTTTATTTCTTTTGGGATTGACTCTTTTGATCTCTTTGCTATCCAAAGGACTCTCAAGAGTCTTCTCCAACACCACAAACAAATACTTAACCCCTAGGGATATTGACAAGGACCAAATGGGTCACTTACACAGAACTGAAGGTTTTAAATGGACAGAAATGACCACATAAAAATTGGGCTCAGTAGGAACAAAGGCCTGTGACCTCATGGCCATGTAGGAAGGTCTCGTTCTCAGCAAGGAACACCAAATACCCACTGGCAGAGCAATGGATTTCTATGAAGCCCCTATAGATATAGAGAGTGTGAGGAGTAGTAAGCCCTCTCTGAGTTGGTGCAAAATCAACTGGGGTGTGATTGAACCCATGAGTAGGGCCAGCTGTGGACTAAACTGGGAGGAGCTTAGGAGAGCAGAGGCCACTTAACAGAGATCAAGACTAGCACAAAGCATCTGTGTCTGACGGATGACCATGGCCTTGGGTGGAGGTTTATAGCTAAACTTAGACAAAAGAAAATCCTGTGTGGGCAGACCCTCTTCATATGATGAACACTCTGGGCATCCATCAAACTCAAATCATGCTCAAAGTGAAATCAGGTTTGCATGACCAACAATAGTGCATCAATCAAAATGTACGTCCTAGCCCAGAATGTAGTGAGAAATCAGAATTACCAGATAGTTACATAAAACAATGAATTATGGAATAGAGAACACATACATTTAACTAACCAATATAAAAATTGAACATTATCAGAACTGCAGAAAATTCATTCAAGATGCATCTCAAAACTGTCCCATTGTAGAAGTACCACTACCCTCTCTAATTCATACATTTATTTACTTGGTTTTTTAAACTTTAATTCAATAAAGTCATATAATGCGTGAAAAAAAAAAAAAAAAAAAAATTACCAGATAGCGACAAGTGCCTACAGCAATATGCCATACAAGGCCCAAGAAAGGAGATTTCGAGAAAAATATCACAGAAAAACAGGGTTATGGGCATACATCATGCCTTGGGGTTAAGCTGTCCTTAAGAGACTATCCTCAAATGTGTTCTTCCTAGCATTAAACTGTGAGAATTTGTTTCTGTGCTCAAGTAACTAAGAAATGCTATAGTCCTTTTAAGAGTGTTTTCATGTAATATTAGCATACTAATGACATGAGAAATCTTGTTAAAAAGCATGCTTATATTTATTTAATCCAATATGTCCCAATCTTCTGGGGCCCCAATTTTCTTTTCATAGTTCTTAATATTCTATGAAATAACTGAGAATTCTGGTCCAAGACCACCCATATTAAAATACATGCTTTTTATTTCCTCATTTAAATAAGAGATGTCAATGATATGAGAGCAAAATATAAGGATCAAGCAAGATGAAGAATGTTAAGCACAATAAAAGCAACTGATCTGCTACATTGGTATTTGGAAACAACAGAAGAAAACAAGAAGGGACATCAAGAATAATAATAGCCAAGAATAATATATAGTCAATATATCACAGCAATATTAGAACTAATGCTCTTTGGATTATATTAGCTATATATTATGCAGGGCTTCCTAAGTAGTCTGGTGGTAAAGAATCCACCTGCGGATGTAGGAGATGCAAGGGATGTGAGTTCAATCCCTGGGTCAGGAAGATCCCCTGGAAGAGGAAATGGCAACCCACTCTGGCATTCTTGTCTGGAAAATTCCATGGACTAAGGAACCTGGTGGGATACAGTTCATGGGGTTGCAGAGTCAGACGTGATTGAGCACACACACACACACATATTTTGCTGTATCTGTATTTAAGAATGTCTTAAGTACACCCTACTAAGGTTTTATATTACAAAAAATTATGAACCATTTCTAGTTCCCTCCTCATATCAAACATGTCTGATCATTACCAATTTTCAGTTCAAAAGATCTCTCTCTGTGTGGTTATCCAACTCCTTTCCTGTTTTCAAAAGCAGTGCCACTTTGAGAGGAATTTAGAAAATAAATGCTTATCCCTTTTCTTTCCTTCATGTCTTCAATGAGTGGGAAGAATCAGGTCAAACAGAAAAATCTTGAAACTGAAATTTAGAGAAGAATAAGAAACAAGAAAGATTCCCCCCACCCATCACATCCCAACTAGACATCTCAGTGACAAGGTCATCTAGACCTTCCACAAGGCTGAGTTCTAGAAATGCAAATGTTGAATTTTCAATAGGCCCAAACTTCTCCCCAGAACTTGACTCTTATACCCACTTGTCTGTTTCACATCTCCATTACAAGTCAAAACACAATTCTTTTTTTTTTTTTTTTAAACACAATTCTTTATTGAACCTCCTGCTGCCTCAGGCTAGCAAACTGCTTCTCCCATTGTCATTCAGTAAATACAGTAAGCAGCAACCCAAGTCCATCATTGCTCAATCAGAAGCCATGATGTTATCTTTGATACCTCTCTTTCTCTCACACATCACTTTCAATTCTTTAACCAAGTCTGTCAGTTCTGTCCTCAGAATATATTCCCTCAACTTAGACAGCCACCAGCATGTCTTATCCAGATTACTACACTCTCCTTCTAACATACCCTTGCTTCTATCCTGTGATCCTTCTCATATGTTCATCTTCTCATGTGCGCCCTCCAGCCACTTCCCTGCTCACTCCTGCTATGATCCAAAGTCCTTATCAAGGCGCCCAAAGGCCTGCATTCTTTAACCTCTCACCCTATCTCGACACATCTCCGATTTCCTTCCCATTCTTTTTATTGTTCATTCTCTCATCTCTAGGCTTCTCTGATGGCTCAGACAGTAAAGAATTCACCTACAATGCAGGAGGTGCAGGAGACACGGGTTCATTCCCTGGATCAGGAAGATCCCCTGGGGAAGGAAATGGCAACCCACTCCAATAATCTGGCCTGGAGAATTCCATGAACAGAGGAGTCTGGCAGGCTACAGTCCATAGGGTCGCCAAGAGTGGGACATGACTGAGCACATGAGTACATACACTTGACTCTGGCCTTCTTGCTTTACCTAGAACACTCAGAAATGGTCCCACTCCTTAGAAGTGTTGTGAGGATTAAATGGTTGATATATATATACATACACATGTGCGTGTGTGTGTGTGTGTGCATAAAGTATTTAAAAATTGCATCTTACTCATCAGTTCAGTTCAGTTCAGTTGCTCAGTCATGTCCGACTCTTTGCGACCCCATGAATCGCAACACGCCAGGCCTCCCTGTCCATCACCATCTCCTGGAGTTCGCTCAGACTCACGTCCATCGAGTCCGTGATGCCATCCAGCCATCTCATCCTCGGTCATCCCCTTCTCCTCTTGCCCCCAATCCCTCCCAGCATCAGAGTCTTTTCCAATGAGTCAACTCTTTCGCATGAGGTGGCCAAAGTACTGGAGTTTCAGCTTTAGCATCATTCCTTCCAAAGAAATCCCAGGGTTGATCTCCTTCAGAATGGACTGGTTGGATCTCCTTGCAGTCCAAGGGATTCTCAAGAGTCTTCTCCAACACCACAGTTCAAAAGCATCGATTCTTCGGTGCTCAGCTTTCTTCACAGTCCAACTTTCACATCCATACATGACCACAGGAAAAACCATAGCCTTGACTAGGCGGACCTTAGTCAGTAAAGTAATGTCTCTGCTTTTGAATATACTATCCAGGTTGGTCATAACTTTTCTTCCAAGGATGAATCTCTGAACTAATGTGGCATCACCACTGTTTAAAGCCCCTATGTATTTCTTTTTACTTTATCTTTTTTACTACATCATGTGTCATGGGTAGTGTTTTATGGAGAGCCTTCAGAAATGCCCCCACCACAGAACATTTCTTCCAAAATTCCCTCTGCCCAAATATCCTTCTCCCAGAAAGCTACACGGTCCTCAGCCTCACTGCCTTAAGGTCTTTACTAAACTTATCTTATTCCTAAGTCTCTAATGATCACACTATGTAAAACAGCACTCATAGCACATGAAATATAAAGATGGAAAAACAGAAAGTCAGAGGACTTCAAATAGTTCTGACATAACGTTAATTGAGACAAAAGGCATAATTGAGACTTACAACTTTAGGAGTTTTACCTGAATTAATCACTTAATTCTCACATTGGTTTTATGAATAGATAATATTATTAATTCCATTTTTTTAGAGGAAAAATTTAAGACACATAGAATTTCCTCACCTGCCCAAGACCACACAAGTAAAACAATATATGTGATGAAGCTAGGATTTGAACCCATGCATTAGAGTTCCAGAAAAACATCTATTTCTGCTTTATTGACTATGACAAAGCTTTTGACTGTGTGGATCACAATAAACTGGAAAATTCTGAAAGAGATGGGAATACCAGACCACCTGACCTGCCTCTTGAGAAACCTATATGCAGGTCAGGAAGCAACAGTTAGAACTGGACATGGAACAACAGACTGGTTCCAAATAGGAAAAGGAGTACATCAAGGCTATATATTGTCACCCTGCTTATTTAATTTCTATGCAGAGTACATCATGAGAGACGCTGGACTGGAAGAAGCACAAGCTGGAATCAAGATTGCAGGCAGAAATATCAATAAGCTCAGATATGCAGATGACACCACCCTTATGGCAGAAAGTGAAGAGGAACTAAAAAGCCTCTTGATGGAAGTGAAAGAAGAAAGTGAAAAAGTTGGCTTAAAGCTCAACATTCAGAAAACGAAGATCATGGCATCTTATCCCATCACTTCATGGCAGATAGATGGGGAAACAGTGGAAACAGTGTCAGGCTTTATTTTCTGGGGCTCCAAAACCACTGCAGATGGTGACTGCAGCCATGAAATTAAAAGATGCTTACTCCTTGGAAGGAAAGTTATGAGCAACCTAGATAACATATTCAAAAGCAGAGACATTACTTTGCCAACAAAGTTCCATCTAGTCAAAGCTATGGTTTTTCCAGTGGTCATGTATGGATGAGTTGGACTGTGAAGAAGGCGGAGCACTGAAGATTTGATGCTTTTGAACTGTGGTGTTGGAGAAGACTCTTAATTCTTGGAGAGTCCCTTGGGCTGAAAGGAGATCCAACTAGTCCATCCTAAAGAAGATCAGTCCTGGCTGTTCATTGGAAGGACTGATGCTGAAGCTGAAACTCTGATACTTTGGCCACCTCATGCAAAGAGTTGACTCATTGGAAAAGACTCTGATGCTAGGAGGGATTGAGGGCAGGAGAAGGGGACGACAGAGGATGAGATGGCTGGATGGCATCACCAACTCAATGGACCTGAGTTTGAGTGAGCTCTGGGAGGTGGTGATGGACAGGGAGGCCTGGCATGCTGCAATTCATGGGGTTGCAGAGTCGGACACGACTGAGCAACTGAACTGAACTGAACTGATATCTATACACATTTCTTGCTGATCTTTCCATTTTACTGTCCGCGTGTGTGCTCAGTTGTTCAGTCTTGTCCAGCCTTTTGCAGTTCCATGGATTGTAGCCCATCAGGTTTCTCTGTCTGTGAAATTTTCCAGGCAAGAATACTGGAGCAAGTTGTCATTTCCTTCTCCAGGGGATTTTCCTGACCCCAGGTTGAACCCATGTCTCTTGTATCTCCTGCATCGGCAGGCAAATTCTTTACCACTGAGCCACCTGGGAAGCCCCTTTAGTGTGCATAGAGCCCATCAGTCACTGGTTCAGCAATGTTTTGTGTGTAGTGATGGGAAAAGATACAGGTAGGAAATTAATCTGGAGAAGTAGCCAGGTTTCAAACTGCATGCTGCTTGATAGGTGTTGTCCAAAGAGATGGGAAACCATTGAAGTGATATGACCACATTTGCATTTAGATATAGCACTCTGGTTGTTTATTGGAAAGTGGGCTACGTAGGAGGTGAAAGGAAAGCTGGAGGGTCAGTTAGGAGCCTATTGCCAAGACTTAGTTTACAGGAACCATAATAGATTGCTCCCTTGAACGAAGATGCCTATGGTGGAATTGAGAACTGATCAGAACCATAATGCATTTTGAGGGAAAATTTATAGAACTTATTGGTGGATGAAACATATGTCCCTCACATTTTTAAGCTGTCCCACTTTATTGTATAATATGAGCTGTTGCTCTTGTTCAGTTGCCCAGTCATGTCCAACTCTTTGCGACCCCATGGACTGCAGCATGCCAGGCCTACCTATCCCTCACCATCTCCCAGAGTTTGCCCAAGTTCATGTTCATTGCATCGGTGATGCTGTTCAGCTGTCTCATCCCCCAATGCCCTCTTCTCCTCCTGCCCTCAACCTTTCCCAGCATCAGGGGTTTTTCCAATGAGTCATCTGTTCGCATCAGATGCTCAAAACACTGGAGCTTCAGCTTCAGCATCATCCTTCCAGGGAATATTCAGGGTTTATCTCCTTTAAGACTGACTGGTTTGATCTCCTTGCTGTCCAAGGGACTTTCAGGAGTCTTCAACATGGTACTCCATTGTTATTTAGTCATTTGTCATATTGAGGGCACCTCCTCAACTTTTTAAAATGACAGAGTAAGCTAGAATGTTTGCCCCTACTCATGGTTCTTTACACATGAATGATTGTTTCTTTAGGGCTATGAAGTGAAATTTCTGGATCATAGAGTCCAGGGAAGTCTAATCTTAACAGATACTGATAAAAACATCTGTAAATCATGTGTACTGATCAGCCTGTGCCATTTGATAGTTCCTTATTCCTCTCCTTAAAACATGTTGACAAGGTGATTTCAATGTGACATTGAAAACAGGCCCTCTCCCTGTTTTCCCAGTCTGCAGCAGGTTATGCTGAGTCTCAACCTTACCTACAAACCAGTGATAAGATGGCCCTCATTACATCACTGGCCTCCCCTGTATTCAACTGTCTAACCTGGGTAAAGTTCAGAAATCACAGAGACAGCAGAGGTGTGTTGCCTTAACAAGGAAGTTGTAACTGCTGCATTTCGCTACCCTTGTAAATACCTGGATACACGAAGAGCCTTTCCAAGTCCAGCTATTTCCTTGTTGAGAAAGTGTCTTTTCACAGCCCTGGCACAAGGTCAGGCAGTGCCTTCAGGGGCTCTTAAGAACAGGTTGCCCTGTAATTAACTGACTTTCTACAATATAGTAGTAAGGCACATGTTTCCTCTAACACTGACTATCATCTAGTACGTAGGTGCTCGTTGACCTATAAGTTGAGGGCTTTGAAGGAAAAGAGATAACTGTGCCCAGTAATCTTTCTTACTAAAGTTTCATAAACCTCTGCTATCTACCACACTCACTCAGAGATTGCCTATCACAACAGACTGTGGACTTCCTGATAAACAGTGCTTTGGAGACTTTCTAAACTTTCCTTCTTTAACTCTTTCCAACTCACATGCCTGGGAGCCAAGCAGGAAAGGACATATTATTCTAAGTTTACTTAAGGTCAACCTGAGGAATGGAAAGGTTAATTGACTTGGCCAAGGTCATAAAATAAGCTATAAAGAGTGTTAAAAACAGAATTCACATCTCTGGAAATGTTTCCAGTCTAGTGTGGGAAATGTTAAAGTTTATTTCTCTAACTCTGCACTGTTCCTTTCTACAGTTTTACCCCCAAGAGCAATTCTGTCTTTCTAATTATTCTTAGTTATGTTTTCAAATCATGGCAGATACAGAAAATGGCAGCATTTATATGAGTCATTAGAGTAAATGGATGAAGATATCTGTGGTCCCCGATGACTGGCTTGGAGCCCCAGGTCCTGCTAGACTGTTGAAGAGTGAAGGCATCAGAATCTCTGCCAACTATAATAATCCATTTGGGTCAAACCAATGAGGAAACCTACAACATTCCTATAAATTTCAGCTTCATATAAAGAACAACTTTGCTCTGCCTAGGGAAAGATGTAAAATTATGGAAGGACCTGGAGAATTGGGATTTTCTGTATGCTGGGGATCCTATAGGTCTGAGATTCATAATGGTTCATCACTGGAGCTGTAGGAGGCCAGGGGTTTGGAAAAGGGAGCTAAGAGCTAGGTCAATCCCAGAGAAGAGAGAAGGAGCCGTAGGAGCACAGGAATGGCAATGAGACAGAAAGCAGACACCTGAAAATTTCCTGGGAATTGATGACTACCTATGGATGTCTTTTATAAGGTTAGCCTTCTAAAACTTTTCTCTAATGCTCCTTTCCCTATATTTAACATATCATCTCAAATCTTATGTAGTTATTTTTTCAAACACAAAAATTTGTTCACATTTTTTGTGGAAGTTTTAACAATTTCTTATTTAGCATAAGAAAATGTCCAGACTCATTACCTGGGCATACAAGATCCTTCACAACAAGGGCCCAGGAACAAGCCACCAAATTTCTCTCTCTCTGCTGCCCAGTTCAAAGCTAGATCTTCCAGTCATGCAGAAGAGTTATCCTTCTTTTCCAAACTGAGCTTTTCAATATCTTCTGGATAGTCTTTGCTTTTTCCTCTACCTTTTTCCCTGCCTGACAAACTCCTCTAAGATCCTACTCAAATGTTACTTCCTCTGTAAAAATTTCTAAGCATATGTACTAAGCAATCTACTAAGCATATGTAATCCATGGGGTGGCAAAGAGTATGTGGGGTCCATGGAATAGAACAGAGTTAGACACAACTGAGTAACTGAATTGAACTGAACTAGCCATATGAATTTTCTCCATTCCTTTTCCTCCCATAAAAATGTGTTTTCCTTGTCTATTAGTTAATAATTTATGTAAATCCTGTCTCTTCCATTGGACAATGAATTTCCCCTCAAGGTCAATGCTAAAACTTAACATTCAACGTCTAGCATGGTACTTGGAACATAATAGATACTCCAGAGTCTTCATTGGAAGAATAGAATAAACAACTTCCATGTTTAACAAAGTTTGTGGACTAAGAACATGATGACTCTTGCATTGTTCAATATCCTTCTAGAAGTGGGTCTCAGTGGTGCACATGATTTTGAATCTCATTTTTGATTTAAACTTTAGGTTACTTACTTAATATCTTAGAGACTTCTTTCTCTCACCTATAGAATGAGTACAACAATACCAAACTTCCAAGGTTAATGTTAAAAACCAGTGTTAATCTAATACTTGCCACATGTCAGGATATTTGGGCTTGCCTGGTGTCTCACTGATAAAGAATTTGCTTGCAGTGCAGGAGACACAGGTTTGATCCCTGGGTCAGGAAGATCTTCTGGAGAAGGAAATGACAACACATTCCAGTATACTTGCCTGAGAAATCCCATGGACGGAGGAGCCTCAGGGACTACAGTCTGTGGTGTCACAAAGCTCGACACAACTGAGCAACTGAACAGCAACAATCAGGGTATTTAGTGAACATTTCTTTTCTGCTTTTCAGCAAAGGCACTTGGAATGTGAAGAATTTTTTTTTTTTTTTTTTTACAATTCCAGTCTTTATTCATATCTTAATCCTGTCTCTTA